>CM042752.1:5302605-5325105 GCA_022496165.2 Catalaphyllia jardinei
TAATTCACATTATCAACTCAGTTGATAAAACCAAATTATCTTGTAATTGGTAAATAATTGGTTTGGTTTTGGTTTTACGACGTTCAATTGAAAACCGCTCTACGCTTGGCACGCACGAACCGCACACGCGTGTATTATTTTAAAATTAAAAGGTCGAAAAATATTATAGAAGTAATAAGAAGCAGTAATATGGGTGAGGATTGCTAAATATATTCTACAGAAAGCCTCTGTTTTAAAGCTTTGCATAAGGTGACGTTACTACCATAAATCTCTTGACTAAAACTCAGTTGCAAATTTCAGTTGTAAGTTAAGTGATCAAAGATTACCTGTAGGTGTATTTTCGGCAAGCGTTGTGGTATATATCTGCTTGGTAAACTTAGGAGGCTGCAGATCCGAAATGTAGATCTCAATAGTTGCACTGCGTAATTCAGGATCTACATCACCCACAGTCATAGGTTCCGTATTTGATGCCACGACCGACGTGGTTATCATTGTTCCTGTAAAAGACTGTAACGATACTTTAGTCGATATGACACCTCGGTCAGAAGTCATAAGCAGGTCGTCAGGATCCAAATAATATTCCACTTTTCCGTTTTCATCAGAATCGAGATCTAATGCGTGGACAGTCATGATTGAAGTCCCTACTAGAGCGTCCCGTAAAACACTCCCCGTGTACGTTTTAATGTTGAAGAAAGGATAGTTATCATTCACATCTTCGATTGTTACTTTCAGAAAGCAATAACTGAGAAGTCGCTCCTTTGCTGGGCGCCCATGTCCACCATCCTCAGCTGCGATCACGAGCCTGTATTCACGTCTCTTTTCGCGATCAAATTCCACGATACTTGTTACGTCGCCGGTGGAATTATCAATCTCAAAAAAAGATCTCTGGTCGGCGTTCACGATACTGTATTCCACCTCTCCATTTTTACCTCGATCCTTGTCGGTAGCAGAAACCTTAGTGACCAGCTTTCCGGGAGCAAGATTCTCTCTCACTTTGGAATCCTCGCACTTTTCAAACACTGGTCGGTTGTTGTTCTCGTCTTTTATAGAAATGATAACTCTGGTGTCGCTATAGCTCCCATCTGGATCTATCGCTCGAATGGTGTAAGTGTACTCAAAAGGGGCGCTTGGGATACTTTGTTTAACGGATATAATCCCTGTCTGGGAACTTACTTGAAAAGGACCGCTGCCGGCAATGATCGAATACCTAATGTCATCATGGTCAGCGTCCTTAACCACAACTCCTCCTATTGAAGTTCCCTCTGGTGCATCTTCGTAGACAGCAAACCTGTACTCTGAATTTTCAAACCGGGGTGGATTGTCATTTGAGTTATAAACAGTTATGTTGACATATGCCAAGGCGACATGGGTCACATTTCCCAAAGTATCAGAAACCTGTGCTTGAAAGATGTGAATCTTCTGGCTTTCGAAATCTAAGGACCTAGCCGGTGATATAACTCCAGTGTCTGGATCAACGGCAAAAGTCTCGGTTTTTTGGACTGAATACTTCAGGTGCTCTTGAGGACAGCTGCCGTCCAGACCACAGTCACCATCTGTTGCACGTACTGTCAGTATAGAGCTTCCTATAGGCCAATCCTCTGCTACAGTCGCTGTGTACGATCCCCTTTCAAACACAGGGTAAAGATCATTAGCATTCAGCACAGAGACTTTTACCTTCACTCTGGAGGAGAGACCCATGTCTATCAACTCTACTGCCTGTACCACAAACTCATATTCCATCGCTTGCGTTTCGTAGTTCAGGAGAGAGTTCAGCCTTAACTCACCGTTACTGGTGATTTTGAATATTTTATCCGGGCCACCTTTCAAAATGGTGTATCCCAATCTGCTACCTGAGGCACTCACAGCTTCGACTTTTCCTATTACTGCCTCAACTTTGGTGTCTTCTGGTACCTCAAACCTGTAACCATCATCATGGAAGTCAATAAATCTCGGAGGAGACTGGCTTACATCTACTTGCACTTTAACAGGTAAGTTCTCGAGTCGAGGTATCCCAAAATCGAACGGAAGTAACTCTAGGTGGAATTGAGATTGCGTAAGAGGAGGATTGGCAACTACAAGAGTATCGTCCACTGGGTTGACACCGAAAGGAGTGTTAGCAGTCACTAGCTGATAACCTGCAAGTCCATTTGGACCAGAGTCTGGGTCAGAAACTTGCAGTTGGAGTACCACAACACCTGCCCGTGAGTTTTTATTAACTCTCCCATGTCTTTGCCTCATTTCCAACCTGGGGTTATTATCGTTTACGTCTACGACGGATAATTCTAAGTCAATGTCGTTGACGATCGGACCCGTCAACGTGAAACCTTCTTCCCGAACTGTCAAAGCGTGCGTACCTTGAGTCTCGAAATCAAGCTCTTTCGCAAGTCGAACTTTTCCGTCTTCGTCCACAATGAAGTAGGTCTTCTCCGGATACAAAATCGACATCTTTCCCCCAGGGATGTACCTGGGAACGGCGGCTATCACTTTACCCTCGCCCGTGTCTTCTCGCACCCTCACGGCCAGCGCATCTTGACCCGCTTGATACCTAGCAAATGCTAGCCGTACAGGTGCTGTTACAGAATTCGGGGGAGTGGCACTATCAGTAGCTGTCATCTCAAATGAAAGTGTCGACAGAGGATCAGTAGACCGCTTTCCTGGAATACTGTCTTGCAATGTTCTCTTAGCGCGAAGAACGCCCTGATTGTCAATCGAAAAGAAGGCCTCCCCCTCAGTCGACAATTTGTACTCCAAGGAAGCCTCGTCATCGAGATCGTAAGCTTCTATTTGGGTCACCTCCTCACCTTCAAGGATTCCTGCTTCCTCTCTAAATTCAATTAAGCCGTCGGCTGAGTCTTCTAAGTCGATGAAAAATGGATCGTTGTCATTGACGTCTTTAACGTTGATGGTAACCTTTACTTCTGCAGTTCGGCCCTTGATGTCTCGAGCTCTCACAAGCAGCTTGTACTGAGAAGACTTCTCGCGATCTAACACTTGCGCAGTCACTAAATCGCCTGAGAAAGGATCAATCTTAATAACGCCATCCTCGTTTCCTGACAGTATTTGGTACCTGACATACTCTGTGGTTGCAGCAGCGACAGGTAGAAATGCACGCCCCTCGGGAATTCCCTCCTCGACATCAAAACTCAGAGAAGGATCTGGGTACTTTGGGGGTCCATCAGGGGGAAAAACATTCACCACCACTTGAGCCTCATCTTTTTTATTTCGATCGTTTTCGTCGCAGGCTTCTACAGTTAAAGTAAACTTATCTTGCGCGGCGGATGCAAGTGACTTACTTCCTAGGCTGATAAGTCCGTTGGCGCTGTTGATCGCAAAAATACCGTCCTTATTGCCTTTTGCGATTTTGTAGTATAGCAGGCCGTTAAGGCCACTGTCCAGGTCTGTTGCCGACAGCTGGATGACGTGATCGCCCTGTTTAGCGTCTGCTGGTATCGAGGCTTGATACGAAGCAGTCGAGAATCTCGGCAGGTTATCGTTAACATCCGTGACCATGATAATTAGCTTGACCATATCTGAAAATAGGAACCATATTGAAATGCTTTTATTTTCGTTTGCACAGTGCTAAAGGAATCAGTTTATATGAATTGTGAACAATCCTCCGCGTTACAGCTATCTGGATTTGTTCTGGGTAGTCCCGAGTTCAACTCCTCGCCAGCATTGTGTAAATAGCCAACTACTCAGCGTCCCACCAGTAAGGATTCTTAATAGTTTACGTTCTATTTGCATTCAGGGTTTATTTATTCACAGCGTTCCATATTAGTACAACGGTAGGCACTTAAATAAAGTTATTTAACTTATTTTTTTTCCCATAATGAGGACTTCAATGACTGAATAAATGAATGAAAACAAAAATGGACGGGTTGATGGATGACTGACTGATGGACTATTGGACTAACTGACTTAGTGACTGGCTAGCTAAATTACTGACTGACTGGCTGACTGGCTGACTGGCTGACTGGCTGACTGGCTGACTGACTGACTGGCTGACTAGCTGACTGGCTGACTGGCTGACTGACTGAGTAACTGACTGACTGACTGGCTGGCCGGCTAGCTAGCTGACTGGCTGACTGACTGACTGGTTGTCTGAAGGACTGACTGACTGACCGATTGACTGAATAAACGGATGACAGATTCTGGAAGCTCAATTTATTGGGTAAGAGAACATTCTCATTCTAAACTGAGGATTATAATGTGATCCTTGCCCATAAGAATTGTACCACGTGATCTATTGTAAACAATCAGACCGACACACTTCCGATTCATCACTTACCACTTAACTGGGGAGTTGCGTTGTCTTGCGCCATGATAAACAGAGTATGTTTTGCAGCCTTTTCGCGATCCAAAGCTTTCTTGAGAGTGACCATGCCGGTGTCGGAGTCTACCGCGAATAGATCAGTGCTGTCACTCCTGACAGTCTGTAGAATGGAGTATGTCACCCGGCCATTCTCGCCGTTATCCTCGTCAGTGGCTGTCAGTAGCTTCAAGTTGGAGTCGACGGCTGCGTAAATGGAGGAATTACAATTACAAGCGTAAGAATGCTACTCGTATTACTATCATGTTTTCATCACTTTGCTATGATCTTTATTATTTATTTTTTACTTAATTCTTGCGATAGAGTACGCTAGACTGAGTAGTGGTCTCAGGAAATTGAATATTGAATCTCTTACGCATGTCTCAAATCCTCCCTGCTGTCCCCAAGATAATCAGCTTTATATACCGTCAAATGTTGATTATAACCTCTTGGCTTAGATAACTTCGTAAGACGTTTTGGTAGGCTCGTAACTTGATGAACGTATACCAAGCTTTTGTAATAAGTGGGATCATGAACTAAGAAGAAACGATTTAGGCCCCGTCAACTCTACGCAGCTTTATTTCTCCGGTGAGACCTGCCGTCAACACTAATCCATCACAAAAACATAGTTTTTCGACAAGACTCTTCAAACTGCTTTGCATTTTCGTGTGCAGGGAAAACATTTTGAAAACAGAGTTTTTCGTAAACGCTGATGTCACGATGATCGGATGATTTCCCGAGTCATCAATGGACCGTTGATTGTTGTTGCGTTTTCAGATTTCTCTGGCTTAGTGTGGGCGGAAAACATTACCAATTCGTAAACCTGGGTGGAGAGTGGCACTCTGAGAGTAAAATTTCTTACATAAAAACACAACACTACGTCCCCGGCCAGAGCTTCAACCCGGTGAGTCGAACGTATTAACCTTGAAGGTACCGCGCCTTCGCATCATATACATTACGGTCATTTTATACAAGCTTAACTTAGCCGTGTCTTAACATATCTGTGTAGAAAACTGACAACATGAAAGATATTTGGCGCAATAAATCGCAAAAGGTAATAAATCATAAAAGGAAACACTTAAATTGACTCGCACCATGTGTTTCAATCCCAAAGTAGGAAGACTTCAAGTATGTATTTTGTGCTGGTATGTTAGTTATGGCCAGTGTTGACTGGTGCTTGTTTTGTCGCAATGTGGCATGATCAAGTCAGGTGCGTCCGGGAAACAGCACCCAAAATATAAAGACACAAAACGAAAGCTAGAGATAAACGGGAATGCCACTTTGTGTCACGAGGATGCTAAGTGACATGAGACGAGGCGTTTTCATGGTGTCATCTTCAACCAAGAGAAAATGATAGGACAGAGAGGGACATTGAGGGCGTTGGCTGGGATATGTCGATTCCACTAAAGTTATTTTTAGCTTTAGGCGGAAACGGAAGTCTATTTCCCCAGACGTCCGCATGATACCTTTCATCCGTTGATCTGAGAATTTTGAAATGGCGGTCTGCGTGGAAATACGTTTCGTCAGTAGAAGCGGCTAAAGAACCACAACCTCTTCGAGTACAAACGCTAGGGGGCATTAAGGAATATCAATGTTTTTCCTCCGAGAACTTGAACCAAAGAAAGCAGCGATGAAAACAATAAAGAATTTAATTGCTTTCATTTGTTAATTGTAAAACAACATGCAGAGAACTATCGTATTGTTCCATATTGTAACACATGAAATACTATTTCAATCTGTAGCGATCCTGATACCACTGAATGCATCGACAAAAGAAATCTTAGCACACCGAACAAAAGTAGTTTGGGTCCCACGGAAAAACTATTTTTGAATCGAGCGACAAAATTGCTCTCAACCCGGCTGGAGGAGTAATCATGGTCGAGCTGCAAAACCATTCGGAGGGTCGCTAAAATATTTTGAATCCAGGCCGGAACCAAAACAACTCGAAGCCTGGTGATTAGCGACAGAAACCAATTTGAATACTATCCATAGCTCAAACTTGCGATAGAAGTATATTTTAAACCTTAACAGCACAGATAAAACAACTCGGAGTGTAGCGATCAGCCTAGAAAATAACTCAACAAAATAACAGCTCGGAGCTGGAGGAGATCAACAACAGAAATAATGTTGAGTAACAGTACAGTGACAAAACATCTCGCAGCAAAGCGAAGTGGGACGACCAGTGACAGAAATAATTTTGATCAGAAATACAATAACAAACATCTTGGAGGGTTTGCAGAGTACAGTGAGAGTAGCGTTCAGCGAGAGAAATGATGTTATAATTTTGAATGCCAGCACAGGGACTAAACAACTAAAAGCATAGCGATCATGGGAATGTAAGAACTGACCTAGTTGTGCATACTGTTACGGCGACAAAAAACTCCTGTAGCTTGGAGCGAAGCGATCAGCGACAGAAACCCGTGAAGAAATAATTTTAAATTCACAGAGAAACAGAACAACGTCGAAGTAGAAATTTTCAATTCAACGACAAAATTACTCCCATGTAAGCGGCCAAAAAAAATGGTTTTAAACCAGGAACCAAAGTATACTGAACTGAGCGAAAGGGATAACTCAGTTCTTCTGACTGCTTTTCTAACAAAGGAAACCGGCAAAGACAGAGGAATCATCTTCCATTGATCACGTTCATGCTTTCACCTTTTGTTAATCTTCACTAGCGTAAGCTTTCAATCTTCAATGTGAGGAGAAAATCTCATTGTCGTTGCCAATATCAATGTCTAAGTCCATGGGCTCGAGTAAACTCCCGATTTGTAGAAGTCACAGTGCATCATAGCCGCCACGACCTCTATAACACGTCCAGCCGGAACGTTTTGTTGTTTTTGTTGACCACTCAGAACTGCATTTCTGCCCGTCTGCATAAGCTATTTTATTCCCTATTATTATTTCAAATTGTGACAGATTTATCCACTCAGAAATACCATCTCTCTCAAATATACCCTTAAAAAGCACATCTATCGACGTGTTTCCTCGTGGACCGCCGTTTCTAAATTGCGCGATCACCAAAAGAATGGTATCATGCGGACGTAAAAGGAAGTGCACTCCCGCTGTTTCCGGCAATCCTAAAATAACGTTAGTGGAATTGACATATCCCAAGGCCAGGACTGGGAGCGTTCCTCTCTGTCCCATCATTTTCTCTTGGTTCAACTGACCACGTCAAGAGAACTCTGAGGAGCTGCGTTTTATCATAGCTATTACTTATTGGGGGGAGGGTTGTAAATTGGTAAACTTTGCTTTTGATTCTTGCTGAAGAGGCACTGTATGTGTGATTTGAATTAAGTAAGAGATTCAAAGAACAAATCGATTACGATATAAACATTGTATTGATGAAAAATTATTTTTAACAACAAACCTTGGTTTTCCGGAATCTCTATTTCAACAATGGACTTTCCAAAGGAAGGTGCATGATCATTAGCGTCCCTTAAGGTAACCTTGACAACGGTAGTATCGCTCTTGTTATCAAGGGACACCATAACAAAGAGCTCATATGAAGGCACCTTCTCGCGATCCAAGGGCTGCGCCACGCTAATTACGCCTAGGTAATCGATGCAAAACTTGTCGTCCGAGTTGCCTTGGATGAATGAATACTTTAAAAGGGCAGTAGAGTCGTCATACACTGCTGAGACGTCGATAACACTTGTACCAACCTTGCTGTTCTCACTGATGGTTTTAACGTATTCCTCTTGCCTGAATGTCGGAGGGCTGCTGATGTCTAGGACTTGTATGTTAATAGTCGTTGCACTGATCCTTCCACCTCCATCTTCAGCCCTCACAACCAAAGAGTACCTCTGTCGCTCTGAAAATCTGATTCAGTACCAAATACAAAGTGTCATGCACGACTTACAAAAAGTAAGGGTCTGCACAGATTGCGAGTAAACATGCGACTCATTCCGGTCAGCTTAAATACTACAGTCTGTTAAGCCTAGATAGCATCTGGTTGGACAAAATAGCTCCCTAACACCCCAAGAAATTTGGTTGGCTTGTGAACTTGTGGTTAGCCTTTTTATTGGGGTTAGGGATTCTGATTCTCACCATGGCTAGCATGCTTGACTTTCTGGCTGGCTCGCAAATCGTCTAGAGTCGAGAAATATAAAATCCTAGGGGAAACTTACTATTATATTTTAATAACACTTAAAAGATAGCTATGGTGTAAATTTCTGTAACAATAAATTACTGAGTTAGTTTTCATAAAAAAGATATAAATTTATCGTGGAGCAAAAGGGTCCACACCCGATCTATGTTTAACGCAAAAAAGGGAGCAAGCAAAGAAAAGCTTGCAGACAAAGTAACGAGTCACGTCATACACAAAAGATAGTGTATGTGAACCTTTTCTCTCACGAGGCTAGTTGCAAACAAACTTGCTTTGAGAGATTGTTTTGAGACACTAATATGGCTACCCTGACATCATGTGAGAACACTCAAAGCACATTTGTGAATCCTAATTGGTCGACAGCAGTATTAATTGAATCCTATAGAAATAATGTGTGGGCGCAAGGCCAAAACATGGAAAATTAAAAACAGACATTAATTAGGAATCTACACTACAAGGCATATTTGAAAATTCTCTCAAAATTTCATCAACCTTTAGGCGAGAGCAATTTGAAAAAAATTCAGACAACACGAGTGGTGTAAATCCTTAATTGCTCTAGTTTTCATAGGATTTCATAAAGCTATTTAAAAGATGAAACGAAGCAAAATTATCATCGGCACAGAATGTTTTCGGCCGAAGATAAATATCCAAGCATGTTTTGGCGCTAAATGGAAGCTACTATTTATATACATACATGATTTCCCTGTTGGTTCTGATAATGCCCTTATTCAAATCGATCGAGAATGGAATGTTGATGGTGGGAACACTTCCTGCTTGGTAAATACTGTACGTCACCGAGCCTGAGGTTCCTGTATCTTCATCTGTTGCTTTCACCTGAAGGAAAGTAGAACAACCCATCAGTGTAAAGGGTGAGTTGATAACAAATGATCACAGATGTTAATCAAAATCAAATTCTCCAAACTAGTGCTTTAAGAAATATATCAAGACAAGGAAGGAGAATTTGTATGTTGACATAAGGGCTTAAAGGGCTGATACATTATCACACTTTACCAATTTGTACTATAAGAAATGTATGAAGACCTGAGATTGGGTACGGAAAACGCGGAATCTGCGATGCATCTAAAAATATGATAATAAAATTGCGAATGTATTAAAGTGCGTCACATAATGTGTATTTTTATGAAATTCATGTTTACTCTTGTTTACTCAAGGTATGGCAAATGATTATGGCAACTATGACAATTTATGTTAATGTATAAAAGAAACGTTTTTACGATAAATGCTGGTTTTGATGACACCAAGAATGCTAAACACCATGTAAGAAAGAGAAAGGAAAAGGCCAAAGAGCAAAATAAGGGGCTAACCTTAAGAACTGAGAAAATCACACAGTCAGGTAAATTTTCTTGTATCGCTAGGTTTTTTTCAGAGAAAAGAGAGTACTAAATTAGCTAGAATATAATTATTTAAAATAGTTACCTGCATAACATCAGTCCCGCTTGGTGTATAGCTCTCAATAGCAATCGTAGTTGAGGACTGGTAAACAAGGAACCTGGGACTATTATCATTAGCATCTTTTACAGTAACCACGCCCTCTGTCTCGGCTGTAACATCTGGGGAACTTCCATCAGAAAACTTAAAAGTTGCCCGGATAATCAACTTGAAGCTCTTCACAGTTTCGTAGTCAAGGCTCTTCGCTAAGGAAACTTTGCCGTTAGCTGAATTAATTTTGAAAGTGCTATCAAAATTTCCACCCACTATAGAGTATTCAAGAGTCCCAGCGTCTGAACCAGGGCGCGAGGCGCTGGCGGTGAACACGGTGGAGTCGTCTACGGGAGAGTCTTCGGGAAGAAATGCGCTGTAACTAGGGCTGTTAAATTCTACTGCAACAAACGGTGTACTGTGCACTAAGATTTTTAGAGGCACTTCGATCTCTTTTACTTTGTTGTTCCCTGGATAAGAAACAAGGCAGTACATAGAATCTTGGCTGGCACTGATACCATATTTGCATTTACTCTAAGAGTTTTTTCTAATAGGAGTATAGGCTGGTTTTCACTACCGCAAACAACAAACAACATCTTCATAAGCAATAAACATTGATAATTCATGCTTTCATTAGAAAGATTCCTAAAAGAGACCCTATTTTAAAGACAATGGGAAAAGATCGTTACTGCCTCTGAGTCTCGAGGTGCTAGATTCTGTATACGTAAAAAAACTTGCTACCTATAACGAGTGCAAAAATTCCCGAGATTTAAGGTACAACCTTGGTCACAAGGGTTGGAAATTTCATTTTATACGTATTTTGCCCCTCCCCACCCCTGTGCAATGTTGACAAAACACTTTGATCTACCGCAAGTTTGCATTTGACTATTTTCCAACATTGAAAGGGGGAATGGGGGTGCGGGCACTTATTCAATAGGTATTACGGTTATGAGTTCATGTTTTTGCCATTTTCCAACACAGTTTGTCCACGGTTGTAGCAAGCTTTGTTACCTGTTTCTTTAGCCGTGACTTTCAAGTTGAAAAATCCGTTTTCAGGCAATGTGGTTGAAGTGGTACGAACAATGCCCTGACTGTCTATTTGGAATCTGCCAAAAGAAAAGGAAAGAGGACATTCAATGGATTTTCAGAGAAAATATAAGTTGGCTTTGAACTAATTTTATCTCATGTGAAAGAACATGCATGACGAATTTAGCATAGTAAAGATTCATGGTAATTTCCTAGGCTTCCTCCTTTGAGAATCTATGTTTCTTTTTAGTTCCAAGTTTATTGTAAACCCTCTTATTCCTATACTGATTCCTTTGTACGTTCTGAGAATTTGGCACCACATTGACACAATAGGGACCGTGAATGAGAAGGTCGCCCACTGAAACAAAAGGTCAATAAGCAGAACAATGGCTGTGCACGTGCGTCATTAAGCAATAACTGGCCCCAAGAGAAACGGTGAGTTTTGTTTCCCCGCGACCCTCAATATTGAGGTCGCGTTCTCCTCCAATCGGAAAACGTATTTGAGTTGGGAGGTATAACAAAAATTTTTGTATATTTCTTAGCTGTCTCTGCAAAACAACAACGAGAAATGACCACGTTCTGAGCAGTTTAGAGAACGGGAGCCATTTCGGCTAATTGTTCGTGATTTGGCTAAAACTGGGGAATAGAGGGTTCGTTTCTCGGAGGAGGTAATGTCCGTGGACAAATAACCGTGCATATTTTCGCCCTAAATGGCGGCTATTGTTTATTGCTGCCGATAGGCAGGCTAGCCATCGAGAAATTTTGGTTCGACGGTTCGACCCATCGTTCGCATTAAAAAACAGCCAATCAGAAATCCTGTTACTTGATATGGCGCAGTCTAGCCAATCAGCAGCTGTCTTGTAACAAAAAATTGACATGTGCTTGCTCAGCGGAAAATCGCATGTGCTCGCAGAAAGTTATAAATACAGTTGATCAAAGTCAAGGTTTCGCTGTTTACAGGTGAGTTTTGGCACTTTTTGCTGATCTATTATGATTACTTCTATTCGAGGAAGTATTCATCAAGGTCATGAAGCTTTCAGTGTGCATTCTAGAGGCCGACAGTGTGCATTTATGTCACTTGCAGTTTTGCTTTTCAATCGATCGAATTCGGTCAATTTATGAACACAAACAAATATCCCCGGGGGGTACTCCCTTATATGGGCTATATAGGTATGTGCGGCCCCAAAGGGTATGGTTTTTCAGCCGTTTTGGTCATAGATAGGCTATCGATTTTAGCTGATTTTGGCCATTTTGGTCATAAATAGGGTATGGTATTTGTACTCTAGCCCTGATATGGGTATGTTCTTAAACCTAGAAGCCGCTTTTTCAACATTATCGAAAAGAAAATCAACAAAGCCCTTCACAAATTATGTTTATGGTAATTTAACATTGGTCTGAACTAGGGATCCAATTAAAACACAGATCCAAAACAGGATTTTGATGTAAGGTTCAGGTCATAAATAAGGTTTCGAACTTTTGGTCAGGTCATAAATAGGGTAGGAAATATCGCAGATTTTGGTCATAAATAAGGGTGAGGGTTTTGGGAAGCGGGCCACACACCCCCGCCCAATTTTTCTGGGAGTACCCCCCGGGCAAATATCAATGACATCTTATGTCATGAAGATCGCATGTATTTACATGCACTAACCAATAAAATGGTACCCGATGCCAATAGTCTTTCAATAGAGGAGTTGCCGGAGGTGGCAACCTCGCAGAACAATGTTGACTACTAATCGTTCAAAGAATCAGTTTAAAAGCCCTTACTATTCCATGTTGCGTTAGACAGTGTTATTCGTTACATCTTCCGTTTTCGTTAACCAACATATTTCTTTTCCACTTTTAGCAATTACTATAAGCATAATCCCAACAAAAGCTTTAGCCACACCAATAGCTACTTTTTAATGTTATACTCAGGGAACATACATGTAACCATGTCATTTTGCAAATAAAATAAGTTATCTTTTTGTTGAAATTCTCGTATTTGTGTCGTATTTGCATTCAAAAACACCTTTAACGGCAGCACTCATTTCTCAATAAGAACTGCTAGGAGTGTGCTGGTATATTCTTCCCACAGCCGCTTGAACTAAAAAAAATAATCAATTATTTTGTGGCTTATAAACATAACAAATTCCCACACCTTTCCTTTGGCTGAAGGTCATACACGAAGTCAGTTTTCCCTGGGATATCCTTGTCGGTTGCTGTAACCTTTAACAGACTAGTTCCCGAAGGAGTATCGCTTGCGACAGACACCCAATACGAGGATTGCGTGAACTCAGGCAGGTGGTCATCCGTGTCTGTCACTCTGACTGTCACGCCAGCTACACCGAACAGATTTCGCTGCAAGATGTTGGTCACGCGCACTTGGAACTTGAATTCTCGGGTGGAAAGCTGAATGAAATTTTTAATCACTGTTAATTGGCATTCCCATCCGACACGAGAGACTCGAAAGTGATCAAGTATGACTGTTGTTTTGATGTCATCCAAAGTACATTCGAAATCCGATGAAGATTTGTCTTCTTCGACGGAGAAGCGAAACGCTCCATTACCATCACTGTCACCACTGGCAAGAAGTATGGTTCCCGAGGCCACGTTTTCCACTGTTGTAACGTCATAGTTCTTCTTCGTGAAGATTGGTGGTCCATCTTCATTTGTAATTAGCACAGTCACTGACGCGGTTTTCGATTTGGGAGAGCTTTCGTCTTTAGCTTCAACTTGAAATCTGTAGCCGCTTCTCTCGAGTTTGTAGTTGAACGATTTCTGCGCGGATAGCGTTCCTGTCGGCCAGATTAAAAGATTTTAATTGTTACGTAATTTAACAGATCTCAAATTTTTAACATCGGCAACATTAGCGACCCTGTTCGCTTGTTTTTCAAATTGGAACAGCCAGTATCTTTTGAATGTTTTCAGTGAAATGCCATTGTAGAATTTTTAAAAACTTTAGAAAATACTACATTTTGATATTCGGCCTTTTGACATAAAGCGGGTGCCTCGGGGAAAAAGATCGGTAGAATCATTATAACTGAGCTTATAATAATTGAGAAAGAAACCTCCCTCTGAAAGCTACAGTTTCGTGAGATCTTTCCATACTTTTCAAGCTTTCTGCCGTTTACAAGGAGTCAAACAGCGATCTTCCCTCCTCTATTTTCAGTGATAATGACTTTTGGCAGATGTTCATGCAAGTGAACCAATTAAATTACAGGTTTATCTCCCTTGAGGTTTAAAACACAACTGACACCTGCAGAGTTCTCTTCATTGAGCTAATAACTTTTAAATTAAAGTTAAAAAAAACCTTCTTGTAAGCCAGAAATGAAATTATTTTTATGTGAAAGTAAGATTAGTACAACTTAATCATTTCCTTATGTCAAAAATCTTGGAAAATTACCTGGAAATTTGCTTCAAAATCCTCAGTTACGATTCGGGAAAATATTATGTTACAAATACACGACCAAGCACTGATTCATTTCAAATCAAAATGATTTGTGATTTATATAGAAAAACCAGCTAGATGCAAGCTTAATTAATAACGCGCCTTGAAACTATTTTTGAGTCATACTTCCAATTTCGATGTCGTCTATAAAAAAGATAAGACTGAATGTGATATTTGCTCTTAATTTTCCAAATATTTCATGACGGCTGCTCAATATACTTTCACAAATTCAAGATCCAAATTTAGTCGCAACCTCAAACTCTATATCCCAAATAAATTGCTCGTTATCTATCACTACAGACAATATGTAGTCACAAAATCAAATTCGCAGATATTGATATCAAAGGCGGTTATCTTCCCTATTAAAAACATAATGGCTGTTTTGCCGCGGTTGCTTAAGATCTAGGAGAGAAAATTTCTTTCTTGTTAAAGAATGTTACGATTCAGTATGGCAATATGTCCGTCTTTCTTCATATTCAGACTGATTTAATTAATTGTTCAACCGAGAAAAAATGCAGTGTAATAGTTACTCGTACGAATTTAATTGTAAGGATAAGTCTGGTTACGCTGACGAAAGGTTCGTAAAACGTTTGAATCCGCTACAATTTCCCCTGATAAAAAGACCTGGGATTGTAGACGGGTAAAACAAGCAGTTAAAAATAAAAGTAGGAGGTGAAAAATGGGACGTCAGTATATTTTCTTGGAGAGGAAGCACTGCCAAAAAATGTGTACAGGAGAAAACGCGACAAGAAAATCTGTTCAAAACGAGTCACGAACAAGAAGTGTATGGAACAAATTACATAACTATAACGAAATCTGAACCGAAAAAAATCTACCTACTCAGCTGTGAAATAGGAAAGGCGTTATTAAATTGCAAAAAGTTTAAAAGTCAGTGCAATGTCACTATAGTTAGTGGAGGGGAAAGGTTATGAAACCCGACAAAGTTCATTGTTGTAGGTTTTTGTTCGCTTTTTTGGCCTTGACCGTGCACAAACCAGTAGTTGTTTACTTCGTACTGAGAATCTAACCAATAGAAACGTATTGGTTACGTAACTCATGCATAGTGTATGAGCTCAAAACAAAAGATTGTACACGGTCTTGGACCTTCCAACCTAAATCTTGGCATCTTTGTTTGCTCCTTGGATGTTTGCTGGGCTTCCTAACCATTCCGCTTTATTAACTATGATGTCACCCATGCAAAAATAACAAGATACCATCATGAATGAAAATAGTATTCTATTTCACAACACTCCTAGTATTCATGCTTAGTTGAAATAAGATATGGGGATAATGATTGAGCAGCGGACTAAGCCAAGATGGAGCAGCTTGGCTCAGGGAACGTCGAGTCTAGCGGGACGAGCTATGCGATGACGGAGAGATGATGGGTCGTTCCCAGATCCGCGCTCCGCTGGGAAACCGGGTGGAAAACCGAGCACGAATGGAGCGAGCAAGTTGCCTTAGTATCTGTTGCAGAGCCATTCAAACTGAACAGACTGCAAATTGTAGCATCAGTAGGATTCCTAAAATGTGTGCAATTCCACAATTGATTTCGGCGCCATTAAATCCTATACCAATTGCAGAACATTTCAGGAGGAGCCACCCACGATGTGAGCACAGTCACGGACAACACGCTACTTTACGGATAACACATTACTTTACGGACAACACATTACTTTACAAGTGCGAAGAATGCTCTCCTAGACGACAACTGCATTGTTGTTACGTATTTCAACCTTGCATGTCATTAAGAGTGTTAAGAATAGATTAATCCTTACCCGTGATCTCGTTGATCTTAAATTTTCCTGCTGGACCAGATTTTATTGAATATTTCACTGCACCGTTACTTCCGGTCGCTGCGATGCATAATAGGTTTGGTATCTTTCCCTGGCCTTCACGCACAGAAACACTGTACGATTCTGAGTTAAATTTGGGAGCCGAATCTTCGGCACTGGTGACGTCGATATTTACGATCGCTTTCGAGCTCTTTCCTGTTCCGTCCGTTGCTGTCACATAAAGTAAAAATCTTCTGTCGCCAGTTGCTCTGTCAAGCTTTCTTTTCGTTCTTATTACACCTGTGCTCTCTTCAATTTTAAATTCGGACGAGCTGGAAACGTCGTAACTGATAGTAGCACTGTCTTGGTCTATTGCATGGATTACGGTGACAAAGGTCCCTTCTGGGTTATGCTCGGGTACGCTGGCGTCGTAAACTGGCTTGGTGAAATCTGGGTAGGAATCGTCCACATCTGTTATGTGTATGACAAGGTATAGATGGCTGTGGCGGGGAATTTCTTCTTCGTTTCTCGCCTCTATCATCAAGTCATACTCTGAGTGCGTTTCTCGGTCCAGTGGGGCAGCGGTCTTCAGCACCCCCGTCTTCTCGTCCAGTTCAAAGTATGGCATTGCGGAACCGAAGATTGCCGAGTATACGATACTCGAGCTTGAGCCGGAGTTCGCCGAAGCTTGAAATATAGATTTACCTACCTCAGTATTCTCTACAACTGTTATAGCTTGTATGGGATTACTGAAAGAGGGATAATTATTGGGATTGTCTGCATTCTGGACTTTGATTTTCACCTGGGTCTCAGCGGTTTTTTTAGGGCTACCCTGATCTTGAGCACGTACCAGCAAACTGTATGTCTGTACAGCGAGGTTATTACTCACTGTCAAAACACCACTGTATGTGTCGAGACTAAATTGACTGGAGGAGGTGCCTAGAGAGTACCGCAGTTCCTTGTTGGGGCCTGGTGGATCATAGTCACGTGCATAGATGGCGCCAAGACTCGCCTTCGCCGGAAATGACGTGTAAATTGTAAAGTGGTAAGGCGCTTCCGGGAAGAAAGGGTCAGTGTTGTGTTGATCGGAGTTCGGAGACGCTGGGAAAGGATAGTTGGGGATATCATTAATCACAGTGATCTTAACAGTGGCTGAGGTTTCCTTAAAAGGAATTCCTGCGTCACGTGCTCTTACCGTCAGTTGATGCAGGCGCTGTGCGCTCTGTGAGTAATCTAACTCGCGCACCAGAATGATCTCTCCGGTGAAGGCATTAATGGTAAAAAAGCTCGATAACGTCTGAAAGAAATAATACACCTCTCCACTTATTCCGTCGTCTTTGTCTGTAGCTTGTACCTTCATTATTGACCTCATGAGCGGAGTGTCTTCGCTTATTTCTTGCTCGTAGCTGCTTTCGTTAAAAACAGGAGCATGGTCGTTCACTTCTTCGATCTTGACGCCGATGGTTGTACGGGCTGTTAATGGTGGCACCCTCATGTCTTCAGCTTCGACGACCAGCGTCATGAAGGGTGTGGTTTTCCCTCGCTTTATAGGCCTGTTTGTTGCTAATAAACGCAAGAAACTTTTCTCACCCACGACGTATTTTTCAGCTTTAAGATATCCCCTCTCATTCCCTTTGATAATTTTGTACGTTTTTATGCCGGATTCATCGCGGTCTTCGGCGTGGCAGTTTTCCAAACCCAGAACCACAGTCCCTTCTAGCGAATTTTCTTTGATGGTACCGTTGTATAAAGTAAAGGGAAAAACTGGCGGAAAGATATTCGCGTCTTGCACCGTCACCCGCACAGTGGCGGCCTGTCCTCCGTCTGTCTTCTTGGAAGATCTTCGGACGACCGTTAAGTCGTACTGGTTTGCTTTTCCTTTCTCGTAAATCAGAGGTTGAACTGTTGTTATGATACCTATATCGGAGACCTGGAATAAGACAACTTTGTCGAGCGAATCTGCTTTCTGTGCGTACAACAGCGTATACTTTTCTTCACCGGTTGGATAAGGAAACTTATTGTAAATAACGGGGTCTTCTAACTTTCCCTCCGGCACGTTTACTTCGATAAGATTCTTCCATTCTGCTCTCGCGTCAAGCGCCAAGTGTGATAAACTCAGAAGCGCGCAAAATTCCGTGATGGCAAACAGCCGCATTTTCAACCAAGTCTATCGTTTTGTTAGTTGTGCCACAGCTTATCCAGAAATGTTTGCATCTCTTTACAGTCTGAGAAAAGATCTCTCGCCGCTAAATGTTATATTCATGTATAGATGCTTCAAAAACTCCTCAGTCTATAACTAGCAGTTGCGTCGTGCAACGCAGGTGGCAAACGTAAAACAATCGCGTAGAAAAATTTTAAGGTATCCGTTGGATACCGCTGTGCTGAACGTCTGAGGAGTTTGTCTGCGGTCCAGCACGAGAACACATTTGTGTTCTAACGACACTTTCCAACTTGCAGTTTCGCGGTTTGTTGTGGTATCTGCGTTTCAGTGTTTCCACGTTATAGTTTTCTTTGCTTGATTAAGTGCTAATGAAATCACTCAAGTTAACTTTTGGTTAGCTTTGTTTACAGTTGGCTTAGGCCCAGTAGCTACTGAGATTTGCGAGTTAAGCGTTACTGGCAGGCTAAATCTCGTCTATGATTGGTTAAAATCGCTTCCTCCGCTATTTTGTGGTCGACCCCTGCTAGCACAAAGCGTGTAAACAAACAGGTGAATTTAATTCCAGACGTAAATAACCATGATGAACGTACAAGTAACCAATGCTGCCACGCATTTGGATATAATTTAACTGTTTTTACATACGCATAACGCAGTTGGATTTTTTATATGAAAATTGCCATTGTTATCGATTTTTAGGAAGTTACGACACCTGTAGCGATAGTTTGAAGAAACTTGAATCAGAATCAAAGCCAATAATGGAATTTAAATAACTAATTAACACATCTGTTACCTTGCATCATGTCTCTTAGTCTTTTTTTAATCACACGAATTTGATGTCTGCTAACCATCATGCGACATATCTCAAAATCAGGTCAGTTTCTGCACACATCTTCTAAATACACTGTATTTTCGGTGAACTCACGAAGAGAGGGCGTGTCTTAGGCGAAGATCCCAGCAAGCATATGCTGGCGGAATCGCCACAGCAATTTCTTCTTCACTCGGCTCCCTTCCACGTAAAAAGGTTCTCTTTGATAGTTCGCCGCAAGTGATATCCATTACTAAAATTTCGAAGCTGAGAATGCAGGTATTTTCAGTCGCTAGTTCAATTAAATTAAATTGCAGACTCCTGTAATTAAACAAAAACAGGTTATGTCTCCGTGAGAAGTGCGGTCACCAAAATACTCTAAGTAGCTTAAATGATAAGACAAAAAATAATTGGAATAAATATAATTCATGTTTCTTTCAAATGCGTTACCAGAGTAAACGTTTTTCCCTAGAACTGTTATTGTGCATGAAAAACTGTTAGTGAAGACTTCCTAGTTGCAGGGAAACTTAACTGGTCATTGAATCCCTGTAACTAATAAAACAATTTAAAATGCTGCATCTTGTAAAGAGAAGATGTAGCATCTCAACAGGTACCAGTTTTGACTAATTATGCTAGTTTAGTTTACCTCTCCAAGCGGTCGGGTGTGCCTTAAATGGTGAATTACGTAATTTGTATATTTGGGCTTGTTTTACTTTAAACTAATGAAAACAAATGAATCGACAGCGAGGAAGTGAAATCTAATTCTGAACTAGTAAACAGAAGCATCTTAACAGACTACCATAACCAGCCAGCTTCTCCCTTCCTCCTCTCCCAAAGAAAATACAAACAAGGCATCACAGCGGACAATCACAAATGAGCACAAAATTGGAAGGAAATAAAAACTTGGAAGCCGAGCAAAAAAATCGCTCTCGGTTGAAAGACTCAGCAGTGTTTAATCAATTTTTTGATCGAATGTTGCGTTTTATTGAATTTCCTGAATGGCTTTTCTGTAGACTCTCCTGGGTTGATTGATTAAAGCACTTCAACAGTTATAAAAGCTTTATTTTTACAATTAAATTACAGTATCGAAAATACCAGATTCGTAGTCTGGACGCGGTCAATTCCATTCGACGGAGCGAGGCGGTGCAGCCAATAAAAACTATTACTATTTAGTATAAATTTACTGTAGTCTATTGTGAATCCGTGAAATTTGATTGGCTATATTACCGTCTTCTATCTGCTGATAGAAAACAGTTACACATCATTGCACATCGCGCATCACGTTTGAACCTGGTGTAACATAATTAAACAGTTCTTTTCTACGCGTTACTTGACATTTTTTTTCTTTTTATGCAATGAGACTACGGTAAATTTATACTAAAACAATTAGACTACTCACCCTCGTTTTCTACGAGCGATAGTACTATCTGCTCGTAGAAAACTCGGGCTCGTGGTCTAAGGGTGCGTTTCTTTAAGAAAACCCAAGATTAGATTCATAAATCCGAATGGACTTTGCGTTTCTTTATTAAACAGATCAATCCAAGATCTTTCGGATCATGGTACGTCAAAGGAACCGAAGAATCCACTTCCAGAGTGGATTTTTCGGTTCCTTTGACGCACCGTGATCCGAGAGATCTTGGATTGATCTGTTTAGTAAAGAAACGCAAAATCCATTTTCAGATTCTTTCGGGGTTAAGAATCTAATCTTGAATTTCTTAAAGAAACACACCATTTTAATTGTTAAATACCACACAAAGGAATATTACTTTTAACTCGCGCTGATTGGCGAGCTCGGAGGTGATTAGCCAAGTTTTATTCACCTCCGAGCAGCCGAAGAAAGACAAAATGCCTGTTGTCGGTATATTGTCACAAATAAAGTAACTCTCCTTTCTGGTCCCCAGAGCCCACGATCCTTCTGACCTGTGGCAGGGATCGAGAGCTCTGGTTTGACCCGATCTTCTGAGTATGCGCAGAGAATTCGGTTCACATTCTCAACCAATCAGATTTGCTAGATTTGACAGGAAGTCCGTGAATCGTGGACTTCCGGTGTTGGGCCAAACCAGAGCTCTGTATCCCTGCCACAGGTCAGAAGGATCGTGGGCTCTGGGGACGAGAAAGAGGTAGCTACTCTTTGGGCCACTAGTTATTCAGCTTGTGCGGTAAATACAAAAACAATTATTCACCTCAGTGTCGATGAAAGTAGTGGATATTTACCTCCTTCGGTGAACGATTGTAAACTAGGGTTTCAAAGAATCCATTGCGTGACAATATATTGACAAGCCTTTTTTACTTCCGCTTTTCGCGGAATATCATCATTCAACAACATACAACGCGATTAATCTTTTCTAAGTAAAGAAATGTGATCCAGCATATTACTGATATTGCCAAGTAGGCTACGGAAAATGAAAGACTTTATTTATGTTGTTGTCCAGTTAGTTCAGTTTGATGTTGATACTTGTCTTACGTCGTGGCAGGTTCTCGTAATTTATTTGCCGTTTAGTACTGGGCAGTCACGCAGAACCATAGGGGAAGTTCTGATTCACTAAATGTTTCCGAAGAAACCCTAGCTGGCGATCAAATCGTAACGTAGTTGTGGATTTCCACATGAGCGAAGATTCAATAGCTGTACAACTTATCAAAAACGAAGTCAAGCCGTAAGTAAGTGCATTCTTATTCATGTTTTGACAAGCGCTGAACATAATTTTGGCATGCAACTAAGAGCTGATCTGGCTGATGCGCGGAAGCACTACAAACGGCCTCGACAGCCGGTGTGCAACTGAACATCGAATTGAATTCACATGGTTCTTGCATAGTTAATAAAGGGAAATGGTTATGAAACGTAACAAAGTTCTTCGTTGTATGTTTTTGTTCTCTTTATTGACCTTGACCGTGCACAAAACACAATAGCCGTTTACTCACTGATGGAGGAACTATCCAGTAGAAATGTCTTGATTACATAAATTCATCATGATAGTGTCGTGGACCTTCCAACATAAATCTTGGCATATTTGCTTGCTCCTTTGATGTTTGCTGAGCGTCTTCACCATGCCCTTTTTATATGCAATCTTGAAATCTTGAAATGGTCTTGAATTTTATTAGTCGTCTTGTAAAGTCCTTAAATTTGGTCGATGTCCTTGAAAAGTACTTGATTTCTTTATCAGGCCTGAAAAAGCCCTTGAAATTTTGTATATCACTTTTCTGAGAAACTTTACAATGTTCTTGCTAATGAAGTTTGTCAGTTAGCGGCAATAACTAGCAATAATAATGGAACAAATATAAACGGGCTCGTGAAGCAAAAGTCGATCTTTGCACGCTAAACTGGGCCTCTGATGTGGATTTAGGGCTGTGATCGATACAGTGAACGGTATTTGGCGAGGTATTTCTGATTTTCCCTTCATTTGCAATTTCAGGGAGCGATGTGCAAATGTGTATGAAAGGTGACAAATACAGGGGCA
>CM042752.1:5330105-5335568 GCA_022496165.2 Catalaphyllia jardinei
TTCACTACATCTGTCTACCGGAAAAAGACATTCACAGGCCTTTATACTAAGTGGGATTCATTCCCACCTCGCAAGTACAAAATCAACCTCATCCGCACTCTCACCTATCGTTGCTTCCGAATTTGCTCCTCGCCATCTTTATTACAGGCCGCTATTAAAGGTCTGAAAAAGCTCCTGTTGCAAAATGGTTACCCCCAAGGTGTTATCACGTTCAACATTAACGATGTTTTGAACAAAAATAAAAACAAACCTCTCGTTCAAGCTACAGTTCCCAAAAAAGATATCTTAATCGTGTTACCCTACTTAGGTCTTCACAGTGACCAAGTCACGAAACGTCTGAAATCCTGCGTATACAATTTCTACTCTTTCGTCAACCTCAAGATCATATTTCAAAACACACGCCGCATCAAAGCCTTCCCTTAATGTCAATATTAGTAGTGAGAAGTTGTTGCTGTTTTAGCTGTTACTCCTCACTATGTTTATACACGTACTGCTGCAGATCATATTTCTCAGTCTAGGTTCCAGACCTCTAATGTTTACGATATATATATAGTTTTCAAAAATTGTAACCGCCACTTTTGAAAATGTATGTTGATTAGCATACGAAACGTTAAGTTCTATATAAAAATGCGTTGGAATACAATGTTTATCACCGCTGTTTGTGTTATTTTCTTAATCAAGCTACGATGGCCTAAGAACAAGAGGAGAAGATCTTATATTAGAGTTTTCACTTAATATCATTCACCCAGGCAAGTAAATTCGATAATTTTTGCACAGAAAAAACTAAAACCAATCTGTAACTAGAACCGCGGTGCGGTTGTAACCGCGCTCTTTTAATATTTTTTTAATCTTTATGCGAACGTTCAGCTCGTAAGACGTGACATAGTTACCGCCGTCATCTACCGTTACATAACGACCGAATTTCATGGCCTGTAATTGGCTGATAATGACATCATCCGCCGAGGTTTGGGATTTGTAACCGACAAAACTAAAAAAAAAATAAACCGAAGGCCGAGCAAGAACCGCCCAGCCTCCGGCCGCGCGGTAAAAAAAGAAATAAACCGAAGGCCGAGCAAGAACCGCCCAGCCTCCGGCTGCGCGGATAATTATTCATAACGATCTTCATTTAGCCATGACGACAGGATTATCCGTTTTATACACCCTTTTAATAAGTCGCGGCGCCATTTTGAATATTAAATTTATGACGTCATTCGTGGAAAGTATCTGTCATCTTGCGCTGACTTTATTACGTTGCTCGCTGGCCATCGTCTAAAGAAGAGTACAAGAAAATAGGCAGTCAATGACTGCACGTGGCTACTGCTGGTATTATTTAGATCCCTGCAGTAAAACAAATCATATTGCAACAAAAGGGGTTATAAAACGAGCTAATACGAAAACGTTTTTTGCACTCGTAGCTTATTAAAAACATGCCGACTTGTTTGAACTGTTTCTTGCACCGCGCAAAATATGCCGATCTACAAATTTGTAAGATAAGACTCTCGGTAGTTTGAATTTAATATCTTACCTCTAAGTTAGTAGGCTTTAGATAAAGGGTGCAGAAAAAAACCCGTGATTTTGAAGTAAAATTGAACGGGAAAATTAAAACTTCGATTGTGCGGGTAATTGTGCGAGATTATTGACGAACCAATGTTCTCGCCAAGTTCTAAGCGGGAAATTCTGCATTGACAATAGTACTGCCAAATTTATTTCACTAGTAGTTTAAATATACTTAGCAGGCTTAGCAATCGCCAATTCTTTTGAAAAAAAAACTGCGTCTGGCTGGCAAAGAAAATCATGTTGCGTGACACGAACTAGACAAGTGAAGCCAAAATAATAGCAAAACGTAACAGACTGCCGCATCTTCGTTTATAAATGAGCTCCTTTTTAAGAATACTCCTGCCTTGATTCAATAAAAATATGTAGCCTGATTATTTTTTCGCAAACTGCGTTTGAAGTCCCAAATTCTCGGAAGTTATTTTCAAAAAAACACTACTTGAAAGTTTATGCAAATTATTAGCAATGTAATTTGACTCGTTGTTATTGGACTGTTGTTTTCACGAGTTAGTTTAGTCCAGTTTATCATGATTCGTCTTGGTTATCTCGAAAGAGATTATTCGCTCTTCAGAGGAGTTACAACTCTTGAAAAGGGTTCAAGATCGCAGCACGGCAGATATGGCTGCACAATTCACTTGGATCGCCACGACCAGTAAAACGAACTCCGAACAATCCTGACAATTTCTGCTAGCATAGGCACAGCCGGAAAAGGTTTTTAAAATACTACATACATGCATACCCGGCAGTCTGAAGTTATTCTAGAATTTCCACGGAAAAACTCCTCCAGTTCTTCTAAAAACTGTAGATTTTTGTTTGGAAATGTCAAACGATTTCAATTTTAATTTTTGCTATGTCCGATTACCAGTCGAGCAAAACCGAGAGAACACCTACTCTATAAATTCTAGTATTCATTCATTCATTCCGAACACTGGATCGATTTCTATTCGATTATTCGTCACGAGGACCGAATAATTCCAAACTTGGACACTATACCTACTTACTTACGCACACGATAGCATTCTGACTACAGCTGCTAACCAGAAGTAGCCACAAAAAGTCAGTATCTTTCTTAGCACCTTATAAATATTACCCGAGATAAAACTGAGAAGACAACCTTTTCATTAGGCTCAAATGGTCGCAATTGTGCCGTTCCTTCGTGTAATTCGTATGGGGATTTATTCGACAACAGCTGCAAGAGGAATGTGACTTATCACAAGATACCAAGTGCACCAGAACTAAAGACCTGGATCCAACGTAATGAAATCAGCCCAAGATGACAGGTTACTTTCCGCGAATGACGTCATAAATTTAATATTCAAAATGGCGCCGCGACTTATTAAAAGGGTGTATATTATCACACTTCCGCTTTTCTGGGAATCATTTCAAATTGATTCCAGTAAAGTCTGGCGTAAGCGTGAACAGTTAATCTTATCTCAGTAGAAATGTGATGCAGCATTATATTGCTTTGCAGGCTTCGAAAAGTAAGTCTGTTCTTGTCAGTTTAATTTCGCTGTAGAGTCGCTTCAGCCGTTAAGGGTTTGATAATTGTGTCGCAGCAAGCATTTGGGAGAAACAACAGTACACTACACTCACAAGTGTCACAACACAACATTTCAAGGGACATAAGATCCAATCGATAAACAAATGGTCCTGAAGAAGATGATCAGGGTTTCACGATGGACGAAGATCCAGAAGGTTCACAACTTATTCAAGACAATGCGCCGCCCCAAGTAAGTGAACTTGTATTTAGTTTTTGTGACAACTGGCAGTGGTGTGCATAGCTTTAACATCGATGGAACGCCAGTTTAGAGCAGAGGAAATTCAACACACGCTATTTAACACAACTGGGTATCATCAGAGATCAGATGAATAAAGTTGATACCCGTAAAAAACAAACACACTGTTTATCTCTCAGCGTGACGCCCCCTGAACTAAATTACCCCTTTAAGAGCATACCTGGGACACCAATCGCCATCTTGAATTTGGATTACACTAACCAAGTGTAGGAAGGTAAACAAAGTTTAAAACAGTCGACAAGCAATGCCAAAGGATAATCCACAACGAAGAATGAATCAGTTAATATCTTATTTTAGAATGTTTTAAATCATAATTTCGTCGCCCTTTACGTGAATTACTCAAACTTATAATTCATCTGAGCGATAAAAACCACAGCAACCTTATCAGACGTCGTCTTCTTCTCGGAAACAGTTTACTGACTAAACGGTTCCATAATGAGAGACTGGTGACATATTTTTTTTCCAGTGTTTCACAGCATGTAAACTTCGAACTTCGTTTTTTCATTGCTTGTGGCCTGTTTTAAGCTTTGTTTACCTTCTTACACTTGGTTAGCTTAGTCCGCTTTAACTCAAACCTTCCTAATGTAATCCAAATTCAAAATGGCGGTTGGTGTCCCACGCAGACGCTCTCAGAGTGCGTCAAGCGTTCCACCCCACAGTAACTGGACCTAACAAGCCACACTCAGAATGTCACCTTACCGTGATGCTGTCGAGTTTTTCTCCGTGACTAGGAGAGTATACAGAAAAGCGGCCGGTATAAGGTGAATTGCTTCCAGCCGATTTAACCAGGTCGTCAGGTCAATACGGGTATAGGAACATCAGATACTGGTACAGAGCAATCTCTGATGGATTTCCGGAATTTCCAGTGACGAATGGAACAACATTTCCCTGAATTTCCGGAAAAGAGGACATCCTTGCGAGGTATACCGAAATTTACGAAAAGTTCTCACCGGAAATTTGCGCTCTATGTGACTTTCCTCCCGCAATTTCCGGAAGTTTCGGTTGAATGGTTTTCTTTTTGGAAATTCAACAATTTCCGGATTCTCTGGAAACTTTCCCAGGATATTTCCTTTCCATTTGTCCCCGTTTCGAATTTTTTGCTTTTTTTGCTAAATGAAAAGCGCCCCATGGCCACGGTTGTTTTCCATTTACACGGGGAAATCAGCCAATCAATGGTTGTGCAAATGTAAGGAAAAGTGCCTGATTGTATGTTGCGTTCGGATTGGCCAAGTTTTTGACCAAGTTTTTTCTCCTTCGATTTATGGCCCAAGCGCGAAGCGCGCGGGCCATAAATCGTAGGGGAAAAAACGAGGATCCGTAACTTACAGTACGGACCGAGATGACGAGGTTAGTAAGATATTTATTATATCTCTATTGTGTGTCTGACGAGTTCGGGAATGATTTTTATCCATGAGAAGCGGCTTCAAATTTATGAAGCAGGTCGAAAGCAAAACGAGTCAATTTGAAATTGTTTTTAAGTCGTTACTACGCTTTAGCACACAGTTTAGAGTAAAAGAAAGTTTGAAACCTTTACTTGCTAAATAAGTCAAGAAATTTTGGCGATAAATCACGCAACAGTTTGGCAACACAAACAAATTTAAATTTTAGCGGGCTGTGCGGGAGAGTACGGCCCGCTAAATTGACCAATCACAGCGCACGTACTAACTTAGAGATATAATAAAAGGAGTTAGTTGTGTTCCTTGGCTATGCTTGTAGAAAGGTGGAAAATTCATATCAAGTTCACCATTTTTTTTCCTAGTTAAGATATGTGTACAGTTTGATGTTTAAAAATAGTGCAACTTAATAAAGATGGACCTTCACATGAAAATTGGTGAACTTGATATTTGTCACGTTTGGACAAGCACGCTAGACTACACTACACCGGACCGGACCGGACTGGAACAGACTATACTGTACTGTGCTGTGTTGGGGTTTGCTGGGCTGGACTGGACTGGACTGTAATCGATTGTGCTGTGCTGTGCTGTGCACTGTACCGCACTGTACCGCATTGTACCGCACTGTACCGCACTGTACTGTACTGTGCTGTGCTGTGCTGTGCTGTGCTTTGCTGTGCTGTGCTGTGCTGTGCTGTGCTGTGCTGTGCTGTGCTGTG
>CM042752.1:5345336-5364004 GCA_022496165.2 Catalaphyllia jardinei
GTGATCCTGAATACTGGCCAGAGGTAGATTGTTTATTAATTATTATTTTATTATGTAGACAGGAGTGTTTCACTGGAAAATACACCAGTCCTAAGATTTATACCAGGAGCCCATTACTAGGAGCCTGCAACTCCCATAATAAGCCAATGCAACGGCATTTTCACCGACCAGTCTATTTTTAGATCTTTTTCCCGCGAAATAGGCCAGTTCCAGTCTGCATTAGCACGCCTCGGTGAGGATAAAACAATGCGGCCCCACGTTAACATGATGTCGACATGTCAACATTAGTCCGTGCGTGTGAGTGCAATTGGTCACTGAGGTTCCTGTGGGGATCTCAATTCAAGATAAATTCAAACTGAAAATAGATCGGTCTGTGAAAACGCCGTGGAATAAGGGGTAGTTGCAGGCTCCCTGTGATGGGCTCCTGTTTATACGAAACTACATCCGGGACTCGAGTGGCGTATTCCATATCCTGGTTGACCTCATGTTTGACCCTTAAGGATGTTCGCACCCATTGCTACTGCGCATCTCTAGTGCGCACGCTATTCATTGGTCACGCGCGTACCACGTCATTTTCAAGCGCCCGCACCGAGTCGAAACCTGAACAAAATATAGAGCTCCTGACCTTTGCGTTAACTTTGTGTGCGAATATTTTTGTTGGATGCTCGGTGACCCCCACTTTTTTTTTCGGCAGATCACTTCCTTTTCTGATTCTTTCCATTATACTAAAAAACAAAAAAAAACTGTACGTGGGAAGTTTTATTTATTTCTCATATACTATTCAAATCTGGTCGAATTGGTACATGGATACAGGTGTGCGTAACTTAGATTTTGTTTTTTTTAAGGCTAATCCTAGCTGATTTAATGACATACGTAGCAAAGATCTACCAAATAATCCTATATATGCTGTGTTAAACACACATAACTTTGATATGATTCTTCCGAACTTAAATATATGCCGATAGTAATGAATCCGGCCAGAATTGCCTTGAATGTTGGAAATCTTAGAAATGCTATGGTCTGTGCTACCCCTTATCTTCAAAACGAGTTCCGTGACCCCCGATTTTTTTTACGTTTTTAGTCTACTCTTATCATTTTCTACCTGCAGTCAAAGTTTTAAAAAAAATCTGTACGTGGGAAGTTTTTGGGCGAAAACGTCCTTAAGGAGGCTCGAAAGGGTTTTGCGTTGCTGCAGTGTTTGTGAAACGATGGAAGATTACAAGAAGGATATTTCATGGTGTGGGCAAACCATATGTCTCCTTGCAACTCTATTGCTGGGCTATACTTTGAGGGTACTTGTGATGTCATATCAGTTACCATGGCAACGCACAAGGTGCACAAAAACGTCCACTAAATTTCAGTTTTTGTAAATTATCTAAAAAACTAATTCGGTGACCCACCATTTTTATTTCTTTTTTGGAAAGTTCCCTAAATTCTTTAACTTTTCAGACAGCATGGAAAAAAATTATCTAGTAGAATTAAATATATTTAAAGAAAATGCGATTTATGGCTCTCCGAAACTTTTATATTTAAAGTGCCATCGTGAATGGTCCGTGCATGCAAAAAATCAAGATAGGTCACCGAACAAAATTTCGAGCTAGAAACAAATATTTTCTGCAGATTTTATTTCTGGTTCGCGCGATTTTACGCAAGAGTTAACTTCTATTTTGATTCATTCAGCTGACGCGTGTGTTTGCGCGCGCGAGTGCAGCTAAAATCCCTTTCGAGCCTCCTTAAACTATACTTACTCGTTTTGGTGTATGACCGAAATATCTTGGGTTCTTTCTCGGAAGTCTTCGGTGATCTTCAAGTATCTTTGTGAATCTTCAGTATTCTTTGGAAAATTTGGAATATGTTCGCAAACGTTCGTGTAGCCCTTAAACAACTTTTGGAGAATCTTCGTAAATCTTCGGAAAGTGGTCGGAAATCTTCGGAAAATCGTCACTGCGTCGTTATTTCGTCGATATTGCTATGTTCATATAATAAACAATATACAATAAATGGTTGGGAAAACGAAAAGAGCCATAGTAGCTTGTGGATATTAGATTTCTGTTTTCGTGTTCTCGTGAGGTATCGGGTTGAGCGCTTGAAGAGAAGATCCATATCTACGCATATCCAACGAAACAACTACATTTTAATCCATCAAGCCATCCCCTTTCTCATGGCTTGTCTCCAGTCCTCCAAACGAGGTAGCTACAGATCAGAACCTGGGGCAGGGGTGCGGTGCGAAAATGTCCGTGGATCAGACTCTAGATGGGGTGGTCTGAGTTCTATCTCCGACTGGAAACACTTTGCTTCTACCAAACCAGATATATGGCGATGGCAAATTAGCAGTATCCATCAAGAAATCCTGATTAGTTGTGTTGGGATAACACGGACAGGAGGGGAGACGGTACCTAGCTATCACAAGAGCCCACTTAAACTAGGAACAAAACCCCACCCAGCCCAGAGAGACAAAAAAAAATCGAGAATGTTGTGCTTTGCTTGCAGCAGAAAAATTAAATCAAGAGCTAAACCATGCTAATTAGAAGATGCTTTTATTTTGCAGCCTGAGAAATTTGATCCAGATCGTTTCCTTCCAGAGGTGGCCGAGAAGCGGCCAGCCTTCTCTTACTTACCTTTTGGCCTGGGTCCTAAACAGTGCCTTGGAATTAGAATGGCTCAACTTGAAATGAAGCTGGCGCTGGTTAAAATTCTGCAGAAGATGAAATTTGAGAGGGGATTGGGTACTACCGAAACCATTAAGTTGCACGCTTCCACCATTTTAGTGCCAAGTGAACCTATTTGTGTCAGAGTTGTGGAAAGATCGCCTCAAACCATGGCCACAGGATCAAAATGAGCCCGCAGGGTTTACTGTCCTGATTAATTAAAACTTGACTACGTAGATATACACTGTACTTACAGGGCGCTTTCCATTTGACCAAAATACGCTGTTTGAATTTCCGTCCCGGCGCCGGAATAAAGGAGCATTTTGCGGAATTTCCCTAAAAGACGATAACCTCTCGACGTGTAGACAAACTGATTTCGAAAATGTTAACCCGAGATTACAATTTCATTTGATCTTCCACTCGAAATTAACAGTTGGATGTTTCGCATTTTGGAGGTTTAAGAGTTTTCAGAGAATATTTTGAGAAAAGTTTCGTACCAATTGCCCCTGTTTCAAAAATTTCTGAATTTTTGGTGGATGAAAAGCGCCGCTAGAAAGCTTTGTCCCATTGTACCTCTTGCACTCATTCAAATTAAGTCAATTAAAGATAGATAATTTTAGCGCAAAATTTCAGTGTTGATTTGCAATTTCACATGTGAGGTTACAAAGTTGTCGTGACAAAATTTTTTGATACAATAAACAAGACAAAAATCCACGATTGCAAGTGTAATCTGTCAGCCGTGATATTAAAATGCATTGTTATACCCCTCAGCTCAAATAAGTTTTCCGATTGGAAGAAAACGTGTCACGTGTCGTTGGTCATAACATAAAGTTTCGACTAGCACGTGATCAGGTCGTGTTCCTTGAAACCGCGGCAAATTTGCGAGCCAGCCGGCGTTAAGCAAGTGATTTCTTCGCAGTTTTTTCTGGTTTTGATTTGGGAGGTATAACAAAACACTTAATGACTGGCCCCGCGAGAAACACTGAGTTTTGTTTCCCCTCAATCTAAATGTTGACATTATCAAACTGTCGATTTGAAATATTGGATATACTCCTTATCAGAGAACTGGGTGAAGCCAAAGCTTGCGCATGCTCGCCGGCACTTTCGTCTATCTCGCTAACTTCAAAATGACTTTGCAAGAAAATCTAACCTGCAAAACAGTTGCAGAGAGAAATGTAGCTGACTGGTTTAGTTTTGTTAAACTGTCAGTTTCGTGTTAATCACGTGATCAGGAGGTGGTGCAGATGTCAATTTTTTTTAACCGTCAAATTAATCCTGCCACAAACTTACGCTCGTGTAACCAGTTAAAACTTGAATCCGATTTCAAATCAACGTTTTCCTCGAGAACTTGTTGCGGAAGCGGTATCTCTTCTTCGGCACGGATGGTCCGACTGGGTGAAGGCTATTGTACCTCAGGCTGCCCACCAGTTTCAGTTTTCTACTCGGAGACCGAGTGGATGGAGGCAGGAATCTAAGGAAATTTTGAGATATGGAGTTTATGAATGGCAGGAAAGAAAGGTGGAGAACTGCTACGAGACGAAGATCGTGGTGGACACTCGAAGCACCTGCAATATACATCCTGAGTGATCATTAAGAGATCGAGTTAAAGAATATGGTCAAAAGGATCTCACACAGCAGATCTTATCAACGACGCCTTGACCATGGAATACGAGTCGTGGTTTTCGCGTTAAAAGTGCCCCAGATAGGCAGTCTGTTGAAGACCTGGAGTGCAAGTTTCTGGATCTCGGTGATTACGCGTCGAATGTAAGACGCAATGGCTGATGTGATATCAAGTGTAACTGAGGAAACACAGGAACTCGCTAAAATTCGTTGACTGAACTGTTTTACTTGACTCATTGGTCTTCATGACAAGTTTAAATATAAGCGTAATTGGTATAAACGAAACTGACACATCCTAACTGTATTTATCGGTATTTATTCCAAGTTAAGCTAGGGCCGCTTTTTTTCAATCGAACTTTAAGTTTAAGTCTGTAGATTTTTGTCAAATAAAAAATAAATATTATACCTATGCAAAGAACGCAGTGGAGATGTCTTAGCTACCATCGCAGGATAATTAATTAGGAGAAAATCTAATTAGCCACAAAAGTCTTGGCTGAACATTTTTTCCTAGAATTGGAAAACTCTCGCCATTTCCAGGGAGCCGTAAGCTATGCATATATTAATCGGGTACACACTAGATTTAATTAACGTTTATTTTTACTGCATTGAGATGCAACAGTAGGCGGCAAATGCATACGCAGAGGCGAGAAATACTAAAAGGAAATACGGAAAGGAGCAAAAAATTTGGAATTTAATACGGGTGTTCAGCGACCTCAGCATTTAAACCAATAATGTTTATCTTAGCTTCCTAGCAAGTACGAGACGTGTATGACGCTGGTCAGTGTTATTTCATGTAACATTCATGATCGATTCGGAAGCTTCTCCATTGAAAAAAATAAACACACAGCTGCTGGCGCAATGGAAAGCATGAAACGAATAAGCATAAAACATGCCTTTCCAAGAAACGCGCAACGGACAATATACCATATGGAGGGTGACTTAAACTTATCACCGTGGATGGAAGCAGGAATCTAAGGAAATTTTGGAAAATGCTCCCGGTCTCTACTATGATGTGGGTCTAGATATGGAGTTTATGAATGGCTGGCAAGAAAGGTGGAGAACTGCAACGAGACGAAGATCATGGTGGACACTGGAAGCACCTGCAATATACATCCTGAGTTATCATTAAGAGATCGAGTTAAAAAATATCGTTAAAAGGATCTCACACAGCAGATCTTATCAACGACGCCTTGACCATGGAATACGAGTTGTGGTTTTCGCGTTAAAAATGCCCCAGATAGGCAGTCTGTTGAAGACCTGGAGTGCAAGTTTCTGGATCTCGGTGATTACGCGTCGAATGTAAGACGCAATGGCTGATGTGATATCAAGTGTAACTGAGGAAACACAGGAACTCGCTAAAATTCGTTGACTGAACTGTTTTACTTGACTCATTGGTCTTCATGACAAGTTTAAATATAAGCGTAATTGGTATAAACGAAACTGACACATCCTAACTGTATTTATCGGTATTTATTCCAAGTTAAGCTAGGGCCGCTTTTTTTCAATCGAACTTTAAGTTTAAGTCTGTAGATTTTTGTCAAATAGAAAATAAATATTATACCTATGCAAAGAAAGCAGTGGAGATGTCTTAGCTACCATCGCAGGATAATTGATTAGGAGAAAATTTAATTAGCCACAAAAGTCTGGGCTGAACATTTTTCCCTAGAATTGGAAAACTCTCGCCATTTCCAGGGAGCCGTAAGCTATGCATATATTAATCGGGTACACACTAGATTTAATTAACGTTTATTTTTACTGCATTGAGATGCAACAGTAGGCGGAAAATGCATACGCAGAGGCGAGAAATACTAAAAGGAAATACGGAAAGGAGCAAAAAATTTGGGACTGTATACGGGTGTTTAGCGACCTCAGCATTTAAACCAATAATGTTTATCTTAGCTTCCTAGCAAGTACGAGATGTGTATGACGCTAGTCAGCGTTATTTTATGTAACATTCATGATCGATTCGGAAGCTTCTCCATTGAAAAAAATAAACACACAGCTGCTGGCGTCATGGAAAGCATGAAACGAATAAGCATAAAACATGCCTTTCCAAGAAACGCGCAACGGAAAATATACCATATGGAGGGTGACTTAAACTTACCCCCGTTCAAAAAATAATACATTTAAACCATAGTTTTCCCCTTGGGTTGGAAAAACGACCCATCAGATTCGTAAGAGCGCATTTTTCAGTGAAGTCAATAATAAACATTGCTTTCAACATTTCAAATTTTGACTAATGTCTAAATTGTCCTTCAGTTGCACTCAAAGGAAAAAGTAGAAAAGTCTTAGCTAAGCCCAATTTCAAATTTCTCTACAAAAAATGACTGACAGTGGAGAATTATCGGATGTGAAAATTGTCTTAACTTCTTTCAAGTTCTCAGAAAACCGGAAGATGAAGAACAAGAGATTTTGATTGGCCAGTTCAGTGTGCAGGCCAGTCATTTTTCAGTCACATGATAAAAATGACGATGTCTTATTGGGTTAAAGGTTGGGCCGTTGGAGTGGACAACAAGTAAAATCCCTAATAGTTAGGAATGATCTAGTTTCAACTTCATACCTTTTAAGAGGTAACGCCTGAGCCTTCAAGTTGCTGAATAATGGCCTTACCTTGGCGAGAAAACAGTAGTCTTCCTGCAGCAGGATGGTCAATTTGGAGTCTGGCCATGGTACCACTAGAAAGCGAAGGCGGTAATCTTGAACCACGAGGACCAAATCAAGTAGGTTTCATTTGCTCAAGCATAAAAAACGCTTTCCCAGATCAGGCAGAGCACTGTAGAATTTATGAATGGCAAGCTAGAGGTGCATTGGACCATCAACCCAATCATGTTGTGTATCTTGGAAGTACGTGCAGTTGTAAGCCAGGGTTATTAAGGGGCAGAATTCTTGAATACTGCACAAACGGACCCCATAAAGATAATCTCATTAACGACGCTTTGCGCAGAGGGTATGAGCTCTGGGTTCGAGTTAAGAGTGCTCAAGATAGGGAGACCGCTGAAGACCTGGAGAACGAGCTCCTGGATCACTTCAATTACGCCTGGAATGTGAGATGCAATGGCGAATTAAGACGTATACTACCATGATGCGGCATGAGGTTCACCTGAAGAAAAATATTATCTAAGATTGGCAGACTAAACTGTTTTTCGAGACTCTGTGGTCTTAATTCTAGCACTAGGTAATTAGGTGTCCCCAATTAGCGCACGTTGTACGCTAGAGATTATGACACGTTTATAAAGTTTTTATCTTATTATCTTATCTCATTTTGACAAGCTTAAATACTGACTGAGGCGTAATTGGTATCGGTGAAACACTACCTACCCAACTGAATACAAACTTGTCCAAGCAAGCTCAGAGTAATACTATTCAGTTTGCATCGGACTTGTATAAGATTATGTTTTTACTGAATTTTTGTAATAATTGTTATTTCAGTAGTTCGTATAAATTACTTGATAATAATCCCATTCAAAGAAAGCTAAGGATGCTGAATCGCATGCTAAATCAGAGGTTTTTTCTTATTAACAGGAGCACAGTAGTGTCCAAACAAAAAAGGCCTAGCTTTTACACAACGAAATACTGAAAAGGTGTAAAATTATGCGTGAAATGAAATATGCAGTGAAGTGCTGACGAGGCATAACTATATCCTTTTGCCCAACTGGAAATTTGGTCTTGCTGACAAGTACATTAATATTCATTCCTCTTCAATTGATGGCATCAATTGAAGAGGAATACACATGAACGCCCACTCTTCATTAATGCATGACTATTTGGAACGACGAATTCGTTATTTAGCTAATTTTCTCTGTGAAGTATTTCTCTAAGAATGTTCAATATATATTCCTACACGATTTTCGTCAGTCAGTATTTAACATTCCTCTGATATTTTAAATCAGGGCAATGTAAGAAAATACTAGCTGTTACATCACCTGAACCTTGCGATAAATTACTTTACCATTCGTATAACAAATTCAGTCTAACAATTGGGAAATGCGCCCATCGCATTTTCCTTAACTACACAAAACAACTATCAATAACCCTAACATGATAAGAGAAGCATTTGTGAACTCAGTGCTGATTCTCTTTCTCGACAATTGAGGAAAAATGCCTTCTCCAGGAAACCGTAAATCCTGCAGACATTAATAGAGTAAATGGACAATTTCATCCTCAACGTTTACTCCTCCTCTCCCCAAGAGTTTTCTTGGTCCTGACGTTACAGACGATAGAAACAACCCTGTCAGGGTACAAAGTATCGCTTTCGCTAATTCCCTGAGGTCATGGATCGTAAGCATCTTCGGTGCAAGGGTTCATTTTCTTGGAACTGTGAGCTCAGCGGCGCAAAGAGCCTGCTAGAGTATTGGGGCGAGAAAATTAAGGCTAAGTTGGAAGATTTTGATCTCGAGTATACGAAACGTTTTGGATTTATACGAGGTTGCAGTTTCAAAATCGTGGCCTGAGATTCTCGATATTGGGAAAACTTGCCTGATCCAGTAGCATTCAAGAGGATTTCATGGGTTACGGAGAAACAATGTTGTCGATATCTGTATTTTGAATTCCACTCTTGAAAGCGCTGCGATAGTGGTATAACGTCAGGTATGCAACAACATCCATGTTTTCTAAGGAGCGCTTTTTATCGCACGGCTATTGTTTTTTCCTGGAATTGGGGAACCCTGCCTTTTCCAAGAATCACTTAATAATGCCGAGTATAAAATGACCGATAATTTTAGAGCTTACAGCAATATTTTCGAGGTTTCCTGTCTGTCTAGTTTTTTAAGAAAGGGTAGCAATATATAAATGACCGATAATTTTAGCAGTTATAGCAACGAAGTTTCCGCTCTGTCATTTTTTTAATAAAGGGTAGCAATATATATTAGTGCGGTACAGTCTTGCCCTAGTTACGACTGATTCTGAGAATTCAAATGAATAATTAATATTATTTCTCAGAAAACCGGAAGAACATACTGCGTCAAGTTAATTGGTCACTCATGAAACATTATATGCAAATGCTGGTGTGTTAATGGGCATCAAGTATGGTAAGATATAGATAAAACAAAACATTAGGCCTACCTTTTGTATCATGGAACAGTCTAGGATGCCACCAACAGTTTGAAAGCCAAGCAGAAAACATTTAAGAGAAAACAGTCGACTTCAGGGAGAACAACACCGAGGGTGGTGAGCATGGATGAAGGCCGAGCTACTTCCAGATTCCAGTGGAGGAAATCTTGAACCAAACGGACCAGACCAAGTTGGATACATCTTCAAGCACTGAAGCCGCTCTCGGTAACCTAGCCGAGCTTTGCATGTGGAATCTATGAATGGAGGGGCCGAGGGAACTCGACCCGATCAGCCTACCAAAGTTGTTTTATATGTTAGAAGTACGTGTGTCCTTCGTAAACCTCATAAATTGGGGAGCAGAACCATTGGAGTACTACAAGAATACGGAGATCATAAAAAGATATCATAAATGAGGCATTGGCGAAGGGATATAATTGTAGGTTCGTGTAAAATCTACTTTGAGTGAGAGGAAGGCTCAGAGTATTTTGGAGAATACAAACACTGCGTGATTCTGATTAAATTGGAATAAAAGAAGCCAGAATGGCGGAGATGATGGCATAAGACTAGATATACTACCCAGAGACTCGGACGCCGGACAGTGACGACAGCGACGACTATGACGGCGACAACGCGAAGGATTTTTCAAATAACAGAATGTAAGAAAGGCCAGTGTACACTGTAAAGAGCAACTTTGCCAGCGGAGTTCAAGTTTTAGTTTGAAGTTTTGTATCAGTTATAATTCAATGACTACTCATCTTGTGTTGGAATGTGGTTTATCAGATTCATAGTGGGTACGTTATTCGTTTGTAATTAATAACATGTGTTTTAAATATTGAGTTGGATAAACCAAAATAAGCCCAACTTGATAGCGAGGATTAGAGGCTTCAACTGAAACAGACGAGGGTAAGTTGCTGAACGCCGAACGCCGAATTCGAATGCAAAACTCCGATATTTCAGCTCTATAGTTATGTTGGGTGACCAGCTTCTATGCATGCGTATTTTTAATTCGTGTAGGTAATCGTATAAATGCGACTGCATTTAAGGGTTTACACTGCTCGTGACATTTGAGAATTCTCTTAAAATTGCACGAGCCTTTAGGCGTTTATTATATCATGTCGAACTCACGCGCGTTAATTTACACAGCAGTGTATTAGAGATAAATTGGCTTGCTCTCTGCATATCGCAATGAAGTAATTTTTTTCAGTCATATAATAATTGATATATTATTTTTCGGTAAATTACAGTAAAAATAAGCGTTATCTTTCCTTGTCTTGCCAAACGTCGAACCAAATCAGCATTTTCTTGCAGTTAGTTTCTCTCGTGTTTCCTTGCGGTTAGATATTATTGGGTTGAAAGACCATAATTAGTATTTCGGTATTGATATGTATCCCTTAGCTTTCGGCGTTCTGCGAAATACCCATGCCGCTTAAACAGTAGATCACCGTTTATCTAAGCCTCCGTCGCTTCGTCAACGAAGTTTCTAGTGTATTGTGGAGCTATTTCTGAGAAAACCGGAAGAAGAAACGAATGCAGTTTTAATTGGCTACTAGTTATGAGCAAGCAGTCACGTGATAAAAATTGCGATGTCTTATTGGCTGAAGGGTTAGACTGTTGGAATCTGAAAACAGACGAGATCCCAAAACATAAAGCAAAGTCTTTTTTAAATTTGTGCCGTTCAAGAGATAACGTGTGAAAGCCGAACTCCGTGTCAAAATTACCAAGGTGAACTCTCGAGTGGCTAATTCATGGCTAAACCTCGACGAGAAAGAAACTCTCCTCCAAGAAAAGGTTGGTCCGTATGGATAAGGGCCATGGTTCCACCTTATTATACCATCATCAGCAAAAATCTTCAACCACGAGGACCAACTCAAGTTGGTTTCATCTCGTCAAGCATAAGAAAAGCTCTCCCTCTTTTATCCCGACACTGCGGAATTTATGAATGGGGAGTTAAAAGACCATTGCTCGGTGAAACCAAGATCAGAGTCGTTTACGTTGGCAGCACAGGGGCATTACGAGGCAGAATCCAGAAGTATTGTTGAGACGGATCTCATAAAAAAAGATCTCATTAATGCTGCCCTGCTTAAAGGGTACGAGTTGTGGGTTCGAGTTAAGCCGACAAGGGCTAACAGCAAGCTTATTGCTGAAATAATGGAACTTAAGCTTTTAGCTAAGTATAACTATGCGTGGAACAAAAGAGACAACGGAAATAGTATACGACACATACTGTGATGAGCCGAACTCACCAAAGCCGTCTGAATGGTGCTCAGGATCAAAAGATTACGAAATCAGCGACATATACTTCGCCTTGATCATCGTAACTTAAATTAATTGATTTGATTCTTTGCCACACTTCGATAGACATTCGACAAATGACTGAAGACAAGAGCCGATTTTCCGCTTTTATTTGACTTAGCTGTGAACTCTTCTGTCCGTTAATGGTTGTTTCGTTTTTGCACTCGTGTATCCAGTACGAACTGAACGATTTTGCTTTTTACAGCAAGTAGCAGGCGATAGAACAGTTAGTTTCATGTTCTGATCTTTAATATTGCAAAAATTATAATGTCATGCTCTAGCAATTCTCATTATGACAGTGCGGCATTCTTTTGTTTGGGCCGATTCTGAGAAATCAAATGAAATTTTTTTCAGAAAACCGGAAGAACATCCTGTGCCAAGTTGATTGGTCTCCCATGCGACATAACTAATCCAGAACCCAGGATCTCTGCCGGACAGACTGAGATCTGGGTATGTCATAACCTAAATCCGAGGCTTAGACAAAGGTGAGAGAGCCTGGGATCGAGTTTGATACATCATTGTGACATGACGTCTGTTTACTAGATTACAGGCCATGTGCAAATGAAGTGAAACAAAAAAACAAGGCATGCCTTTTGTGATTGCTATAGAGCAGTCATAGAGACAACCTTTTGAAACTCGGAAGTGACTAGACCTTGTAAGATATTGGTATGAGGTTTCAGCATAGTAATACCTAGTCTAGAACAGGGTCTAGTATAGGGTAAGGGTTTCAGTGTCCCAGTGGTACACCCCACCCAAAGATTTACAGAGTACCCCCCGGGTCAAGGTATAGCAACACAATCACTGAAACAGAAAAGTTCCCAATTAATTTCAGAGTTTTCTTTTATCGAGTGGAGAAACTATTCTGTCCAGTAACGGGTAGAACACATTCATAAATACCAATTTTTAGCAAAGCACTTCGCTCAGTAAGCCACAACATTATGTTGAGTTCTTTCTCTCGGAACGGACCTGACGTCATCGTTTTGTCTCATTCATGCATGATCAAAGCATAACACTACATGCATAGAATAACTGTATTTCTAACATTTTTCCCTGGAACTTGCTCGCAAAACACGTTTGACACTTTATGTGCAGTTTATGAATATTCTACTAAATCTTGCGCATGCTCACTGGCACTTTCGTCCATGTCGCTGATTTCAAAATGACCTGCTTTCCAACAAAATCTAACATGCAAAACAATTGCAAAGAGAAATGTAGCAGAAGCAGCATCTCGTCTTCTTCGATCTGGACGGTCGGAGTGGGTGAAGACTATGGTACCTAAGGCTGCCAAACAGTTTCAGTTTCCTACTCGGAGGCAGGAACCTAAGGAGACTTTGGCAACTGCTGCCGGTTTCTACTATGATGTGGGATTTAGATATGAATGGCAGGCATGAAAGCTGGAGAACTACAACGAGACGAAAATCGTGGTGGACATTGGAAGCACCTGCAATGTACATTCCGAATCATAGTTAAGGGATAGAGTTGTAGAATATCGTACAAAAGGATCTCACACAGCACATCTTATCAACGACGCCTTGACCATGGAATACGAATTAAAAATGCCCCTGATAAGCAGTCTCCTTAAGATCTGGAGAACAAGCTTCTGGATCGCTATGATTACGCGTCAAATGTAAGACGCAATGGCTGATGTGATATCAAGTGTAACTGAGGAAACACAGGAACTCGCTAAAATTCGTTGACTGAACTGTTTTCCTTCACTCACTGGTCTTCATGACAAGTTTAAATATAAGCGTAATTGGTATAAATAAAACTGACACAACCTAACTGTATATATGGGTATTTATTCCAAGTTAAGCTAGGACCGCTATTTTTCAATCGAACTTTATTAAGTTCAAGTCTGTAGGTTTTTGTCAAATAGATATTAAATATTATACCTATTCAAAGAAAACAGTGGAGATGTCTTAGCTACCATCGGAGGATAATTAATTAGGAGAAAATTTAATTAGCCACAAAAGTCTGGGCTGAACATTTTTTCCTAGAATTGGAAAACCCTTGCCATTTCCAAGGAGCCGTAAGCTATGCATATATTAATCGGGTACACACTAAATTTAATAAATGTTAATTTTTACTGCATTGAGATACAACAGTAGGCGGCAAATGCATACGCAGAGGCGAGAAATACTAAAAGGAAATACGAAAAGGAGCAAAAATTTGGAATTTAATACGGGTGTTTAGCGCCCTAAGCATTTAAGCCAATAATTTTCATCTTAGCTTCCCTGCAAGTACGAGATGTGTATGACGCTCGTCAGCGTTATTCTATGTAACATTCGTGATCGATTCAAAAGCGTCTCCATGAAAAAAATTAACATACAGCTGCTGGCGTCATGGAAAGCATTATTTAGAAGCAAGAAAAACACGTCCTTCCAAGAAACGTGCAACGGGATGTATACCTTATGGAGGGGGACTTAAACTTATCACTGTTCAAAAAATAATACATTTAAACCATAGTTTTCCTCTCGTGTTCGAAATGCGACCTATCAGATTCGTAAGTGCGCATTGTTCAGTGCAGTCAATAAACATTGCTTTCAACATTTCAAAATTTTGACTAAATTGCCCTTCAGTTGCACCCAAAGGAATTTCTTTTTACCACTCGACAAACAGAGGAGGATTATCGGATGTGAAAACTTGTTTTAACTTCTCTCAAGTTCTCTCTCAAGAGATTTTGATTGGCTAGTTCAGTGTGCAGGCCACTCATTTTTCAGTCACATGATAAAAATGACGATGTCTTATTGGGTTAAAGGTTGGGCCGTTGGAGTGAACAACAGGTAAAATCCCCAGTAGTTAGGAATGATCTATCTAGTTTCAACTTCATACCTGTTACGAGGTAAATAAGCGAGGCCTGAGCCTTCGAGTTGCTGAATAATAGCCTTACCTTGGCGAGAAAACAGTAGTCTTCCAACAACAGGATGGTCAACTTGGAGGCAGGCCATGGTACCGCCAGAAAGCGTAGGTTATAATCTTGAACCACGAGGATCAAATTAAGTAGGTTTCATATGCTCAAGCATAAGAAAGGCTTTCCCAGATCAGGCAGAGCACTGTGGAATTTATGAATGGCAAGCTAGGGGTGCATTGCACCATCAACCCAATCATGTTGTGTATGTTGGAAGTACGTGCAGTTGTAAGCCATGGTCTTTAAGAGGCAGAATTTAATTCTTGAATACTGCACAAACGGATCCCATAAAGATCATCTCATTAACGACCCCTTGCGCAGAGGGTATGAGCTCTGCGTTCGAGTTAAGAGTGCTCAAGAGATAGGGAGACCGCTGAAGACTTGGAGAACGAGCTCCTGGATCACTACAATTACGCCTGGAATGTGAGATGCAATGGTGAATTAACACATGACGTGCACTGAAAATTTAAACGATCTGTTTCAGCCCTAAAGTGCCAATTCAGCCCTGCTGGCCAAAGTCTGATTCAGCCCTTCTTGGAGCCATTTGAGCGTAATTTGGGCCAAAAAAACTACATCAAAAGGCTATTCCAGCCCACGGTAGGGGCCATTTCAGCCCAGGGACCAAATCAGCTCTAGCTAATTAAACTGTATTGGCCCTGATTTAAGGGAGCCAAATTAGACTCAAAAATAGGACTGTATTAGACTCACCCGAAACGGCCCCATTTTCAGGGCGAAAACAGATCTTTCTGATTTACAGTGTGTACTAAACACGTATGTTCGGTGTATGAAGAAATGCCATTTTTACCATAGGTATTTGCATTAAGGAAACCTCAGACGAAAGCAGCGTGGAAGTCTACAGAAGTAAGTTTATTTTTGTGTTGTTTTGTTTTTTGTTTCTCAGTTGCGTGACAAACGACTCCCGGCTTTTTTGTCCGGGAGAACTGGTTCTAGCTTTGAAAAGTTTGAGTTTGCGTGATAACGTTCTCCTTTCAATGGCTCTCTTCGTCAGTGGAGAGGTTTGGATCGGAGCTCGTGCGAAACGGGCACTTTTATGAGGCCGAGTTTGGTAAGAAATTTTATTTCGACGGTTTGCAAAGTGCCTGTGGCATCATTAAGTCCCGGGAGGCTTAAATAGGTGCTCGTTGCTCAAAGAACCGAGCTTCGGGCACAATCTGAGAGACCCGCATCCAGCGGATTACGATAACGTGGATAACCTCTCCGCCCAGCTCTGCACACCGTGAAGAAGTCTCCAGCAGGCAATAAGGAACAAATTGGTTAGTTTGGACTTACGAAAAGAGGGCCAACGGAGGTTTTTGGCTGTGATTTTTGCCTCGCTGGGGACTTATAAATTGTCTTATAAAATGAACACGGATTTCCCAGAATGCATTGCGAGAAGATGAAATAATGTTTACACTTCACTATTACAGTGAGACTGTTCAGGGCCGTAGCCAGAAAAGAGTGAAGACTGAGGCAATGTCCATGAAAGAATTTTGACTGAGGCAGTGTCCGTGGTTAAATTCTCTTCCTAGGTATTTAGGGTGTTTATGATGACTATAAACAATAAAAACGAAAAACAAATTACCGAGGCAAGTGCCTCGGTTTGCCTGTAACTAGCTACGGCGCTGCTGTTCTGTTGTTGTTGTTTCAGTTTTGCACGACGGACATACCACGGACATGCTGATCTTTGAACAAAGGTGAGTGGCAGGCGTTGAAATCAAAGTTTGTGGTTTCATAGGCCGTTTATAGCGAAGGTTTATTAACATTATCTGATCTTATATTTTTGGTCTTGTGTCGAGCGAGTCTGGAATTTTAATTTGTCAGAAAAAGCCGCCGTCGTACTACTGCACAGACTGACTTGTTATTGTTGATTTTGTTTATTCCCCGGTCGGAATGGTCCGGTACAGTTATTTTCTGCTTTATGAATCGGTACCGATTTATGAAACCACTGCGGCACGAAACTGAACTAGTGTTGTCTAGAACCGAGTGCGAGGGGAAAAGATTTAGAAGAGATAACTTACTTTTTAACACGTGTGGTAGAATTTTCTTTAAACAAGGTTTTTGTTTTGTCGTTTATTTCCAGATGTGGCCAGTGGTTTTACTTGCCGCCTCAGAGCTAGAATACTTACACTCTTAAATGTTTACATTATCTGTGCCCTGCTAGTTAGAACGCTGCTATCGATCCATGAGACGGCCAACACAAAATGCACAATGCCCACAACGAAACCTGTTGGTAAAATATTAGACAGGCTTGCAAGCGACGGGGAAATATACGCATGCGTTACCGGAAGTCCGTGATTTACGGACGTCTGGAAATTGCTGCTACAACAGCCCTCCGTTTCGCCGACCACCTGACCAAACGGAGGCTCTGGGGACGAGAATGGGCTCAATTTTAAGTGATTGTGTAACGAGTCTTTAGAAAAGTGATTATCGTAAAACGTTAAAGGTGTTATCCTTGCGCCGAAAGGGAAAAGAGGTATGATTGTATGTCTTTTAATTTAAGTTTGATCTTCCCGTTGACCAAGTCGTATTGATGATGAATCGTCGATTGAATATTGTGCTGTTTTGTACGAACATTTTATCTCACGCAGAGTCAGTCAATGTATTGCAATCTTGTCCACTGTAGTTTCACCGAACGATTCTCTCTTAATTATGTTGTGTCTAATTAGTGTATTGTTATCGACGAACCTATCGTTTTCTGAAACGGTAACGTCAGCAACAGATATACTAGAGGAACTGATCGCAAGTCAATTGTGAATAAACAGTTTGTCAAACAAGAGTTCGTGGTTGATTTGTTTGAAGTCCTGGTGCAAGCAAGGTTGGACCGAACAACTTGCCGAGAGCGCTCAATTCTCAGTCAGAGAACGAACGTTTTCAGTGTTAAATGACACCGAGAATTCATCGAGTGCTGAAGCTTCAAATTCATCCTCCAATGCAAAGCCAAATGGTGTTGATGCTTGCATGAAATGTCTAAACAAAAATCGACTATTTTTGAGAAGAATCGTTTGAGATATTACGTGGAAAGTGGTGAGAACTTCCTTAGACTGCCGTGTACCGGTAACTGCAGTATCGGGATTTTTAACGGCGTATCTATGGACAACATTGTCCTTTATGCAATTATCAGCATTATGTAGCCAGTATGCATGCATGAATGACTTCGTGACGCCCATATATATATTCTAAAGGACCTAAAGTTATCCATTCAGAGTTGGGAAAATTATGTAGGGCCATTTTTTCTAGCATTTTGTTGCCTACGAAGCTTTTTTCTGGTTATATGCCAATAGACTTCACTCCTCCATTACGTTCATTTTTGTGGCTTATGTTGTTTGTATTTTTAACTGCCTTGGGGTGCACTACGCCTTTGATCGTGTGGCGTTGAATGATGCTAATTAATCAAAGGAGAGCTGTCACAGAATAAACTGATAGGGTGAGAGGGAAGTGACAGGATGCTCCAATTAACTAACTGTTGATACCCATTTATTAAGTAACGTCTTGTTGGAGTAAACTAGTCCGTGCTCTCGATTCTAAACCTCCGAATTTCCGAGGTTTGTTCAATACTCTGACAAATTTATGCATGGCTTTGTTTTGTATGATATCCACATAAAAATAGATTAACAATACAATACAATTGAGAAGACCGTTGTCAAGTATACTTTAATTTCGGTCTGTGGAACAAAAGGTTTGTAAAGATTATGTTATATTTTGTTTACTTTGGGCCTCTGTTTTTCTTTCAGTTAAAAGTATTTAATATCCCTCTGGGTTCATAACACAGCAGATCCATCATATCGCTGATAGACGTTGTTTTTTTAAGGAAAACGGACAGAAATGCTGGATGAGGTTAACGTTACAGGGTTATCAAACTGTTATATTGGATGGATAAGTCTGTTATTTCTCCTAGCAGGGCTTATTTACTGGTGCGGTATCTCGGGTTATTCCGTGACTAGCCATGTACCTCTCCCTGGACCCAAACCTTGGCCCTATCTTGGAAACCTCTTGGATGCCTCTAAATATGGCGGTCTGCACAAAGCGTTCTTAGAATACGGCAAGAGATATGGAAAGGTTTACAAAATGTACATGGGAAGAGATGCTATTATTGCTGTTGCAGATCCGGAGATACTGAAACACATACTTGTCAAGGACTTTCACAAATTCAG
>CM042752.1:5373917-5381417 GCA_022496165.2 Catalaphyllia jardinei
TAGTGCGCTCGTCTCCGGATCGAGCGGTCCGGGTTCGAGCCCTGGCCAGGGACATTGTGTTGTGTTCTTGGGCAAGGCACTTTACTCTCACATTGCCTCTCTCCACCCAGGTGTTTAAGGGGGTACCGGCGAATTTAATGCTGGGGGGTAACACTGCGATGGACTAGCATCCCATCCAGGGGGGAGTAGAAACACTCCTAGTCGCCAATTTTCAGCAAGGCATTCCTCCAGTACATTATGTTGAGCGCTTTCTCTTGGAACGGACCTGTCGTCGTCGTTATTTCCAAGAGTTTGTTTCATTCATGCATGATCAAAGAATAACACTACATGCGTAGAATAACTGTATTTTTAACATTTTCCTTGGGAACTTGGTCGCAAAACACGTTTGACACTTAATGTGCGGTTCATGAATATTCTACTAAATTTGATAATTTCTAATAAATTTAGTAATTTCTTGTAAATTTGATAATTTCTAATAAAGCTGTTGAATATTAACCTCAACGCTCGTGCTTAAGTTCGACTGCATGAATTTTTACGGCTGGATCGAACTGAATGAACTTGACATTTCTAACACTCTTTCCCTTGTTTTGTGCTACATGAATGTCAATTTTATTTCCATCTCAGTTTACAATTTAAGTAATGAAAGAAATATTTACGCCGGAAAAAAATTTTAACATTTGTTCTGCATCATTTAACGTTGTTCCTGTCTTACTTAGATGAGTCAAGCCTGACGTCACGTGTTCCTTAATCTACGTCACAACTCAATCCAAACCAAGGGAAGACTGGTGCGAATGGTGGACCAAAATGGCGGCAAATTTGAACGTTTTTAAAACTTCTAAAAAAGATTGCATTTTTCTTGCGCAGAAGTTCATTAGATGATATATAGAATCAGATAAGAAAATAAAAATTTTGATGATATGGGCACTTTAAGCATTTTCTAGACATAATGAGAAGTGCTAAATTTTGGCGGGTTTTACTGCGTGACCTGTGTGGATACAGTGGACAGCGTATTTTACACAAAATCAGAAAGCAGAATTTTAGCGGGCATTACTGTGTGGATCCAGTTACTAGTAGTTTCATCAGCCAATCAGCCATGTATTTTTCTTTCCTGTCAAGTAGCAAACAGGAGATAGCTGTAACTAAGTGGATCTATCAAAGCTTATGGTTTTTCTTTTTTACTGTTAAACGCCTTCGGAAACAAGAAGATAGCGTCTATTTTCGATTTCGCGGGAGAATGACCTGCAACCTGTTCAAAGAAACCAAGGCATAGCAGCACTAAAAAAGACAATTTCCCCAAAAATTTCAGATTATCCTTTATCGAGTGAAACCACTTTTCGTCCAGTAGAAAACATTCATAAATGCCTCATTTTTAGATCGCGCTTCGCACAAAAAAACACTACATATATGTCGAGTAGTTTTTCTCGAAATCAGTCGTTATTTCAGAAGAGTCTGTCTCGTGAAAGACAATATAAAATCTACGTAAATCTATGAAAGACCGTGTATTTCTAATATTTCCCCCGGAAAAATGATAGACTGTCGCAAAACGGCTATGACGCTAAATGTGCGAGAAGTTTCCACTTCCGAGATCGGGCGAAAATCGCAAAGCTTGATCTACTTTTCTAGTTCATTCGTTTGATTGGATATCGTTTAAGAGGTAACGTTTGGAAGCCAAACTCTCTATGTTTAATCAAGTATTCGCTCCAGTATTTTGCATACATAGGATTTCACACACGGTTAATCACGTAAAGTGTACTGCTTATGTTTCTTTTCCACTGGTATCTCTTCTACCGTAATAAAAGATATACAAAAAGAACGTCTCACTAATGTCAAAATTTCTTGTTCTTTGACTGATGACAAGCGTCCTCGTGAAAAGTTACGAAAAATGATGACAGGCTCTTTTATTAGAAAACAGGAAAAACAACGTGTGCAAACTTGCTTGTTCGATCGTGTGACACTAATGACTTATCTGGAACCCAGGTCTCCCTCGGATAAGCTGGGACTTTTGGTGCGCACCTGTCTCTTTCAAAGTCGTCTTCAAGGCAAACAAAGAGACAGATATAATCAAAGTGGAAGAGGGCCATGCTTAATCCAAATTCCAGTGACAGGAGTTTGGTGCCATGTGGTTCACGCTGGATTCATGCGGCTTGAGCATTACAACCGCTCTCAGTGACTGAGCTGGACGATTTCAGTGGAATTCCCGTGAATAGAGGACAGTATCGAAAGATTAAAGAACTTTATCAGACTAAAAATAAACCGCTTAACGCTGTTTCGACAAAGGTTGCTCTACAAAAGCGTAAAAGTGAAATTGACGATTTCTACCGAAAGGTATTACGGGTGGTGATGGTTTTTCTCTGGAAATTTCCAAAAGATCTAGAGAGAAGCAGACCGACAACAATTTTTATAAAAATGACGACACATTTTAAACTTAATTTGCAGGACATGTTTCGGTCGCTCAACGGCCATCTTCAGTTGAACGTAGAATTAGTTTAAAGTTACATTAAAATTTATACTATAATGCTAAACAGAGATAAATTACAAACGTGAAATGAAATTAGGAATCTAACAAAATAGCTAAAGATAACCAAATGAGTGTACAGTAGTAACGTGCTGATTAGAACGAGAGAGTTAAATTAACGTGATATAATTGCATATTTAAAGAAGGTTGCTCCCAGGAAATATGCAACGCTTCTTCTATCTTGACCTGAAATTTTGTGGTCGCATGATCTATAACTTTAAAACAGCAGGGCAGGAATTACGGCATGCCTCGGATTGTTGAAGGTGTTGAAAGATATGTGAGGTCCTGTCCCTGTATAAGTGCTCGTGAATGCGTGTCGAGAGGTGTCGGCTAGTTTCGCCGACATAACAAGAATTACAGCTTGTACAAGTAAACTTGTAAACAACATTCGAACGAAGTTCAACAGGCACAGGGCCCTTCACTCTAAACATGTTACGGATCTTGAAGGAAGAAAAGCCTAGCTTAACATCAAGATTATAAACAATAATTGGATGAGGTTTTTGTGATATCGGGAATAATCAAGGTCGAGGCAAGTGATTATTCCCGATATCACAACGTTTAAGTAGTTTACGTAATCTGTTTTGTGCCACAATAGAGAAGGGCCCAACATAAGGTGATTTGAAAAAAATGTGTAGAATTAGAGGGAGGACTAGCAGGTATGTTCGAAAGGGTCTGAGGTTTAGTAATGTATTGCCTAATGACCCTTACAACGATATGACTGGGGAACAGATGTTTAGGTAAGATTAATAACAATTTCTTGATATCCTCATGAAAGCCTACCCAAGTGTTGCTGATCTTGTATGTTCTGGCAACCAGGGTCCTGATTAAGCCAAGTTTGTAAGAGAAAGGGGTAAAACTAAAATAATTAGTTAATAGACCGGTGAAGGTTTACTTACCATAGACCCTGGTAATAGGAGATCAAGGCTGACTGTTGTCAATCAGAACATCCAAAAAGGGGATTTTTTATCCATCTCTTTTTCCATGGTGAAACGTATGTTGGGATGTCTGTCGTTGATGTAGTCAAAAAACAAAGTATCGTCAACATAGCGCCGGTAAAATAAAATACTGGAGGCCTTATAGTTTTCCAACCAAATCCTTTCGTGGTGACCCATGAAAAGATTAGCCAACACCGGGGCAAGGGGAGAGCCCATTGCCTCCCCGTCAATTTGATAAAAAAAAACAACCCTTAAACAAGGAATGTGTTTGAGCAGTGGCAAAACTAAAAAGATTTCTGAGTTCAGTTTTCGTTAGTTGGAGATCAGGGTTGCCCTTGGAGATGTAGTCGACCGCCAGGTTGACACACTCCTCCAAGGGTATGTTTGTAAACAAGCTTTCGATATCAAAGGAAACCATGAACTTTCTTGATAAAGGCTATTCATTGATTCCACGATCAAAAGTAAAAGTGTCTAAAGCACAATGTTCAGATGGGATATGAGGTTCCAAAAGAATGCATAAATACTTAGCCGGCTCATAGTTGTATGTTCCAATTGAAGAAAAAATTGGACGGAACGGAGGTTTTGAGTTCGGCTTACGGGCCTTATGCCAAGATACATAAGCTGTCTTGTTCAATGCACAATGTTGCAATAATCATCTCTTCGGTTGTTTACCTCAGAATCAGTTGGGGTATTTGACTTGAGTGTAGAGTCAGAAGTTGAGAGGACAGCAGGAGAAAGTCAAAGTGGTTAGTTCTAAATAAATCTTGTGTACTTTCAGACTTAATGTAATATATCTCTTTGTGATATCTGAGTACATAAATGAGTATTATTATTAGCTCTTTGAAACTATAATGGGATATGGTTCAGGTGTTCCCTTGGTTCAATTTTTCTTTTCTTTTGTTGCCATGTGTGGTAATTATAACAATAAGTTAAAGGGAAAATACAAATAATTATTGACCTAAGAATAAAATTGAACCATGGCATACAGCTGTACAGCTCCATTTTGGTTAGCATTGATCTCTTTTTTCTTATAATACAAAATATGATCACCAAGAATAAGTATATTTGTTCAGTAACCTCTTCTAATAATCTGTACAATGAGAGATTTTTGGAATTAATAATGAACATTTCTGCAATTTGCAATATAATGTATCTAGTGAGAATTATAAATGCAGCGATAATTCCTTGCTGTCCTTTCAAATAGTTCAAGCCTTGAGTGTCTTGAAAACAAAGCCCCTTAACACCCCCTAAGACCCCAAAACTTGAACCTAAGTACTTCATGTATCTCTTCCCGATATTATAGTGTATCTAATACACTATAATAGGTATAAATATACTATGCTACGTTCTAAATACACTATGATAAGGGATACACCAAGTACTTACCAACTTGAAAGCAAAGACCCCCCATATTGTTTTTGCCTCTGAAATTACGACCAGCCGGTCGCCAATGCGACTGAAAGTGGAGCGCTGGCAACAAGAATCTTGATCATGAGGCTACTTTTAGCGTCTTTAACTGGCATTCGAGAAATTAGTTTCGTTTTAAATCGAAAAACATTGTGTGTTTTTTTTCAAGCAAGAAACTTACCTGTTGTCTCTTCGACGTTTTGAACTTCCACAGAAAATAATTTACATCAAAATGAAGCTTAATTATCCCCAAAAGAGTTATAATCGACAGACCTGCCAACTCCCACGGTTTTGGCGTGGGTCTCATGATTTTTGTCATTTTTCACGGTCTCACGACAAGGCTCCCAATCTCAAGGTTTTTTGGGAACAATCTTTCTGAAATGAAATAAATTAAGTTGTTGAATGAAAAATTCCAAGGAATGCTAATGCCATAAGTGATAAACTAATAAAGAAAAACACTGTACTTAATACTTTTTTGTACCGAGCTGTGATTTTTGCTTGTGTTCAACAACTTATCGTTTTTTTCCTCTGATGTCCGCCATTTTGAAAGAGGAGTTGGTGTCCAGTTCCCTCGATGGAAATGGGGTTTGATGAGGAAAAAATAGAATCTCACTATTTTTTGTACAATCTCCAGATTTTTTTTCATAGGTCTCCAGATTTTCCTTTACCAGGGGTTGGCAGGTCTGAATCCACGCAGTAATAGACATTTAGCGCCACCATGTTTTCAGCGGTTTCAACTGCTAGCTATACCGTGGCCGCATGGCACAAACAACTTCTGGAAGGCTTCGTACTGGCGGAAAATGTTATGTCAAGTCTCTAAACTATTTGACGAAAAATCCATTTCAACTACACGATATTTCAATGCCTTTACACGTGGAATCTGACTTGCGATCGTTCAGAAGCAGGAATGTTTTCATGCGAAAAATCGTCTTGAAAAACTTCGCGTTTTTGTAGTTCGCTGTGAAGGAAAAATTTCATGGACACTATTTGGCGAACACAGTTTCCATTTGGTGACTGAAAATCATTTCACGGCGCCAGTTAGCGCCTGCCTGAAAAAAGGTGTTTCGGACCCTGAGTACTCCTCTCCCAGTACTCCCAGAAAAATCACCCCTTCCCGGAAAAATTACCTTTTTGTGACGTGAAAAAAATCTTTTTTTTTTCTTTTTCTTTTCCGTGTAAATTTTCATGTGTCCAATAATTGGAACATTTTAAATTATTACGTTTAGTCTTCTGTTCGCACTTTCTCTTCTTTTTCTGACTCCTTTGAGGGAAGGGGTGGAGTTTTAAAATACCGTACCACCCTATGCTCTGTTGTCTCCCGTAGAGAGCACGATGTTGACAAACTGACAACTGTACTGTGCTACTATTCTCCCCAATTTTCTTGCACCCCCTGAAAAACTTGTCTTATTCGAGGGGGGAGGGGAAAGAGGGAAAAAGAAACTAGACTCAAATATTGACAAAGTCATGTCCCTGAAAATTGTAGAGTTGTGTCCACTGATCTTCTTCGGAAATCTCAAGTGGATCCTACGTCGGTTCGTTTCTACTATACCTTGTTGAAATTTCCTTCTCCAACAAAGAAATATTAGTTTAAATTATCATGTGAATAAGTTTTTTCAATTCAACTATTATATTTGAGACGTGAAATGTGCATGATCGTCAAAAAAATGTGCATGATGTGCATGATCCAATCACCTAATTGCTGCGCCTTGACAATTTTTGAATATTCATCAACTGATGTCACGTTGTTACCTAGCTGTTTGTCAGTGCTGAGCGAACACGTTGCTTCGCAACGCAAATGGCAGAGTGCAGTATAATTTCAAACACGACCGTGTTTTCAACTCGTTTTTCATTGGGTTTCTAAACCCATCCACCTGACCAGAATAAGATTCTCTGTTTGCGTGAGAGCTACATGAATAATAAATTATTTTGAAAAGTAATTTCAAAAATTCGTGTTTTGGGTTTCATCTGGTTTCCAAACGCTAGAAAACAATAGAACCACTCGGCCTGCGGCCACGTGGTTTCAAATGTTTTTCGCGTTTGGAAACCTGATGAAACCCTCGCACTCGTTTTTGAAATATTACTTGATATGTGACTTTCGAATTAAAGCCACATTAATCTCTTGGCTTTAGCTATCAATCAATCAATCAATCAATCAATCAATCAACCAATCAATCAATCGAATTATTGATTAAGGTCAATGCGTGGTATGAGGCCAGATTCGAGTAAAGCACAAGACAATGAACAAAAAAACAAAAGAAAAAAGAAAACGCCTTTATTTATTTGTCATAAATTGTAATCGACATCAGAAATCATTAAATATAGATTGAAGTTCTTTTTCCAATTTATTGACTGAACTTTTGAATCATCATTGCACATGAAAACAGCATTTTTTTCATAGGTATACTTGTGAAACTTTAACAAGGAAATAATACATACCTAAAGTTCGACTTAGTGAATAGGAACAATAATAATATACGAGACAATGCCTAACATAACTTCGAAATGCCCGTTCATACTATAGCTAATCAAAACACAGGCACTACATACTAGCTTGCATAATAGCCTAGTTCTTCCTTCAGAATTTTGAGATGTGATGTTAGTAGCTTGTCTTTTGTCGAAGGCGGAACTTCGACAAAAGAAGCG
>CM042752.1:5386417-5407259 GCA_022496165.2 Catalaphyllia jardinei
TTAGTGAATCATCTTTATATGATGTAACCCATGCAGATATTTGTCCTGGCTTCAAAACGGATCATTCGATGATTACTTTGAATGTCGCTTTACACTCCAACCCCACAGGCAAAGGTTTTTGGAAGTTGAACACGTCGCTTTTATTTGAAATGAGGTACGTCCAAGAAATTAAAACAGTAATTGAAAGCACTGTGAACCAATACAAAGACGACACCTCGGTGAACCCAGCTCTACTTTGGGAAATGATCAAATTAAAGGTGAGAGGGAAATCAATTTCTTATGCTGCTTACAAAAACGTGACAACAAGGAAACGTGAAGAATTGTTGGAACGCGAAATCGCTTTGTTAGAAAAACATTTAGACAATTTAAGCAATAGTAATCCCTCATACCATATTGTTGCAGAAAATATTTTTACCTTAAAGAAAGAACTGGAAAATATTTTTGAGTATCGGACCAAAGGCGCTATCATTAGGTCCAAGTCGCAATGGTACAACGAGGGCGAAAAGAATTCTGCATATTTTCTAATCTCGAAAAAAGGCACTGTAAGCCTCTCAGTGACACAAAGACGAGGGGACCTATTACCATTTTGAACACCGATTACAAAATTGCAGCAAAGTCTATTGCAAACCGAATTAAACTAGTACTTCCAAACCTTATCAACCATGATCAAATAGGATTTTTGAAGGGCAGATTTATAGGCGAAAATATCAGACTTATTGACTGTATTATCCAATACGCCACAGAAAAGAATATCCCGGGCCTATTACTTTTTATTGACTTTGAAAAGGCATTTGATTCTCTCGAATGATCCTTCATACATGACACATTAAGATCCTACGGTTTTGGTGCTTCCTTAATTAACTAGGTGAAAACCCTGTATAGTCACACTGAAAGTTGTATTCTGAATAATGGATGGGCAAGCAACTTTTTTGAGATTCAAAGAGGTATTAGGTAAGGCTGCCCTCTCTCACCCTATTTATTTTTCCTATCGGCAGAGGTGCTTGCCACGGCAATTACGAAAAATACTAATATCAAGGGAATCTCTGTAAATAATGTTGAAATTAAGTTAAGTCAGTATGCCGATGGTACGACACTTATATTAGACGGGTCACGCGATTCTCTTCTTTCATCCCTTGCAATGCTGGACGATTTCAGCAAAGTTTCTGGCCTCAGAAAACAGAAGCTCCATGGATCGGCGCAAGTATTGGAAATGATAAAATTCTCTTATCAGGAAAAGAACTTAAATGGCCAAAAGACAAGGTTAAATCCCTAGGTCTATGGATTTCAACAGATCCCGAACTATCAGCCTCCTTAAACTATAACGAGAAACTTGAAAAAGTTAAAAAAAATCTTAAGATGCTGGAAATATGCTTGAAATGAAATTCTTGGTAATACAAAACTAAAGCAAGCGCAAATAGGTCATTTCCGAGTTGTCTTTCGCCTCTGTTTCAAAACGAGTCCTCACGCAAAATTTTTCTTATGAAAATGAGTTTGATTTACATGAAAATTAACTTATAGATGAAAGGCATTTTCATATAAGAGGTTTCACACGAAGACTCGTATTGACGCAGAGGCAAAGGACATCTCGGAAATGGCCTGTTACTTTCGATCTAAAGTGAAAACCACGCAAAGGCATCCTCCTTGGTCTAAAGTATTGATTTCCATAAACTTAACAGCTAACGATCCTGGCAATGAATGCATGATTGTTAAGACTTTAGTTTTAATCCTTCAGGATTAACAAAGTCTTAATTCAAAATGTGTATTTTCTTTTTTTAGCGAAGTTTACGTGAACAAAAGAAGAAAAAAATTTGCGAAGCCGTGAGGGAGTACTGCTTTTCAGATGCTACCAAAGCTGAATATTCAAGAAGTCTAGGAATAGTTAAACCAAGAAAGGCACGGGCACCAGTGGCGTATTCTGGCAAGAAAAAACTTAATGATTGCCTCTTAAGTTCTGTTGTGACCTTTTTCCGGGCTTGAACGTCCAAGCGTGCTGTAATTAAAAATATTAACTGAAATGAATACCTCGAACTTATTTGTAAGCAGAAGAATCAATGAAACAAGTCAATAAAGTGTAGTGAGCGGTATATTTTCTTTCGCAACGATGGTTACATTTTCTTTGGTCCCGGCCTCTTTCATTGCCACTGAAAACTGACGTAAAATAACTGTTGTGGTTGTTTTTAAGGATGTAGTCATTGTTTGGTTCGCCAGTTACGGACCCCGTTCGGCAGTCCTTTTCTTACTGAGACCTTCGCGCCCGCCCTTGTTTCTACCAGACATGAGTCCCGGACCCATTACTGTTCATTCCTTACTGAAAGTTTCAGTTCAAGCTGTTCGTTTGTCTCTCGCAAAGTTAGGATGTATCGACTACTTCTCTTTTGACATTTTCATAGCAACAGAGTTTAAAACCAATTTTACTTCAAGTTCTGTTCCAGGAATTGAATCTCTCTTTCTAACTTGTTGTGAGTTTGGGAGCTTCATGGAAGAGAATGTGGTAAGGACTAGAACAAAAAAGCGGCACCCAAAGGGTTAAGTAAGTGTGTCACCGATGTTCTTAACACATTTTGATGCCATCCGTGATCTATTATTGAACTGGCGTACAACAAAGTGGAATCTCTTTGTTTTATAAAATGAAGAAACAAAAAATAATTAAAAACTTCATCTATGCGTCTGTCCTCCAATAGATCATGCGTAAGAACGAATCAAAATGCAAGAATACGACATATGGTATAAAACTATAGTGACGTCTGGGACTCTACAAACGGTTTTAAAATGAACCGCAATCAAGACCTAATGCGGCAATACAACACAAGTTCCATAGTCAAATTAAAACTGCTATATGTAGATTTATTACAGTTATCACACACAAGATCAACAAAGATATATTGACAAGAAATGATCACTTCCGGATGAAACATTTCTTCTCTTCTCTCCTAAATATCAAATTATAATTCTGCAACAGTACTTGCAATATTACTAACGATTATAATAACGAAATTTTCAAAAACGCATCTCAATGCATTTTCAAGCTTTAAGACCTACAAAAAGGGACTAAATCTTTAACCAAAAGCGACATTACTGTATAACTCAGTTAGCCCTAGTATCCTAGAATGCCAATGAATTGCAGGGTTAAAATTGATCAAACACTTTCAAGGGACCCGACTTATAGCACCATTGCCTGACAAGCACTATTCAGTTGATTCTAAATTATTATTTCATTCTAGAAAATTGAAACGACATCCAGGTCTATCAATAATTGGTTGTTTTCAACAATTTTGCTAATTTCAGAAGTAACTCTAACTTTAGGTTTCTCGTCAAGTCCCCAGAGAATTAAAATTATCCCATTTTGGGGCCAGTTGTCTTTCAATTTCAAAGCCACTTATAAGTACTTGTTATTCTCTTTTATTTTATTCACACAGAACAACTAAAATTGATTTGTTTTAAACTTGTCCAAATCTGGAAATCGCATTGGCAATGATTTTGAACAAAAACAGAAATACAGTAATAGTCCTTGAATAAGTCTCATTATCCACTTTCAGGCAGAGAGCACCAGTAGATTTAACATTTCCTTGGAAGAGAAGGCTCAGCTTCAGCTTACATGACTTTTTCCCTCGAGCTTTACCCTGACAGAAACTGTTCTCTGTTTTGAGACAAATAACGATGTAGAAAAAGATTATCTTTTTGGTTGGTTTGTAGCGTCATTCCATACACACACTGGAAAAAAGGATACAGAAAAGTCTTTTAACTAATTACCAAGATGCATTCTCTGATTATTCAGCATCTGCAAGAGAAAGACAAATGAGAAAACTATCTTTTGTTGACAAAATACTGGTGACCAAGAATTCGGTCAAACATGTACAATAATTCTATCGAGTTAAAGAAACGCGAGTGCATGTCGGAAAACGAGAAATGCTGAGGGAACAAAAACCAACACGGTTTATGTTTCCACAGGTTTTTCCAGTTCTCACCAAATTTTACAAGTGTTTCTATATAAACGCGATAGCAACACGTACTGCTTTATGTACAATATTTCTTTGCGTGCATCTGCAGAGAAATAGACTTTATGTTTCATGTTTAGGCTGCGCACAGATGGCGGCGGATTGTGCGTGACTACGTCGACTACATTTTAGTGTTACTTGCATAGCAACTATTCTCCAACATGCTATGTAACTTGGCCTATGTCAACAATGTAAGCGCAACTGTCTTCTTTACGGTCGAACTCGACTTTTAGTGATAAACGATGGATTTATTTGACATCGTATCAAGAAAATATTCTATACGAGGTAGATTGACGGCTTTAAATGTTTAAATTTTTCCAATATTTACTGAGCGGTAGCTGCCCAATTTTACTGGAAGTTATCAAAGAGAGCTGATCGACTGCACTAAAATCGTTTTAAATACGTTTGCGCTGATTGTTTCTGCGCATCCTTACTGCGCACGCAATTTCACATGCCACTTCATGCATGAGCGCGCGCTAAGTCATAAAATAAACAAATGATAGGGCACATGGCCATTGCTAGAGCTTTGCCTGGATTTAACGATCTTGGACGTTCGGTGACCCCAATTTTTCTTTCGATGGATCAATTTCTCTACTGATTTTCTACGTTTAGGGAAAAAATGAAGAAAAGCTATTGACTAGAAGTTTAAATTTTTGGCAAAACGCACCATCGAATTCCGTTCTTATTAGCTCTTCGCGCATCTGTGGGGCGGTTTCAAACGCGTCTTAAAGGGTTAAATTTTGTGATAACGTCAGTAACATTTCGAATTATTCACACAACAGACCCACTTCTACAAAATATGACTAAGATCGTTTGCCTCCATTGACTCACCTTCGATATTTTTAACTATAAACCCCTGTAGACCTTGCTCAATTTTATGGGACAATTCTCAAATCAGTATAGTTTACCGCACGCTTTATCTCTGAAACGAAGACGGTGCCCCCCTTTTTTTTTTAATTTCTGGCACAAGTAATTCATTATCTGTCTATTGTAAAAATTTTAAAAAAAATGCTATCGACTGGAAAATTCTCGCACGAACGTCCTTAATTGTCCCGCAAACCGAGAAACGTTCAAAGTCCACAACCTTCTTCATTCATCTGAGGTCAAGTTAAGGAAATTTCCACTTTTCCTGCTAATAACCGGCAAAAAGTTGTCATTTTCACAGTTAGACAGTCTTTCAGCAGTTTACATAACATGTCGAAAGAAGGTTGAAAGATCTAGCCTTTTAACGTAACACTGAAAGCGATTGCAAAGATCGTCTGAAAATTGGTACGACGGGAACGTGTACGAGTTGAGGTCGTGCTATTAATTCTTGTGATATATCCCTACTATTTTTTCATAAAATGTATCTTTTAGCTTGAAAAAGGCGAAATCACTAGTACAAGCACTCGTGAGCTGCGCACTTTACATTCCCACAAAGGACGCTGCTCCGACTGATAATATTAACAACTTTTACATTGTCGTTTCTTACAAACTAAAAACAAGTATTACGCCCTTAATTAAGGAGGAAGGAAAAGGTTTACTCACGACACTTTCACTGGCTTCCTTCAAATTCTATGGTCACGTCATCGCCGATGAGAACAAACGGAGCCCAGTGTTTTATCGCACCAAACTTCTCCGACTCTCTTAGACACTTCATAGCCCGCTGAATAGCTACACTGGCGCTACATCCAAGACTCAGATCTTTGTAGAAACCTTTCATAAACTCCATTGCTGTCTCGTCATCAATTGCCCAGAGTGACACGAGAACCGAGCGAGCACCAGCACCCAGGAAAGCCCTTGCAATTCCGACCACACCCTCAGCCGTAACTTTACCTTGGGCACTGTGACAACAACTTAGCACAACTAGCCTCGCACGCAGCTTCGCCGCATGCATATCCGCCATTTTTAACATGTAATCTTTCTCTCTAGGGACCTTGGACGTCCGTGCGGGATTCGGAGCCAGAGCAATTTCACCAGTTTCCATACTGCCATGCGCTGCGATGTGTACCAAAGCAACTGAACCGATTCTTTTCAGCACCTCTTCTTTAGTTGCTTTATTTCCAGTGAGAGGTACGACACCGAGCATTTCTCCTATCGCGTTTACCTCTTCTCTGGCATATGGCAAGGGCGATAGAATGTCTTCACCTTGCTTGTTTGCAATTTCTTTAACACAGGGATCTCCCACGAGCAATACTCCACTGCTCCTATGATAGTCTTGACGAAAGTTCCCGATCAGTTTTAGAGTCGTCAACGAGGGAAGAATTCGTATCTTGATACATTCACTTAGATACTTGAATTTCTCATCTAAAAATGCAGCATACGGAGCCAAGCACAGTGGACCCTCAGGGACAATGATCAATTCGTCGCCTACAAGTAAGTCCACAATGGGGGATATAATAATATCATGAAAGAGGCGCAGAGAATTAATGTTGCACGCTAATGGGTTTTTTCTTTCTTCGACAAATTGTCTACTGGGGGATCTTTCGTTTCTTAGCCCTTCCAGAGAGCGATTTTCACAGGTAACTCGACCATCAATGCTGTTCTCTTTGAAAACATCTTTCTTTACATACTCCAAGAAGGTAACAACATCTTCACCTTCTATTTCTTTGCTCCTATACTGAACCTCGCTTTCTTTGTTAAGTACCCAGAAATGGATTTTGGTACTTTCTACCGCTAAGAACAGTGTCTGCGTAAATATGCCACTTGACAAGCTTGCGATCGTTACGTTATCTTCAAGTGACCCAATCGTTAGCAATTCAGAATGATGTCGAAACTTTATGAGATCCTCCAAAGCTTGTGCTCGTCCTTGCTCGACAACACACAAGGCGTCATCAGTCTTTTCAAGCCTTACCAAAGTTCTCCAAAGGGCGGTGTAAGCAGCATGGTAGCTATTACGAAAAGATATTTTCCAGTCATCTTCGGACTGAAGGAGAGCCCTCGTGTCATTGATCAATTTTATACATAATCGGTAATAATCAAGAGCTACTTCCAAATTTCCTGACAATTCAAAATCACGTCCTAAAGAATAGCAAGCACCCCCCTCTCCTGCCCTGCTCCCCAGTTCTTTTGCAATGCTAAGACGTTGGTTGTGGTACTTTATGGCTTGTTTAAAATCACCCAGACTTTGGTAAGCATTGCCAAGATTGCCATAAGCACGTCCCTCTCCTGCCCTGTCCCCCAGTTCTTTGGCAATGCTAAGATGTTGGTTGTGGTACTTTACGGCTTGTTTAAAATCACCCAGTTGCCGGTAAGCATTGCCAAGATTGCCATAAGCACGTCCCTCTCCTGCTCTATCCCCCAGTTCTTTGGCACTGCTAAGATGTTGGTTGTGGTACTTTACGGCTTGTTTAAAATCACCCAGGCTTTGGTAAGAATTGCCAAGGTTGCCATAAGTACGTCCCTCTCTTGCCCTGTCCCCCAGTTCTTTGGCAATGCCAAGATGTTGAATGTGGTACTTTACGGCTTCTTTAAAATCACCCAGTTGCCGGTAAGCATTGCCAAGATTGCCATAAGCACCTCCCTCTCCTGCCCTTTCCCCCAGTTCTTTGGCAATGCTAAGATCTTGGTTGTGGTACTCTACAGCTTGTTTAAAATCACCCAGTTGCCGGTAAGCATTGCCAAGATTGCCATTGCCACGTCCCTCTCCTGCCCTGTCCCCCAGTTCTTTAGCAATACTAAGACGTTGGTTGTGGTACTTTATGGCTTGTTTAAAATCACCAAGACTATGGTAAGCATTGCCAAGATTGCCATAAGCACCCCCCTCTCCTGTCCTGTCCCCCAGTTCTTTAGCAATGCTAAGATGTTGGTTGTGGTACTTTACGGCTTGTTTAAAATCACCCAGTTCCCGGTAAGCATTGCCAAGATTGCCATAAGCACGTCCCTCCCCTGCCCTGTCCCCGAGTTCTTTGGCAATGCTAAGATGTTGGTTGTGTAGCTTTACGGCCTCTTTAAAATCACCCCGACTGCCGTAAGCAATGCCAAGATTGCCATAAGCATTCCCCTCTCCTGCCCTGTCCCTCAGTTCTTTGGCAATGCTAAGATCTTGGTTGTGGTAGTTTACGGCTTCTTGAAAATCACCCAGACTGTTGTAAGCGATGCCAAGATTGCCATAAGCACGGCCCTCTCCTGCCCTGTCCCCCAGTTCTTTAGCAATGCTGAGATCTTGGTTGTGGTACTTTACGGCTTGTTTAAAATCACCCATACTGTCGTAAGCATTGCCAAGATTGCCATACGCACGTCCCTCTCCTGCCCTGTCCCCCAGTTCTTTGGCAATGCTAAGATGTTGGTTGTGGTACTTTACGGCTTGTTTAAAATCACCCAGTTGCCGGTAAGCATTGCCAAGATTGCCATAAGCACCTCCCTCTCCTGCCCTGTCCCCCAGTTCTTTGGCAATGCTAAGATCTTGGTTGTGGTGCTTTACGGCTTGTTTAAAATCACCCAGTTTCCAGTAAGCAATGCCAAGATTGCCATAAGCACGTCCCCCTCCTGCCTTGTCCCCCAGTTCTTTGGCAATGCTAAGACGTTGCTTGTGGTGGTTAATGTCTTCTTTAATGTGACTCCTGTAAGCAAGTTCTCGGCCACAGCCGTCACTACTTCCCTTTATCATTTTTACGTACTTGTACTAATGTAACGTATTTGTTTAACTTGTACCAGCTATACACCTAGAAAATAAGAAATCACAAAAACATTATTTTCGGGTTGTTTATTGACTTAGTGATGTTTTATTGAGAATGTATATCAATTTTTTTTATAACCTCAAGAGTACTGGGTTGTGTTTCAAAATTAAAAGGGGGGGAATAAATGGTGTTTAGAGTAAGTTAATATCAGCAAGTGCCTTTGTTGGTTTTCCCGTCCCTCTACTGCCCCTGCCCCCTGGCCGCTACAAACAGCAAGCGACTAAAGCAAATATAGCCCAGAAAATTAATAGACGAAAATTACATATTTGCTTTCGTCAGCATTACCCTGCACTGAATATGGCAATAAAAATATGCATAATTTGGAGTTGGAGTTAATATACATATATATATATATGAGCAACAATAGAGGTTGAGGAATAAATGTAGACAATATTTTAATGAAGATTCCTAATGAGACGTAGTAAGTAGGATACCATTGGAGTTGAAGCAGATTAGTCTTAAGTGCCAGTTCGATCAAATTTTCCGAATTTTATGTTTGTGCAATTTTCGAAAGTTTATGTTGCCGTTACTTACCAGGCCAAGCAGTTTTTCAACCCGAGCACTGGAAGTCCGTTTTTTCTCACGGTATTTCTCGCAATTTTGCGTCCGCCATTAATCGGCCATGTTCCTACCGCGCAGTAGGAGTAATGGGCTTAGTGACGTCATACTCGTAACGAAAACTTTCGACTAGCAGTGAAATGCCTACTAAATCGAATGTTTCTTGCCTTTTCGTACCAGTAATGGGTTAATGTTGAGTTAAAATATGCCGAAGAAAAGATGTGTTGTGCATAGTTGCAGTAATATTGCTGATCTCAAGGATGTCAATAGACCCGAACTAAAAGAAAGTGTGCGATATCTATGAAAACTTAATCTTGTTGGTGATCTAGCGATGTGCTCTAATACTTTGAAGCGCTTTGCTTTGGGCGTCCAATATAGCTGCCTGGATTTAGACGGAAACTCCACCAGGGTCGATTCCGAAAATATGGAAGGTATTGGAGAAGAAAAACCAATTTCAGGAAATCCGCTGGGAAGTCCAAGCAAACCAAGTCGAAATTAAACAACAAGTAAGCCATTTAAAGACAACGGAAAAATGAACATTGAATACTGACTATAGTCGAAATATTTAACAAAAACAGATAACGTATTGGGGAAATAACAAATAATTAAAAGAGAGAAAGGAAGATTTACAGTCGTTCGATTTCTATTCACGAGTTGAGTAGTATCACAAACGAAATCTACGAACAAGACGAGTCCGTTTTCTGATCTTTTACAGAGCATTTTCGAAGGTGTAATTTGTTTACGTTAGATGAGAGTAGAATGAAAAGGCGAAAATACACAGAACAATTTAGAAGAGAAAATGACTCAAAGTTAAATATATTTTTTTTGTTTGAAGTCTGAACATAAGAAAATAAACCCGCGAAGTTGTATTGGCGTAGAGCGTCTCCCAGTGCACCAGCAGAGACGAGCACTAGCACAATTACTGGAAGTAGAAATACAAATCACACCAAATCATCGTGTGAATCTCTGTGTGAAGGGACGCCTAATTACAACAATGTTCCCCCAAAGTTGTCAAAAAGTCTTCAAGCAGACAGCTCTTTGTGCAGGAAGCTGATTTTTGCTATATTTTTTAAAGAATCAGATACATGTGAGTAGTTCAGCAGACATTGACATCACAAAGTAGATGGTGAGTTTTGCCACTTTTGACAACCCTGTTTCCAGTATCTAACTTCACAAGATCAATTGACATAACAAGTTGAAAATGTCAACATTTGTAAGATGTCTTGCTACTTGTTCACTTTTGGACTAGTGGGAGGAGTACAACAACAACAACAACAACAACAATAACAACTTTATTTGTACCATCAGCTGGGAATTGAATGAACACAAACAATTGAAAATAAATAAAGTACATGGTTGACCGAAATAACCCAAAATAAAATCAATGTATGGGTTTAATAGCCATATGCGCCATGATGTTTGGTAAAAGGACTAGGCATTTGCAATTTAAGACTAATTTTCTAACAATAAAACATGCCTGTAACTACTTTTTCTTGATTTTGTGGGAATGAGTATTGAGAGTAAGAAAGATTTTTTAAATAGGTATATTAAGTTAAAATTACTCTACAAGCATCTTCTCATCTCTTTTTAGTAAAGTATTACTAATATTGTGTACTATCACCTGGAAAGTGGGGTGGCGGGTGGGGTACTCTGGATTTCAAGTGACAGGGATGATTGAATGGGGGCAAAAATGAAAACTCCAAAAAATCCCTAGGGTGTCAAACAAAATCAAAAAAAATCCTGGACCAAAATTTAACCCCCAAAAATTATCATGCCAAATTTTCGAGCCATAAAAATTTCCAGAAAGTATTAAATAATATAACACGAACAATAGAATAATTTGATAACGAAAATTACGGGTGGAATCATATTTAAGACAAAGTTTGGTGTCCTCATGACACCATCATCAGGTCAAAATATAATATTCATCAGATAACAAGAATATTAATGTTCAAGTTCAAGTTCTTAGTCCCTATCATGCCTGATAGGAATACAATAATTATTATAATAGTAATGGAATGTTTGAGACCGTTTATTCATCACACCATCTGGAGAAAGAACCTTTTCTGCATCTGGTGGTCATTGTAACAACACTCAAGAGACCCAAGAACATATTTTGTTACAACAGTAACATTATGCAGAATGGAAACTCAAAACAAGACCACTCTGGGCAAGAATATTATGAACAAACCTACAAAGTTATTTACAAATTATTATTAGATAAATAATAGCCGAAGGCTGAGGCTGATAATCCTTACCGAGACCTTGATTATTCTGGATATCACAAAAGCCGAATCTAATAATTGTTTTATTATACATTGAACAAAAAAAAATGGAAATCATTTTTTTGCTTCTTCACTGACGGAAAGCAACACAAAGCGTGCGAACTTGACATAATTACCCTTAGAAATCATGCACCGCGGTCATACATGACATGATAACCCGTGACCTTGAATGTCCTTGACATGATTATTGTATAATCTGCAGTGATAACGTCACGAGTACTGATTTCACTGTACGCTTCCGACCAATCAGAAAAGAGTGAGAGAGTTCAATGTATAATAATAGCTTTGTTAGTTATTTGGCAGCGAATGCAGCAGTTTTATTTTCTGTTTAGTGCTTGTCGAAGTCGATCGCCATATTTGATTTGAGCCTTTTCTAGCAGCGGTATCACGTTAGAGTCAGGTCCTTGTTATATATCAGGAACAGAACGAAACAAAATGGCCGCCTCTTTCTTCGTTGGATTTTGTTACCGTTGGTGCCGAAATTTCTTTTTCAAGCAATTCTTTATAGCGAAATGGGGGAAGATATAGTAGAACCTTGTCTTCACGTTTGGAATGAACTAGTAAATGGAGGTGGAGAAAAACAAAATGGCATTAAATTTAGAAAAGTTTCTCGGCGACTCTCTTTGATCTTATATCTCGTTTAAAAGCCACGAGGGGAGTTCATTCCAAACGTAGATGGCTAGCAATTTTTACTAAATATTTGTTTTATTCATTTATTTCTTATGAATCTTTGTATATCTTACCAATTCCGGTAAAAACTAAAGAAAAGTAGTTTCGATCACGTGACTCGACACGTGACCATTGTTGCGAGCACTTTTGCCTTGAGGCAAAAGAACAAAGAACATATCAAAGACTATCATCGACGAAAGTTTCAAGGCTATCAGGCCATTCACTACGAAGATATCGCCGGTTTAATTTGTAAACCAGTTTTCCCTCTTGACCCAGGCCTAAAACTGCTTGAGGTGTTTGTAAGCTTCATTGATGAAGTGAAAGGCGAGATAGAGGAATGGTCTCAAAGCGGGTCTAGCTGGGTGATAGAGGTATTCAGTTTGGAAGCGTTCCTTAATGTGGCTGTATACGAACCATTTCGTGGAGGACGCTACATGCCACTGCCAAAAAGCTGCAAAGCAAGAACATGATCTTTAACATATAAAACAGAGACAAATAGTGCCTCAGATGGTCAATTCGTGCTGCTCTATTTCCAGCACCAAGAGGTAACTTGAAAGAACCCGACAAAACCTGGGTTTCAAAGATTGATAAACTCGATAAGCAAAATCCGAATCTTGCAATCAATGTGTTTGAATGGGAAAAGGAACACGTCATCGCGCACAGGATCAGTGATAAAGAGGGCGCTATACCGAGGATCAATGTCATAATAATGTAGCAAGGCGACAACACGCTCTACAGGTTGACAGCTCTCCTGTATGACCAAAGCCAGACTTTCAACAGCAAACATTTCTGCGAACGCTGTTTGCACGGCTAGACAACGAAGTATCTGCTTGAAAGGCAAAAACCCGAATGCGAAGGGCAGCTGAAGAAGCTAAGAAGAACCGAGCTGCCAAAGCGCGGAGAGAACAAGCTGGCTTTCAAAAACTTTCACAAGCAGATGAAAGCTCCGTACGTGATGTACGCCGACTTCAAGTGTTTGCTGAGAAAGATCCAAGGCTGCGAACCGCCAAAGACATGCGGGGTCGTTTACGAAATCGTCAGAAGCGAAGAAAACTCTTGGGGCCGGCTCAGTACAGAGGGGAAGACGCTGTATACGCTGGAAGAAGAAAGCAGGATGCAGGCGTACATGGGGGAGAAAAAGCCGCCAGTGAAACCACAAAAGGCAGCCGACTGCAACATCTGCAAGGAGAGCCTCGTCAAGGACGTGGTTTTGGACAATTTTCTTTGTGCACCACCCCGATTCTGGCCGATATTGCGGCCATAGCCCTCCAAAAGTCCTCCGAAGCCCTCCGAAAAATTGGAATTACGGGACCGCAAAGAAAAAGAAAAGCCAAAAAAAAAACAAAATAGGCCAATGGATAGCAAAAACCAAAGAAACATGCCTGTTCTGCGCTGAGCCTTTGCTGGTAAAGAAAACACAAATGCCACAAATGCCACATCACAGGACGGACGGACGTGCTGCTGTTGGCGGATGTCTTCGAAAACTTCAGCCGGAAAAGTTTGCCTGGATAAATAAGGGTTGGATCCAGCGCATTCCTTTAGCTAGCCGGGTTAAGCTGGGACGCTCTTCTGAAAAAGACAGGAGTGGAGCTCAGTTGAGCTCTTGAGAGATCAAGACAGCGACCTTTTCATCGAGAGAGGGATGAGAGGCGGTATCTTCATGATAAGCAAATGCTACGCATTGGCGAGCAACCGGCTGGCCGAAGGATATGACACGAGCAAACCTAAAAATTACATAACCTACCTGGACACTAACAACCTGTACGGATGGGCGATGAGCTTGTCCCTGCCGAAAAGCGGCTTCAAGCGGAAGCGCGTGATGCCCACGGAAGAGGAGATAATAAAAATGAAAGAACATGCCAAGAAGGGATGGATACTACTAGAGCTGGACCTCGAGCATGACGCCAAAAACAGCTACCCGCTAGCGCCAGAGAAAAAGGTAATAAAAAGTGAGCGGTTGTCAGGCTACCAAAAGCGTCTGATGGCAGATCTGAATCTGGACCCGCCGAACAGCAAAACGCTGGTGCTGACCCTACCGTGATGTTGCGTGACGCATCACAAAAGAAGACAAAACCCTTGTCGGGGATGCTCGGAGGCTGTTCTTGCCTAGCCCCCGCTAGGACTTTTTCTTGCTGCTGACAAGGCGGCTGTCATTCCCATTTAACCTGTGGGAACGAAGTTTGGTGTCCCGAGGGATCTCTGAGCATCCCCAGTCATCTACTGGGCCGGGGCTGGTCCATCCGGGGCCTGTCGCCGTAGACAGCCTCACGAGCGCCGGCACGTGCCGTGTAAGGAATTAGGGGTGGTCATTCCCCACATCCAAAGGCACCACCAACTGCTCGCTATTTTACTCTACAAAGCAAGTGGGTTATATATGACACAAATCTTTTTTTCTTAAACATATGGGCACTTTTCATTGACACGCAACATGCGACAGTCTGCCCTTTTGAGCAAGAATAAATTATTTCTTGTGTGGTAAATTAATTACAAATATGTATAATTGTATAGAAAATGCTCGATTTGTTCCTTGCTATTTGCTGCGTCAGTCGCCGAACTTTATATGCCCGCTTGGCACACAGAGGTGAGGAACATAACATATTAGGTTATTCAAGCGATAGAAGAGGCCAGAAACAATATAAAGCACTCAAACTGAAACTAACCTGATATCTTCGTGAAATCTGTCTTTCGATCAATACAGCGTGAAAAGCAAAATCCAGTTATCTTTCTGTTTTCTTCTGTCTGCATTGCCCCGGCACTTCGTGGGACATCAAAAAAAAGAGGCTGCGTCCTCAATGCTAGTTAAGTTTTGTAACATTAAAGCCACTGCGCGATTTTATCAACGAAACTCGTTTCTAATGGCGGCTGGCGTAAGATACAAGACGCTTCAGCCGAGAAGAGCTTGGTAACCAGACCATGACAAAACACTGTCACGCTAGCGCTTATCTAAAAGAAATTCGACTCATTCGTTTCATGTCGTTAACAACATCGTCTGGTAAGAATACTGAATTTGTATTTTTATCCTCTTTCGGCCCATCAACTGATATTATTCTCCTCTTTCTTTGTCCTTGCGAATTTGTGGCTTTGATCAACCGGAACTTTCTGCCGCGTCCCATTTCTGTGTATACAGAAGCAACGCCTTTCTTCAATAGGAAATAAATTCTGTTACCCAGGGCGGCGATTCCTATGATAGCACTGTGGTTGCGCCGAGATTCAGTTGACCACACACATGAATTATGAGGGGTTCTGCGTTCTGTTACTAAAATTGATCTACCCTCCTGGCCGCCGACATTTTGGAGGCGGCCGGGGGGGGGGGGGGGGGGGTAACAGAACCCTCGTTATCCATGTGTTTCGTTGCCTTTTCATACATGTAGCTGTGACCAAATCATATTATCTCTCCAAAAGAGCAAGGTAGAAATTCAACACGCCAGTTAGATGAAATACGAGAACGATAACCAAAGGAAAGATGTCAACATTGAAACAAATAGACTAACAACACACCTTCTAATAAGGCGCTATGGAGACATGTACAGTGAAGTATTCGAGCAGCAAATGATAATCACAGACGCTTTCTTCAGTTATTGTGCTAAGGATCTTGGAAATCAAATCACAAATTGTCACAAAATCCACTTGCACTGGAGCAGAGAGAACTAATTTCTGGTTTGCACACTACTGTAAACTCGGATTACAATTGACTGAACTAATTCTCTTTCGACAGGTAAATGTCGTAAATCAGTTTCAAAAGTGATTTTAATAGGATACTTAAAGACTTGGAATTTTCTGTCCTACTGCCAGAGACACACATAAAAGTACCCACTGACTGTCATTCACTATCGTACTCACATTAATTTAAGCCGAGTTCTACAGATTGTACTTACAAATTGATCGGGTGTTTTATCTCAGGACTCATTGGAGTATTTGAAGTTCTCTTCTTTCGCTTGTAATGTTCGGAACGCACATCACAAAACAACTGAAATTGAAAGTAAAATTTGTGCATGGTAAAGATTATGTCAAGTTATATCCATCAGGCTTGTTCCACTCAACACATCCTTGACAATCTCCAACGCACTCCTTTGGCTAAATCCTTCTACCAACAATTGTTTTACCAAACTTTGCAGACAGGATTAAACATTGTACGTACTTACAATCGGTCTGAGTTAAATCTCAGCAGACTTGGGTCTTTTGAAGTCCACTCGTCTCGTCTGGAATGCTAGCCAATGATATAAGCGGAAACTGCAAATCAACTGAAACTGAAAGTTTAAAGCTTTATGCAGCTAACTGGCTACAACTTGAATGACTTCTGGTCACGAGATGGGCGGTGGATAAAATTAGGAACATGGAACGTCCCGGAACATTCCAATTGTGATAATTACGAAGAAAAATATGTAAAATTGAATTTTCAAAAATAAAATAAACAAAAATAAACGGTTATCAGCTCTAAATATGAAAATTTTGAGATTCTGGGGCGCAGAGGAGTCCGGTAGGCGAGGGGTAGGGAGCCTTCAACTGACCACAATGAGTGCAGTCTCTTCTTTCTCACCAATTGCGTCACGTGGCTTTACAGCACTCTGTTTTTCCAGCACAAACATGGTGGACGATTAGACGATGTCTGCATGCGAGCCAAGTGGCCCATCAGGCCGGAGCTTATCCCGGTTTCCCTAGCATTAAGCGACTAGGAGTATTTCTCCTTTTTAAGCGACTAGGAGTATTTCTACTCCCCTAGCATCCAGGGATGCTAGGGGAGTAGAAATACTCCTAGCATCCCTAGCATCCCTGGATGGGATGCTAGTCCATCGCAGGGTTACCCCCCAGCATTAAATTCGCCGGTACCCATTTATACACCTGGGTGGAGAGAGGCAATGTGAGAGTAAAGTGCCTTGCCCAAGAACACAACACAATGTCCCCGGCCAGGGCTCGAACCCGGACCACTCGATCCGGAGACGAGCGCACTAACCATGAGGCCACCGCGCCTCCCTCCCTCATTGCGTTTCCTTTGTTGATCCCTGATTTCTTCAACATGTGAGGTGTTCGCAGGAGCATCCTACAGTTGCTTGTTAAGTCAGTCGGGTTGCAATTATCATCCTCACTTTTCGCTAGGAACGCCTAGCACTATGACCTACCAAGTTCGGACTTGGCCTTTCCAGAACCCGAGTAACAAGTAAGCTATTATTAATTATAAACTATTAGTAATCAAAGATTAAAGCAGTGCGTTCACTGGCGTACACTGTAATTCAATGTGTGGTCTACTTTCAATTGGTGGTGTTCAAATAGCTCGATAGAAAGCTACGTCTGATGGAATGTAAGATAACGATCTACATCTGAAGTTGAACTAGCAATGAATAGATAATAGCCTGCGTTAAAATAAATTAGGCATTAAAATAAATTAAACATTTTCCAGGAAAGGCATTAAACTGTCACCCTGCGAGCTGAGCCTTTTCTAACGGTACATATGGCCACACTTGGAATTTAATTTGGGGTCGTCAACAGTTGTAACAAATACTTCTTGAGACAGTAACAAAAGTTTTCATCAGCGACCCTCCAAGACAACTCGTCGCCAAAGGTCGTCAGAGCTCGAGCAGTCCGAAAAAGTTTAGACAAGACGCTCGATGCCTAAGAAACTATTTCTTCATGAGAAATGAATTAAATGAAGAAGTCACACTCTTGTAACCATATTTTTCGGTCTGTTAAAAGAGTTCGAACGCTTCCACCTTCGTTTTCTATGAACAACGAAATGATCTGGAAAGACAGTCGCGTGATTAACCCGATGGCGAGCCTGACGGAAAGGAATGGATTAGTTTTCAAAGTTGTGAGCCTTCACTCATTGCAGTCATTTTCATTTTTCTTTGGTTTGTAAATGTTTTTGTTTTGTTTTGTCATTTTTTTTATTTTCCGAGCTGATATTAGTTTATTTTTGTTTAATTTAACTTTGAAAATTTAATTTTACATCTTTCTTCTCATAATTATGATAATTACTCGATGTTCCCGGATGTTCCCGGATGTTCCCGGATGTTCCGGATGTTCCGGGATGTTCCATGTTCCTGGTTTCATCGACGGCCAAAAAAGAAAATGTACTGTTACAAAATTTGATCTGAACTGATATGGTCACATCGCACTATTTTAAAATTCTGGTGATTTACACCCAAAGTTATACCTGTTTATTTATTCACAGAAAATACACATTAGAGGCTAGTTTTTTATTCGAGTGAGATTTCTGGACCTGTTTCGTTAGCTTTGTAACATTCGCCGAGCTTTATAAAATGATAACAGCGAAGACAATTTCGGGAAGGTCAAAAACCTGTAACTTACTCTATTTTGAAAGGCAAACGAAACTACCGAAACGTACGAATTCAAAGACCCCGTTTCTTCTCATTCTTGTCATTCGTGAAATTCATCGACCTTGAACAAATTTTGCTCACAGACAACAGCTGTCTTTTGAAAATTATGCCTTAAATTCGACATTCCAAATTCTTCACGACAGCAGTCAGACAGGTTTATTCTAAAAAAATTAAAATGTGCTGGCGAAACGTTACTGAAATTCTGATATTCCGAATAATGAACGACTTTGTAAGCAGCAGAGCAGACTGGGGAAACACGAGGGTCAACAAGACATGACATGGCTAGCCTGCCAACGCAGACGTATTTCCGGCTGTCACTGGTTCACCAGTGACAGCCGGAAATACGTCTGCGTCTAAGTCTGTCAGGCTAGTTGACAGACATTTAAAATGTCGTTTCACTAAATATAGCACCCTGTAAAAACGAGAATTTATTTCCCCTCTTTTCATTGTGTATTGTGTAATGCTTCTCTACAATGAAGCAAAAAGAAAAATTTGGCTTGAGTTGGAATATTAAGTGTGATTGTATAATGTAAGAGAATGCTTTCATTTCCGGCGTTGCTCTTAGCAGTATAATTTGTAAACAACGATGAATTGTCTCACAATGATTTGCATTGGTACACATGCAGCACTGATCAAATCAGATTTTTCTCCAAAGGAGCAAGACAGAAATTGAAGGTGTTTATTTAAACTATAAGGACGATCATCAGAGAAAAGATGTCAACATTGAAACAAATTCTTCCAACCATAACAAAGGTATGGAGACAGTAATAATGGGGCCTTTGTTCAGCAAATGATGATCATGGAAGTTTTCTTGTTTCAAATGCAACTCTCGAACCAACTGCATTTGAAAGGTAAGGATGATGTCAAATTATACCCAACGGGTTTGTGCATTCCAACATGTTCTTCATCACTATCACATTGGTTAAATCCGCGGCATGGGCGTAGCGAGGATTTTTTAAAGGGGGGGGGGGGGGTCACATAGAGGGTACTCACCAGATTGTCACCTGAATATTGTAGGTTATTTCCTTACAAAAAGCTCACAAAGGGGGTCACGGGCACCCCAGAACCATCCCCCTGGCTACGCCCTTGATCCGACGAGTTATATTAACATTTTATTAAAATTTGCCAACGCCGTTAAACATTGTACGTACTTACAATTGGTCTGTGTTAATCTTAGGAGGCTTGGGAATTTTTATGTCCTTTCGTTTTGTTTGTTTGTCATGCTAGCCAATGCTCTTAGCGGAAATTGCAAATCAGCAGGAACTGAAAGTAAAAATAAAGTACGTATGCAAACAAAGTTATGCAACTGAACTGGCGGTGGTGATGGTCACTTGCACAAGATGTCTGAATACGGTCAATTACAGCTTCCCACTGGATTGTTTTGACGTGAATGAAAAGCGCGACAAGTCATAGCATTTCACAGCCATAATAATTTCGTGGGAGGCTGAAAGTGAATAAAGCTAGGGTTTAAAAAGAGAGTGATACTTGAAAATTCTCTCGAATTGTAGGAGTGGTTTTAAGAGCTGATTTTTAAAAAATCCGGGTAGAGAAACTCTTTTCGAGTTTTTTTTCTTTTGAAAAAAAGACCTCTTAGTCGGCGCGTCTGGGTATGTTATCAGCGGGTCAATAAGGTAAAATTAGCGCTCATGCGCTTAAAACAAAGCTAGATCAATATTTTCGCCCGAGCATGTCGAGGGTCTGCGCAAACCAAAGGTTGATCCACTGATTTGGAAGCAAATATCATCGTCCATGCGAACGCATGATTCTGGCTTAAAAAAAATGCTTGTGAGTTCTACGATTGCCATGGCCAAAGCGGCAGACAGCCTCTTTCAGGCGTTCCGTTAGTTCCGTTAGTTCAGACCTGTAGATGATTCTAAGAATTTCAATATCAGTAATGTACTAAATTAAATTGTTTAAAATTGAGCGGCTTCCCTACACACGGTTTTATAAGTCCAAACGAAAAAAAAACTGTTGTTTTCAGTAGAATTAAACAAACTTTCCGGCCAGGACAATTGTCAATAGATTAAGAAATATGTTCTTGAATTGACGACCCTTGTTTTCATAGTACAGACAAAAAGGAAATAAGGATCTGGGAGAAGATTTGTGTATTTGGTAGTGAATGGCACAGGAAGAATTCTGTTTCGTAACGTGGCTCGTAACTTCTGCGGCTGTCTACGGCATTATAAAATGTTGTGACTAGCTCGTCTTGCAGCTAAACAAAATCAGTGTTATGACATAAACTCACCAAAACTGTTACAGCAGTTCCACTGAGCGTACGACGAAATTCGGCAGCCCTGGGAGACCTTGAATTGTATTCACAAGAAAACAACATGGAGCGGAAGTCA
>CM042752.1:5409217-5449386 GCA_022496165.2 Catalaphyllia jardinei
TATTTTATTGTCGTTTTATGCCTGTCATTTAATATAAATATTAGCGAAATAAAAACGTTGTTAATCAAGGTTCTTAGCTTGATGAATCTTCCTAGTTCGTTCTTAAAATGTTGGTTAATCTCAGCCTCAACGATCTTATGAAAAAGGTCATTTTTTCTTATAAGAAAAAACGGAGTGTATTCCCAAGTTTTAGGTGAAGCTTATTAGGTTACGTTGCGCGCAAGTGAAGTTATTTGATGCATTGGGACGATGAGAAGTCAATAAGAAACGGACTCTGATTAAACATTCTTGCAGGATGCGGAAATAAAAATGTTGACTATATAGACACGGTTGTTTTACTGAAAAATATACCACTCGTAAAATTCATAAAAACTACATCCGGGACCCTAGTGGTTTATTTTCCATAATCTCACACGTGAGTTTATCGATGATTTCATTGATATCAAATTTGTCTCTTAAATTGTACTTAAATTCGTTGGTGTATCATCGGGTCTTCCTCGAAAGTCTTCGGCAATCTTCGGAAATCTTTGGATATCTTCTTAAATTTTCGGAAATTCTCGGAAAATGTTCGGGAACGTTCGTCTGGCCTTCGGAACAATTTTGGAAAATCTTCGGAAGGTGGTCGGAAATCTTTGGAAAATCATCAAAAACGCCGTCGTCAGGACGTCTATATAATAAAACGAATATTGCACGTTAGCTCGAAGATATGAATTTTATGTTCTCGTGGCAAGAATAATATGTCACTCGTTTGCTGCGCTCACTCGCGAGATATTGTTCTCGCCACTCGAACATAAAATTCATATCCTCTCGCCACCGTGTAATATCCTCTAATTATCTTTCAGGATCGTAACGAGGTATATTTTTTCATCGCTGATCCCGTATTTTTACCCAAATTTTTGATCCCTGATTCCAAAAGTGATGAGACGTTTGATCTCTGATCCCAAAAAATTTTGTTGATCCCAGGGGATTTTCCCTTCATTGCGCCAATGCGACATTATTATACTAAAATAAAAATACGCTACTTCACATTTCTTCCACTATATTATAATGATCCAAAGCATTTAATAGGATCCTACCTACATTAACTTGATCCCCACTTCAATCAGTGTTCGTCTTTACCATTATAGAATATAACCTTTCACAATCATCATCGAAGGGTCCGACACTTCGTTGACACGAGTAAACATTCTTGGTTTTGCTCAAATTTAACTATAAGGTTAATAAACTAAAGCGATACTATACAATTCCTAAACTTGTTATGAGGGAAACAAAGGGAAACAAATATTCCGTAAAGATCTGATACCTTGCAATTCTATCCACCTGACAAAAAGAGTTCCATTTTAATATAACCAAAATTGGAATAAGACGTATGTCATCACAGTAACCTTTCTTGACCATTGGTTTGAAAAAGAAACATTTGATGATGCTTCAAACTTTAAAATTTCATACGCATACGACCTGGTCAGCTAGATTACACGAGTTTTTTTGTCTATTTGCACTATTCGCTATTCCCGTTTTCCTGACATCTGAAATAGATCCACGAGGTCTTCAGCACGTGACTGTACATTGCCTTCTTTGTAAGAAATCTATTGAAATGAATCTATCGAGAAAACGTGCAACTTGAGCAAAGTTTGACTCTGGAAAGGCCCGGGATTTTTCTGAGCTTGTAAAAGCACAAATCGTGGCACTGCCGGATCTACTGCGCCCAGCTTCGATACGCGTCGGTCGATCATCATCGTCTTCACAGTTGTCACCATCGCTTTCCTCCTCATCACTGCTCCTCGTTTCGAATTAGGATAAATTTCTCACCACCCTGAATCACCATTCAGTGTAATATCTAAAATACGCCGAGGCGGGTTGTTGTTGTCTTCATTGCCTACAGTATATACTACTGAAGGATCTTCCTCTGACAGCTCAAGCCAGTTAACACGCAAGGTGCCCTCAAAGACGCCATCATTGCTGCGATGAAGGTCCTCCTGAAGAATAGCTAGGAAAAAGGGCTCCAAATAACGTTTCCAGTTGTCTTTTAAGGAAACTACCTCTCGCTCTGCAAAACGAAATGGGCGAGTTTCAATCTGAGCTGTTTCAAGTTGCCCTGCGTCTAAGGCTTGCAGCTCTTCGAGAATGTCAACAGCATTTTCATTTTCGAACTCTTCGGATCATTCTTAAAGCCAGAGGGAGAGTTCCAGCCTTTTCTTTCGCCGGTCGTGTCTCTTACTCTTTGCTGCCGCACGCCTTGCCCAAATTCTTCAGCAAACAGCCTCAGTCTTCTTCACGCAAATCATCCTTCTCCTGAACTCTATCCTCTGGTCTAAAATGTTCTTCCCTGAGCTTTGAACGATCATAAAACCACTCAGACTCCCTCTTGTTTATTGTTCGTTCCGTGTAGTGACTTTGGGGTCGGGTATACAGTGAATAGGAAGAGTGATATACCCTCTGTACAGATTCAACAATACATGCAGCTTGGTCTGCGGCTGCCTTAATCACGCATCGTGTAGTGTCGCGAAACTTGGAAAGCAGATACCCTGTGCAATATACTGTAAATCGTTTTCAGAGAAGAACGACTTCGTCCTCTTAAATGACGAACGAAGCAGTTTTTAAAAAAGTGTCCCTTGGTAGGTTTTGACAACGCTAGATCAGGGCCCTGAGTACGTCTTCGTCATGTTCGAAAATATGCCTGCCTCTCTATGTCTTTGATGGCATCGGTCGCTTCTCTGAAATAGAATATAAACGCAGACGCGGCTTTTAATGTTTTCAACGTATGCTTTGGGTTCGCTCCCTCCCCCAACAAACTCAACTTCAGTTATGGCGCCGGCGTGCTACAAAGTTTCACATGATACACTCCTTGTGTGTGTCAATGATGACACTAATTTCTTAAAAAATCCTTGAAACCTTTCAATAAACCCTTCTGTGTCATTTTCCATGATAAATAGGAACCTTATTTGTTACTGTTTAATTGTCTTTAGAATAAATGTTGCTCACGTCCCCATCAAATCTCACCAGGCGACATTGTCATTTGGTGCTAGCAATTGTCAATGTGTTATCAAAATTTACATCATGGTTCTATGTCTGGTCTTTTTGCAGTTTTAAAAGCAACTCTATGTATACTCTAGGCTCAATGATTGGTAACAACGTTCACACCCATTAATTTAACTTACCTGCTTGATGAACCCCGCCTTGAGCTTCGGTCACGCCATCGAAAGCCTTTTGTGCTGGGCGACCAGGAGTGTGACTAGGATGTTGAGTTCATGAACTAAAATTTTGCCAAAAGATTGCTGGTTTTGACTAGAAAGAAAACCCTAAATCAAAGTTAACATCAATTTACCTTCTAAATGTGCGATCGTCTTTTCTCTTCTTTCTTTTCCCCATCGAATAAAAAAAACCTATCTGAAAAGTTGACTCTTACGATCCAAAAATTATACCTGTAACAACTCGCGCTCAGTCGAAAGCAATCCTACGTGTTCATACGACATGCATGTCATGCAGCGCGAGGTAGACAATAAAATCCTGGACAGTTATTAACCGATTAACGTAAGCTAACCATAACTAACCATAGGCTCGATTACCAGCCGCTGTTCGGGAAATGAGCCCGCGCTCCTCCCCCGTTCTTCTCGGGGAGGGCAGACCAGACACGAGAGAGCGGCGGAAATCGAGCGTAGACCAACCAGTGCTCTCTAGTTCCGATCTCTGATAATCTATCGTCTCTATCAGTCATCTACTGTAGTCCAAATACCAAGAATTACTTATGAAACTGACCATAAAATTTCAAACAGCCTGAAAAACCCTGTTAGGTGAGTGTTGTGAATTCTTTTTGTTATCCAGATCACCTGATCCTTGATCCAATGAAAAACACCGCTGATCCCGATCCCGGGGGTTGTGATCCCAGATCCCGGGGCTTTTGTAAAATCATATAGTTTTATTGCTCTTGCCCTCCTACATGGCCACTGCTGTTTTTGTTATTTGGACATCAAGTGCTTGAATTTTTCGAAAACAAAGCAAATGGTAATTTCGTCTGCAAGCTAACGTCACGCAATTTTAAAATTCATTCCCATTCAACTACGCAGACTACAACATGTTTGATGCAGTTGCAAGCGTTATAACCTCTTATGGCGGGTGGATAAGCTTGTTATTTTTTATAACAGCGCTTATTTACTGGCTTGGTGTTTCGGAGTTCGCTTTGATAAGTCATGTTATTCTCCCAGGACCCAAACCTTGGCCATACGTTGGAAATCTGATTGAGGTCGCCAGATATGGCGGATTGCACAAAGCGTTCATAGAATATGGCAAGAAATACGGCAAAGTTTACAAAATGTACTTGGGAAGGAGTCCCATGATCACTGTTGCTGATCCAGAAATACTAAAACACATTCTCGTTAAAGACTTCCACAAGTTTCAAAACAGGCCTGACGTGATGAGAGGAAACGCTCCAATGGACAAGGGTCTGTTTGATGCCAGAGATGAAGCTTGGAGGAAGGTACGCTCCATTCTCACGCCAACATTCAGCGCTTCAAAACTCAGAGAACTAGCTCCACTTATCAACGATGCGGTTGACATCTTATTGGGAAAGCTGGAAACGTTTGCAGCAAACAGTGGTAAGTTCCATAGATGAATTTGTAAAGCAACATTAATTACAGTTAGTTATATTTAATTTGGGATCAAATCAGAGGGAAAGTACCGTGGAGTACACTAACTTGTGCCATTTTACAAGAGTATCTTACTTTCGAGTTGAGGCTGTGGGAATGAACTCTTATTTTTTTCTACAATTTGGAAACTGAAACTTCACATGTTTCTTGTTTCTACATTTTTAAGGTTATTTTACTGTTATTTTATTTTTATTTTATATTTCCTGTCATGAAAACAAAGGAATGTCTAACACGATATATTTATTACGTCATTCCATACTATGGTCATTTCAAATACTTTCTTGTGGAGTACTGTATTCAGAGCTCAAAGTAACACGACAGGGATATACTTCCATCGTGTTCATAAAAGCTTTGTAAGTCTCTGCCTCAAAGTTCTTACAACAAACGTTGATATTAAGAGAGAGAGTAGAATAATCGGGTGGAATAATCGGCAACTAGAGAGGTCTTGACGTTGACGCTAAATAGCAAACGGCAAACAACACCTTTGATTTTTATTTATTCTTTCTAATCCTTTATTATACCAAGAGCCCATTACTAGGAGCCTGCAACTCCCATAATAAGCCAGTGCAACGGGCATTTTTACAGACCAATCTATTTTTAGATTTTTTTCCCGCGAAATAAGCCACGTCCAGTCTACATAAGCACCCTTCGGTAAGGATGAAACAATGTAATGTCGATATGTCAAAATTAGTCCGTGCTTATGCTTGCAATTGGTCACTGAGTTTCCTGTGGGGATCTAGATTCGAGATAAATTCAAACTAAAAATAGATCGGTCTGTGAAAACGCCGTGACAGGAATATAGGGTAGAAGGCTCCTAGTGATGGGCTCCTGATCACACAAAAAGAGAAAAACGTCGCAACTCTTTAGCGCGCGAGGTCCGGTGGCCTCATGGTTAGTGCACTCGTCTCCGGAGCGAGCGGTCTGGGTTCGAGTGCTGGCCGGGGATATTGTGTTGTGTTTTTGGGCAAGGCACTTTACTCTCACAGTGCCTCTCTCCACCCTGGTGTGTAAATGGGTACTGAAGATCTCAATGCTGGGGGTAACCCTGCGATGGACTAGCATCCCATCCAGGGAGGGGTAGAAATGCTCCTAGTCGCTTCATGCCAGGAAAACCGAGATAAGCTCCGGCCTCATGGCTGGTAGTTATCTTACCATTCAGCGTAAATCCCGTCCAGTAGTTTCATTCTTCACGAATCTTTCTACTAACCGTGGTCACTTAACTAGACCTCGAGAGGCCATAGTCAGAAGCGCTTGTTTTCCCTTCTTCCAACTGACATCTATGTTGTATGGTGTAACTACGTCTAGTTACTGAAAAGCCCGACCAAGGAGAAATGTCACACCGTTATTCTATTGTATTATTTCTGCCATCAAATGGCCTCCTGTCCACTCAGATTATTGCTTAGTTCGCGCAAAATTAGTGACTTTATTGTTTATGGTTTCCATGGAAATATCGATTGCCTTAAGAAATACTTCAAACCATTTTTAATTAATGGTGTAATTTTCATATGACCTCATATCGATCCGATTGAGGAAAGTCTGTTAAAAATAGAACTAATTGAAAATGCTTGGTATCTTCCAGAAAATACTGTATGGAGACAACTTACCCGGCAGTGATTGGAATTTCTTATTTGTTTGTTCCAATTTTATTGTGTTGTAGAGAGCAGTGATGTCAGCCGACTATTTTCTCTGTTCTCTTTTGATGTGATTATGCGCTCAGCATTTGGTCTTGAGTCAGAATTCCAAACAAATCCTGACCCAGATCTGCTGCAAAAGGCTTTGACTCTCTTCGACGTGCCACTTTACATCCGCGCTCTGTCCATGTTTCCTTTTTGGCAACGAGTCAAGAAACTCTTCGACATTAATCCCATTCAACATGTTCGTTACTTTGAGAAACTTGGTCGAAAGGTGCTGGAAATCAGGAAAAAGTCACCCACGGGGAGAAAAGACTTGTTTCAGCTCATGCTCGAGGCGAAAGAAGAAAGCGTGAACGGAATAACCCAGAGATTGACAGACGAAGAAATCATCGCACAAACCATAGTCATCCTGGCAGCTGGCTTTGAAACAACTGGGTCTACGTTGGCTTTTACCGCCTACTACCTCGCCCTTTATCCGGAGATACAAGCAAGACTACGGCAAGAAATTGAAGAAGCCATCAGATCACATGACCACACCTCGGCGTTGGACTTCATCAGCGGTCTCGACTACCTTGACCGAGTGATTTCCGAAGTATTGCGAATCATACCGATTGGATTCGCCAACGTTCGTCAGTGCAACGAGTCTTGTGTTATCAAAGGAGTGCATTTCCCGGCGGGTGTCATTGTAAATATTCCTTCGTATGCTGTTCACCATGATCCGGAGTTCTGGCCTGAGGTAATTAACACTAATTTTTACTGAAATAATAGGAGGCTTGAGGTCTCCGTGCTTAGGTACGGTTGGGTAAGACACTACTTTCACAGTGCCTCGCTCCACCCAGGTGAAGAATTGGGTACCAGCGAAGTTAACCCCGGGAATAACCTTGCGAAGGACTATAGCTAGCTTGTCATCCAGAGGGAGTAGAAATACTCCTAGTCGCCTCAGTCTACATAGAAACAGCAGATAATCCCTGGATATGATGGGTCATTTGGTTAACTTTAACTGAATAGTCAGGACAAACGTGTTGCTGTTTTGCTTTAACAACCAAGCAAGAAGAAACCAAACCCGTTAACTTGATATCCATAGTCTTCCAAGTGGACCAATCGTGGATTTCCCTCCAGAACTTTATTTTCTTCCCCTAAAATCTTTATATGTATACTCCCAGATGGAGCAGTGAGAATCAAACTTCTTGTCTATGTGGCTGTAAGATAAATGATTCGTTTGACTCAACTTAGACTTCTCTATATGTCGGGTGTGACACCACGTAATTGCTTTATTTCCCATAACAACACATTGAGAAAACGAACCCAGAAACCCAAGCATGCACGACGGAATTTCTGAACTGGCTACATGACATATTCTCGACAGTGTCCGTGAGAGGGCGGCTTTTTTAAGGTGATTCCTCAGCAACGCGCATCCCTCTGCGCACGATCTTCGCTTCATTAGCTCGCGCAAATGAGCGCGTGCACGAACACAACGAAAGAAGTTTCCCAAAAGCTAAGCTCGATACCCAAATAATTGCTCGTTGTCCTGCATGGTGACCAGTAATTCGTAATACATAATAATAGTGTACATATTACCCTCTTGATTTTAAAAAAAAGAATCAAAAATTTTTTATCGGGCGGAAAAAAAAGATATAGATGGAAGCGTACACAAAAACCGGTACTCTGGAATGCAAATTATGGCTATGAGAACAATTACTATACGAAAGCCTTACGTCTGCGTCGTTTTCAATGGTGTGATTTTTCCACAAATTTTTTATTACTGATCAGGACGAGCACAGGCATTAATGAAGTAAGATTGGTCAATCACATCTCTCAAAGCAAGCACCGTAACCTATCCTTTTTATATTTTTTTTCTAAAACAGTGCTTGGTAGAGAACATTCAGGGAAAGTTTCAAAAAAGTTCGTCGGCAACGTTTATTTCTGAGGAATCACCTTAAAGGATCTACTGATGACTTTCTAGGTTTTTGACCTTCTGCCTTTTTCTCTCTCCGGTACAGCCAGAGGAGTTTGACCCAGACCGCTTTCTTCCGAGTGAAGTCAAGAAGCGGCCATCTTTTTCGTACATGCCTTTTAGCCAGGGACCTCGCCAGTGTATCGGCATGCGGTTGGCACTTCTGGAGATCAAGATGGCGCTGGTAAAAATCTTACAAAAAGTCAAGTTTGAGAGAGGAGTGGGAACCACTGATACGTTAGAGCTGAATGCTGCTCTTCTCTTACGAGCACGTGATCCGATTAGAGTGAAAGTTGTACCCGTATTAGAAAGTTTGTAAAGAAGCTGAAGCTATTTCTCAGTTACTAAAGGTGCACAGTCCACCGACAACATGACATGAAGTCTTAAGGTGGCACGATCGGATTTTGAGTTACGGTACGGTTAAACTTTGAGCGACTAGAGCACCACCATTATAAATCAAACGTTAGCACATTTCACCAGGATGTGAGTTACCATAGCAACGAAGTGACGCCATACCCTATTTTACATAAGACCGAATAATTTACTACCAGGGATAATTTCGGAAATACGACGTTAAGATCTCGAACTTGATATAGATGTCTTAACGATGGCAAAATTCAAAGAAAATCTACAAGAGCGTTTTCGAGAAAATTACGAGTGAAGTTTCAAGGTGTCAAAATACAACAAAAACAAAGCTGTTTTAAATATTATTGGAAAGTATGTTCACAAGACTTGACTTAATATAATGGCACTCTGGTGTTAATTGAATCTTATCATAATTACCTTGAGTGGAAACTTCAGAGAAATCGCTCCGTTTGACTTTCAGAAACATCGGCTTGAATGTCAATTGGTGTTGGCTAGCTGCGAGAATCTCACGACCGTCTATATCGAAACTTATTTGATGTTCGAAAATAAAAAGATCTGAGTGCTCTGTTGAAAGGCACGGAGTTGTTGAAGGCCATGGAAATATCTAGATTCAGTTACATTTATCACTTTGGTCACCGCTCAAATATCAATAGGGAGCTTGAGCAATGACGACGACCACGACGACGCGATTTTATAGTTCTGTTCGGTACACCAATGGCTCTAAAAACGTGCCCAAGCTAGATATGCAATGGCAGCATTCAATTCCAAATGGAAATACGAAAAATGTAACTACAAACCGATCCCTTAGTCATAGTTCTTTGGTATACATTGCTTCCAACTATTTGGTGTAAATTCTGTTATTATCTTCCTAAGGTAAGAACAAACTATCGAAAATTCAATGTTCGTTTCCAACGCCCTATGATATGGATTCCAATGTTCCTCCTTCTCCTCATTTAAATCCAGTCTGAAAGAGCATCTTACTCAAGTAGTTTAAGGCCTGGGTTAAAGGCTTGTACCTGTAAGAATAATTTATCAGTTATATTTTTGAAGATATAAATGGCAATGGAACCAGACTTTTTATATGGTGAAAGGTCATCTTGTTCAACAAAATTTGACTTTTGATCATTTATATCTTCTAAAAACAAAATCAAGTAAGATCATTCCATTCGTAGCAAGGTAGATAATTTTAATTTGCATTGAAAACGCTCATTTATTTATCAATAGAGCGAAAATTCGCCACCAATTCGCCGATTTACCAAATTTTAAGAAAACGATCACGTGACATGTCACGTGGTTAAGATAATATGTTAAGGCAAGGTTTTATAATCAAAATTCATCTTGGTAAAACAAATATAACAAGACATGTAGCTGTCCAACCATATTTCTTCTTTACATTCCTGACCCAGGCCTTAAACTGCTTGAGTATTAACAGTTATTAACGAATTTTGCTAATGACAAACAAATACCCGTGTATTTTTAGTGCAGTTAGTCGTAGGAAGATACAGTCGTATAATTTTTTTAATGCTAATCTACTTAATTTCATGTTTTGTATTTAACGCTTCTGTGAGTGTTTACTATAGTTAGCTACCGGCTACAAATTGTTATTAATATGTAATAAGCTGGCAGCTGGGCATTTTCAACCATTTCAAGCTATTTTCAAGTTGCCAGTTACCCTTGTTTCAATGTAATTATCATTAATACTACTATGTAATTTAATTTATAGAAAAAATAACGGATAAATAAAGCTGTTGTTGTTGTTGTTGTTGTTGTTGTTGTCCAGTCATATTTTGATTTCTGGCTGCGGCTCTGCTTGACCCTTCACAAGCCTCCCTACACTGAGACACCTGGAGAAGTGGGGACACCATTCAAGGGGGACCTCATTCAAGGGGGACACCATCCAAGGGAAACACCATTCAAGGGGGGGCACCATTCAAGGGGGACCTCATTCAAGGGGGACACCATTCAAGGGGGACACTATTCAAGTGGGACACCATTCAAGGGGGGACCTCATTCAAGGGAGCCCCTATTCCATCCAAGATACAGCTTCCTTTCTACCGATAACATAACAAAGAAATATGTTAGCACAACATCTTTTTCCAAACTGGTCAATCCCCCACAATTCAAAATATGTTATGTTGTCAATCTGAGGTCCCCTCAAATTGAACTGTAGATGTTCTCCACACTGTTATTGCACAGCATTCACTTGTGGAGGCAGCGTGGCCGAGTGGTTTAATTAGGGCACTGGTGTTGTGATCCGGAAGTCCCGGTTTCAAGGCCTCCGCCCTGTCACTGCCAGGATTTGTTTCTCGGTAGTCCCGAGTTCAAATCCCGGTCACGTTTTGTAAAAAGCCAGCTGGTCTGCCTCCTGCCAGTTGGGATTTTTAACATGTTACGTTTATTTGAAATATTTGTTTCCTTTGTTTCAGTGCATGGCATGCCTGTAAACTAGCTAATGCTTAGTGCTAAGCTAAGTGCATGTTCACTTTAAGAAAGATTTACATTTACATTACATTTACATTTACTTCAGTGTTAGAAATTACTTACTTGTTTCCGTTCTAAGTTTATAAAGAAATTTGGCCGTCTGCGACTTTGGTCAATTCTCGAATGAAATTAGAAAAGACATTTGTTCACATAGTAATTCTACTTACTGTCTTTTTTTGATGGCTTGTTCGCGTGAAAGTTGAATTAACCCGCCAAATCGTGATAAATAATTGTTATTAAAAACTGATAAATGCACTATTTTGTGGTTGTTAACAAAATGGCGGCCGCTTCTTTTTTTCCGAACGAGCTGTCTATGAAGAGGATTTAGATAATTTACCAGTTACGTTTTGAAAGATTAGTAGATTTATACTTAACCAACCATATAATTATTCACTCTCGATTTCTATGCGTGAGTTGACTCTGGCCTAGCCTGTGTTGCAGACGAAACGAAACTATACCGGGGTTTAGTTTCGTCTGCAACGCAGGTCCACTCTGGCCATGCCCTCGTTAACTTAAATAGTGCAAACATCTGGAGCTTATCTTGGCTATCTAGTGGACCCATTATCCGAAACGCGATCTTATATATATGTCACACACCCGGGGTCACACACCGCCCTAACTCCGAAATTCAAAATGCGATGGTTTCCAAACAAAGGATGTTACTGAGCTGGAAAGCTGTAAACAGATATAAATTTAGCACCTCTTATGCCTTATGAGGATGTCGTCACGTGCACACGCTCTATATTTTCGAAGTTGAGGTAAAAGGGCGGCTTTTGACCTGCTCCATGGCCCAGTCGAAGAAGATAACAAACGCCCGGTGACAATAGGGTTAATGGAGCAGCGGTGGGGTGTGAACATGCACGTATTTTGCTATGCCTGACCTGAAGGTCAATAAATCTATTGTAAGTTCTGTCCATTCATCAATGCATGTGTAGAAGCCGGGGATGATAACAAACAGTCACGCACGTGACGTGTTATTCCCTATCTACAGATCAGACGTTTGTCATGCTGGAAATAGCTGCAAGCATTACAACCTCTAATGGTGGGTGGATAGGCCTGTTATTGTTTATAGCAGCGCTTATTTATTGGTTTGGTGTCTCGGAGTTCGCCTTGATCAGGCAAGTTCCGCTTCCAGGTCCGAAACTACTTTGGAAATCTGATCGAGGTCGCCAGACTTGGAGGCTTGCACGGAGCGTTTATAGAATATGGCAAGAAATACGGCAAAGTTTACAAAATGTACATGGGAAGAAGCCCGATTATTACTGTGGCTAATTTGGAAATGCTGAAGTACATTCTCGTCAAAGATTTCGACAAGTTTCGAAATAGGCCTGACGTGATGAGAGGAAACGCTCCATTGGACAAAGGTCTGTTTGATGCCAGGGATGAAGCTTGGAGAAAGCTACGCTCCATTCTCACGCCAACATTCAGCGCCTTAAAACTCAAAGAACTTGTTCCTCTTATCGACGATGCGGTTAACATCTTGCTGGAAAAACTAGAAACGTTTGCAGCGAAGAATGGTACGTTTGCAAAGAAACAACTTCAAGTGAAGTGTGTGGGTCTTGTAGCAACTCTCGCAACTCCCACATGAATGCCTTTATACTCTTCGTGCAAACACAACAAACAGTAGAAACAATACCCCACCTCCACCCCGGGCTCTAGTTCCCCAAAATAAAACTGCTACACTATGACGACAAATAGAATTGCAAGCTAACGAGAGGGACTATATAGACTTCGGTAAAATGTTAAGCAGACTCGTGAATTTCGCTTTCCCACCAGGCTTTGCCTTTTAGCACTTATTAACCGAGCAGGAGGTCTGTAATTAGAGAATCTTGAGTGAGGTCGTAAGTACAAACCGAACGCAGTGAGGCCTGTACACACGACCGAGGTCAAGATTCTCCCATACAGACCGACTTAGCTCGGTTAATAAGTTGAATTCGTTTAATTTAATGTAACTGGTTTGTACTGACATTTTGCTTGCGAACGGCGATGAGCCGAACTTAATTCTTCCAAAGTTTCAGTGCCCGTCCTCTTAACTTTTTTTTCATCAGCTTTTTTATCACTTTATTGGCACAATATTTTTACATGACTTTTTGGCAAATATTGTTAGATGATGAGTCAATAACTTTGCGTTTTAGTTTGCAATTTTTTCATTTCAAAACATTACCGGGCTGGATGCCGGTCTAGATGGGAAAATCTACACCGCGGTCAATATCGATTTCAGCCAATCAAATTCGTGAATTTGGTAGTTCCCAGTCCTCATCTAAATACGAGGAGGGTTGGGAGAATTCGAGACAGTTATGCAAACCCTCGATTACGTCTCAGGTTTGCATAACTTTCGAGAATTCTCCCAACCATCCGAGTGTTAAGATGAGGCTATGTAAACACGGAAAAGTGCTCTATTGCTTTTAAAAAATAATTCTTTAAAATACGCGCTAATCTGAAACGTCACAACTGTGTTTACATACTCTCATCTAAGCACACATATCGACCAATGAGAGGGCGCGTAGTGGCTCAGTTATTTTATAAAGTAGCATATTAACTGCCAGCTACCATCTTAGATCATCGTCCGGCGAGAAAGCAGCAGATAAATGTCAATTTTTCTTTGTTATTTTATGTAACGATTTAAGAATTAGAAACTGCGGGAAAACTTTGCCTGTATTTCTAGCGAGTTATAGTAACGCGAGTTGACGTTTGAGAGAGCCGATTCGATAGGCAAGTAAGTGCACAGCTTTTTTGAGTTCTTCCAAACTTTCAAAACTTTTTTCTGACTCGACAGAAACACTACTCAATAGAAACACGAAAAATTGTTTTCCGTCTTATCTAGAAATCCACCCCTTAGAAAATAACGAAAGCCTTTACCAGGACAATTTTCCTGTTTTTTAGGGCGACACTCACTGTTTTTAGAGTTCTTTATAGCTAGCCAAAGGAAAGGAAAATTGGATAAAAGGCAAATAAATGATGATGATGATACTACGCAGGCTACAAATGACCATGTTATCTAGAATCAGGTTCTTATTCTGTTTTAGCACTGATTTAGGATATCATTTTATTGTGTTGTAGAGAGCAGTGTTGATGTTAGCCGACTATTTTCTCTGTTCTCTTTTGATGTGATTATGCGCTCAGCACTTGATCTTGAGTCAGAATTCCAAACAAACCCTGACCTAGAGCTGCAGCAAAAGGTCTTGACAGTATTCCACGTGCCACTTTACATCCGAGCTCTGTCCATGTTTCCTTTTTGGCAGCGAGTCAAAAAACTCTTCGACATAAATCCAATTCAGCATGTTCGTTACTTTGAGAAACTTGGTCGAAAGGTGCTGGAAATCAGGAAAAAAACTCCCTCTGGAAGAATAGATATGTTTAAGCTTATGCTCAAGGCAAAAGAAGAAAGCGTAAACGGAACGCAGAGATTGACAGACGAAGAAATTATCGCACAAACCATAGTCATTCTGGCGGCTGGGTTCCAGTCAACAGCATATACGTTGGCTTTTACTGCTTACTGCCTCGCTCTTCATCCGGAGATACAAGCAAAGCTACGGCAGGAAATCGTCGGAGCTGCAAAGTCACGTGAAGATGCCTCGACTTACGACTTTGTTAATGATCTCGAGTACCTTGACCGAGTGATTGCTGAAGTATTGCGGCTTACACCGATTGAGTTTGTAACCGTTCGTCAGTGTAACGAGTCTTGCGATATAAAGGGAGTGCATTTTCCCGCCGGCGTCACTGTTTTTATTCCAACATATGCTGTACACCATGATCCAGCTTTCTGGCCAAAGGTAAGCTCGGTTGTCGACGGAATCAGTAAATCAAAGGCTCCTGTGAGCCAGCTCCCGAAAGATAAGACTGTAAGTCCTTATACACGTCATACTGTCTGCTTTAAGTGTGGGCTACAAGCTAGTGAATACGACACGAGAGGATAGTTTGGCAAGATTGCAACGGACATTGGCTTCTTTAGAGAGAGAATTTTCGTTTTGGATGTTTTACCTTAAAGAAGTTAAAATGGCAAAACCATGTCATCAAGCAATTTCTGTTTCAAACCCTATCAAATCAGCTGAGAGCCGGATGGAGGATTTTGAGGCCTGCATCAACTTTCGACCTAATTACAAAGCAATTGACGTAACATCCCCCAAATTTGATACTTTCGCTAGAATTTAACGAGGATTTCTTCCTCTTTTTAATGAGTAGTTTTTGCTCTCTCTTTCACAGCCAGAGAAGTTTGACCCAGACCGCTTTCTTCCGAGTGAAGTCAAGAAGCGGCCATCTTTCGCTTATATGCCTTTCAGCCAGGGACCTCGCCAGTGTATCGGCATGCGGTTGGCACTTCTGGAGATAAAGATGGCGCTGGTGAAAATCTTACAAAAACTCAAGTTTGAGAGAGGAGTAGGTACTACTGATACGTTGGAGCTGAATGCCGAACTCATCTTGCGGCCACGTAGGCCAGTCAGAGTGAAAGTTGTCAGAATTGAAGAGCCGTGACTGCAGGGGGGTGGGGTCACTGTTCCTTGAAATAAAATTTGCCGCCCAAGTGGCCTGGTCTGCAGAATATTCACTCACAGCTCGAGCCGGATAGTCCTTCAAAATTTTTAAAACAAACTGTGATGACTCTCTGCTCTCTCAAAAGTAAGTCAAAAGCAGAAGATGGGTAGTTCATCGATCGCGAGGAGGAATGGTTAAGGCCTTACGCTTTATTGTATATCACCGACGTCTAGTTGGTATAATGTAAACGGATGGTGTGTTAAGTGGAACTTTGTAAGAAGCTTTACCGATATCGTGTGCAAGTTGTAAGCAGTATGAGAGCAAAACAAAAGATGCAAAATTACAATATGTATCAATTAGTTTATTAACAAGAACCTTTGTAAAATAGGTCTAGCACTGAAACAGCTTTACTTTGAGGTGACCAACTCGAATGGCTCTGGAATATTGATAAGCACCTCAATGGTGTGATATTTTTAGACTTTGACACCAAGGATCATGCTATTCTATTAGAAGAGCTTAAACTCTATAGAGTCGATTGTCTTTCTCTTAAATGGTTTCGGTCCTACCTATCTGACCGAAAGCAGCAAACCTTTATTGACAGAGCTCATCGGATTTCTGTAATGTGACGTGCGATATTCCACAGGGCTCAATCGTAGAACATCTACTATTTACTATTTACATAAACGATCTTCCCTCATGTAATTTGTTTTCAAAACCCAGAATGTATGCAGATGATACGACTCTTACCTCATCTGCAGAAGAACCATGTGTACTTGAATACAAAATGAATTATGATATGAACTTAATCCAGTCGAGGCTGAGAGCAAAAAAAATAACTGTAAATGTGAAGAAAACTAAGTACATGCTCATAGGGGGTAAATTCAAGTTATCCCAAATACATTAAGATTTTAACAGTTAAAGTTCATAATACACCACTGAACAGGGTAACCAAACAAAAAACTCTTGGAGTTCACATTGATGAATCTCTCAATTGGCGCCAACACATAAATGCTATCTCAAAGAAAATTTCCGCTGTTCCTGCAATCTTTAAGCGGATAAGCACTACTATACCATTTTATACTAGAATGAACATGTACAGTGCACTTGTTATGCCTTATTTCAATTATTGTAGCATAATATAATTAATTTACTCTTTGAAATATTTTACACGACTCTTAGGAAGACCATTTTTATAATAGGATTTTCGTGTTTAAATAAAGATCTCATTGATCGATTGATTGATTGATTGGTTTTAGATGCATTTTAGCTTTCATTTCAAAAGTACCTGTTAAGGATTCTGTGTACCACAGGCGTCATACATTTAATACAACATTCTATTGACCTTTTACTTCACTTTAGCATGTATATAAGCACACAATGTTATCACGAGCCCAATAACACACACAGTTAACTATAACATTGTGTTTAGTGTTTTGTTTTTTTTACTGGCAGATCTTTACCTGTGGTCATTATCCCTTTAGATAACTATTATTTGTTGCCACTTTCGACTTTAAGGTAAATTGCAAAATGAGGGCTCAGCATACTGTAACATGCTCCGTTACTAGACCCAGTACATCTATGTTACATAAAGTTTGGAACCATCTTTGGTCTGTCCCATCAAAAAAGAACTTTGTTGAACACATAAGAGTTTGTTGGATCAGTTTCCTGGTTCTTCGCTGTAGACTTCCTGCAGCACCTTCCAGTGCAGGGCTGTATGAGAGAAAAAACAATGTGTACAACTGAAGCTTTTTGATAATACTTCCCTGGTAGAGTGCGGTCTAGCTCGCTCACCAGGGTCACTTTTACTCAACTTACATTGTTTGATCTTACGAAAGACCTGCTTGCTGTATGCAGAACAAAAACATCGCGATGAAGCTTCAAGTTAACTACAGACAGGAGTGTCAAGGAGTTCACTTTAAAGAGCTGTCACAAATACTAATACTTAATCAGGCTTAGACAAGAGAAACCTGAGAGTGACGGTTTTTGGATGTCTGATCTTAACTTGGTACATATTTTCACGATTTTATTTATCCGTTTTCTCCTTAGTTTCAGATGCTATTGAGGAGAGACAACAAACACTCGAGAGAATGTTTTAAAACATTTCAAAAACACCACTTCACTCGTCTAAAATACGTGTCGTATTTTCAACTAATTTTTACAGTTTGGAATGTGGCTCAGCATGGTTTCTCGTGCTTGATACATTACGTTTGCTGTATGGAGGAATCTATTTAAGGGAAATGTCAGTTTAGAGACCTGATTGGTCCAGCAAGGGGTCCATAGGGTGTTTATTCTGCTTTAGTAAGTAAGCAAACGAATTAGTTACATACCTGAAGACAAAGTCCCGACCTGGAGGTAGGATGAGCGAAAGCATAGACAAGCCAAGCTAACGCACCAAACACAACTACAGCACACAAACAGATTACCGCTATGAACCATGGAGCGAGGCCTGGGCTCGATTCATCCTCTTGCTGTTTGTCTTGGATGACACATTTTTCTGACTAAAAAGGCACAGACGAGAAAACAAATGCTACAGATAAGTTATTTGCACCTGACCTGACTTGTGCAGAGATGTCTCAAACAAAAATGAGTTTGATTCACAGTAAAGTCAAGACATTCAAACTTTGAAGGGATACGTATACTATAGTCTCGTCTGTAGTAGTAAAAGACCCCACAAATGTAGTTTTTTCCTTCATGACCTGATCTCATGCAAGGCTTCACGTAGAGTCGGGCACATTTAACGAGGTCAAAATGGTACCTTCTACTCGCAGATCAGTTTACAAATTCTGAATTCAGCAGTCGTATATACAACGGTATAACTTTAATACTCAATACAAACAAATTTAACAAATATTGCATGATTAAAAATCATATCATGCATGCAAGAAATGAAGCAGAGAGGTTTTGATCAGCCATTTGGAGCCCGGAAAGGTTCACATTGGATTTATCACAACGATGACACCAAATCGCGGCTGGTTAACTACTTATCCTAGTTTATGTAGCATGAAGTGACTAGGAGTATTTCCACTCCCCCCTGGATGATGTACTACATGTTGTCTATCGCATGGTTACTTAATCTTGACATTAATAGTAATAATCAACCTTATTTAGTGAGAGTGACACTTGATAGCGAAGCTGACAAACCTGTGGCCCTCATTTCTGGATCAAACTGGAATCTGGACTGTTGGTTTTTGTGGAGGGAGGAAAACCGGAGAACCACGAGAAAAACCCTCAGAGCAAGACGAGAACCAGCAACAAACTCAACCCACATGTGACGCTGGGTCTGGGAATCGAACCCAGGCCACAGCGTTGGAGGCAGCACTCTCATCATTGCACCATCCCTGCATCCCCATCCCCATTATATTCACTGGTCCTCATTTATACACCCGGGTGGGGAGAGGCACTGAGAGAGTAAAGTGCTCTGCCTAAAAGCACAACTCAGTATCTCTGGCCAGGGCTCAAACCCGGACTGCTCGATCAGGAGACAGGTCCACTAGCCAAGCGGCCACTGCGCCTCTACGTCAGGTAAGAGTGCATAGTAAGGTACTAATTCACTCATTGGGTAAAGTGCATTTGTGTTATGCATCGAAAATCTTACTTGGAGAATTCCTGACGTGTTGCAACCCGCTGTGAGCCATTCACTGCGATGACGGTCAAATCCATCCGAACACCTGGAAGAAATAAAAAGAACAGCAGGACGTAAATGCGAGGTCTTGGGTCTTGGGAATTATCGCTTGCACAGAACCTCACTGCTCTCCAGTGTTTGGAGGAGCACTTTCTACTATACCAGTCATTTTATCAACATTGAAAAGTGAAGGAGTGTCCCAACTATTGTGATATGGTCACAGTATCATATCGCGACATAAGTCCGCCACCAAAAGCCGGCAAAAACACCCAACAAATAACTATACCATAACCATTTCCTTCTATTAACTATGGTTAAAGAGAGCTAGATTGTCTACAATCATAAGCTCCAAATCTATGCAGACGAGAGACAACATACAAGTTTTTTTTTTACAATTTAAACAAGGTTTTATGGGTTTTTGTATATTTAAATATGGGTTATACACCGTAATTTATTATCTAATGTAATTTTTATATTTTATAATTGTTATGTGCATTTGATCATATGTACATGGAATTTGCGCACTACAAGTGTTAACCTATTATTATTAAAGTAAGGATCTTAGCTATAGCCCAGAATATATATTCACTCGTGTCCCTCTCCATTTTTTCCAATGTGGTCTACTGTGGTCAAGCCGTTTTTATCAATATTAAAGGCAGGAAAGGAAAAAAACTTGCCCCAGCAATAACTACATGAAATGTAGCCACTGAGGTATCAAAACGTTTGTCTGGTTGGGCACACAATATTTTAGCAGAATGATTGTGTGGCAACTTGCAAGGAAGAGGCCTGCATACAATACATGTAGTAGACTTGAAAATAATCAATAGAGTAAAGTTTGAAACCTTTTAAGCTTGTTACACCAGGTGCAATGAAACTCTGTGTTGCTTCGTATTTCCATGCAGTCTTCACAAGTCCTGGCCATAATGCAATCTGTGGGAAATGAAAAGATCTCAAACTATCATTTGACATGGCTAGGTATAACAGTAAAAATCATCATTCCATCCAAACAATTCCCTTATCAGTAAAGCATGAAGGCAGAGGACAACAACACAGAGATGTTGACTTGGATGAAAGATTTGAATAATTCATGTATCAATCCACCATCTCAACCCAAAACATTGAGAAAAAATATCCAAATCAGTAGTTATAATTTAATGCTCACCAACCAACCCTATAACTTGTAAAACAGAACACTGCTTTGATAAACAAAACCTTTCTGGCATCTGTTCATTTGTTTATGCCACAGATATTATATTTTAATAAGACAGTAAAAGTGTTGTAAAAGTAACAGCAACATGAAGACCACCAAAGCAGCCTCCTTTCCAAAAAGTCGTCTTTAAAACACCCGTTGGAGCTGATGAACATCTGATTCATATCATCCAATCAAAAACAAGCCTGAGTCCAATGACAGATGTCACATCGCTATGTGTTCACAAGCACATAGTATTGCTCAGCGACATCCAGCTGCTGTGGTGTGGACATTGGGCACAGTGCTTGCAGGCTTGGGACTGCCACTGAGTATGAAGATCTCTTGTGAACATCAAAATAGCCACCGTTTGTTGAGAACATCTCTGCTTCTTCCAATCTTTCTATAGAAAATTTACCTTGCCAAGTTATTGCCTCAAGCCGGAATTAACATTTTCCTTGGAATTGAATATCTATGATGTATCTGTACCATAGTTCCGGACTGGGATATTTGTTGCTTTCTAAACAAACTCACTTCTCTTGGGACGAAGTATGATAACAGTGTTGTTGACCACCCTGCTCTGATTGATGTTCACTGCGTCATAAGTATAAAATGTGCGAAATATTTGCCCTGAAATTGACACAAAAATGCACTCAATGTTTTAACACCTACAGCTACTTCAGAGTCATTGTTATTAGCCTAACTACTGTCCAATACACGTCACAGGTGATGTATACCAGTAATAAGTAATTTATCTTGCACTAAGCTTTTGCGTAAGCTCTGTTTTAAGCCTTAAACTCCTTACAATTACATGCTACTGATTACCAAGTTAGTTATGACTGTTTCTTGTTTCAACAGCTTTGAACACTGCATACATGTTGATTGGCAAGTTGATGTGACACGGAGTTTAGTTCCTCTTTTTTTAATATATGACCAGAACCACTAATTAAAGACGAATAAAATCAGAAGATGTACATAAAACAACACACCATGCTCTTTTTTCTTCTTTATGCGCGTGCGTGGGCATATTCGACCCCAGGGTCACACGTGCGCATAAGGAACGCACCCTCACATTGATATGAAATCATTTGTGAATGACTTACAGATGCCGTAATAATGTCTCAGTTTGTCCACATAGTACGCGTCTGAAATGCCAACATTAACAGAATGCTCAGCACGTGAAATGTTCGTCACTGGAATTGCAATCTGTCAAAATGAAATGCATACTTGATATGTAACACGATTGAGTGCTGATACCATGGAATATCTCACAGGTCACTTGTATTTTCTCAGAATACACACAAGCACTTCCTTTTACATGTAAGGCCTGAAGTTCAACTGTGTAACCTTTAAGTCAATGTTTCCTTGCATAGTATTTCTTTAAATCAACCTTTACCTTGTGGTAAGAAAAAACAATTTCGCCAGTCTTGTTCAGCATGCACTGAAAAGTGAATTTGCCAGCTGAGGAAAGAATGAATAATATTAATAAAAATAAGACTTAATTTAAAAAGTACATGTAACTTGCTGCATAATTTTACTGTACCAATAAATTTACATAAGTCGATCAGAAACTTTGTGCTCATATCTTCAGACTTACAATATCAAGTAACTGACCACGATCACATGACGAAAGTTGATTTGCATGAAACTTTGGTATGTTAAATGCATGCACATTATAATGCCTTTTCAGCACTCTTTGGCAGGATGTTAGGCCTGTTAGCCTCATCATGCGAGAGTTGACGGGACAGTTGAACCTCTTGTTTAGTTAGCAGACTTTTGGTAGCTTTGGTAGCTATACAGTAAAAGAGTATCTGCTGAATGATGAGAGACTTACAATGTAGTCACTGTGGTTGTATGTGACTGGAACCATGAGTTCTAAAGGAGATGTCTGCCTATGGACAAATTATCAGGTTTGAGATATATGACAGCCAGCCAAAGAGATGGGGTGGGGAGGGTAGGGATGTTTCAGGAGGAGCCTGTTGCATAATAACTACATATACCGGTATTTATTGATGAGGCATGAGACCCAAGTCAATGTTTATTACCTTCAGGATTATCATTTAGTAAGACATCTGACCACTGCACAGTGAATACATTCCCTAATGCAAGAGAGGAGAAAAGAACAGCTTGTGCAATAGATGACTAGAGTTATACTGTAACTTCTGTACAGCTTCAGATATCACATTATCACATAAATTTAAGGGTCAGTTCACAAGTCTACATGATAAGTTATGCTGGTGTATACTGTTCAATGCTTACCATTGTCGAGGTGATGAACGCTACTGCTGTCATCAAGGGAAGGATCAAAGTATGCCATGAGTGGAGCAACATATTGGAAATTAGCAATTTGACGATTCTGTGATGTACCAAGGTTAATAAAACCTGCCAAAAAGGAACTATTTTTCAAAACTAAGGAATTATTCAAAGTGCCACATAATCATACTGTCACAAAAGTGACACTCAAACTAATTGAATGAACACTGGAAAATTTCTGCTGTCTTCTCACTAAAGCTTTGGAACAATGTCTTTTGGAGGCTTTGAATTATTGCTTAAACCTACATTATTGAGCTATTTTCCCCTTTCAATGTCCTCAATAAAATTATTACTAGTTTTATTTAACTGCATGAAGTTGGATGCTACATGTAGCTGGCGCAGATCCAGATTAGATGAGGGGGTTCGATGGCATCATCATCCCCTAGAAAATTTTCAAGTTCTCAGAAACGTAATTTCTGCCATTCTGAGGTAGAGTCAGTGTGTTTTAATATCTCATTTTTGAGAAATGGTAGCAAACTGGTTATGAACTTTCTTAAAAAATTTTAAGAATGACTGAACTTATTATTTTTTTGTATTTGACATCAGAGCTCTGTTTTAATTTAGGGGGTTTGATTGAACCAAATACCCCTCCAACCCCCCCCCCCCCTACAGTAGATCCACCCCAGCATGTAGTTGTGCATGTTTTTATTACCTCCAGTGGTTAGAGTTGCATTTGTCACCATATGACCATAGTAAGGAAAATCAAATGAGAGTTTGACATTATTAACTGCCAGCTTGTTATTTGATAAATGTTCATCATGAATGCTCTCTAATTTCTCTCTAAGGTCAGACCACACATGGAGTGCTCCATCATGAAAGACCTCTACAGAATAGTACTTGTGATAATCCTGGAAGAAACATTACCTCAAATCAAAATGTCACCTTGGATGGCATCTTATTGATTAAAATTATCTCCAAGTGACTTAGAAATAAACTAAACGTGTTGTTCCAGAAAATATCCACCAAGATCCCAAGCATGGTTATTGGAAATGTCTTCATGATTAGTGCAGTCATGTCCAGTCTGGGCCCGAGCCCTGACCTGGGAGATTGTGTTTTGCTCTTGTGCAAGACACTTTCCTCTCACAGTACCTCTCTCCACCCAGGTGTATAAATGAGTATTGGGGAAGGCAATGCTAGAGGTAACCCTTTCCTACATGTAATGTGCTCAAAGTACAGATGATAGTATCATGAATATATAAGGAACTGAGTTTGTATACATACGTGTACTGTTTTATTTGACACTATATTAATCTGTCTCTTATCACGGCTCTTGATAAAGATCTTTCTAACTTTGAACAGAGTGTTCCAAGACAAATCATTTCTATATTGGATTTTACCAGCAGCTGCAAAACCTGTCACAGAAAAAATAAAATGACAAGAAAAGTACAAGCTAGTAGTACAGATCCATTTGACTTAAACATTGCATAATAGCATAGTAAACAAAAGGGATCAATCATACAGTGATGAAACTGCAGTAGACAGTCATGAGTACCGGTAAGTACAAAAATTCTCACTAACTGAAGGTTTCAATTAATTATTGAAATTAAACAGCATTAAAACTGCAAGTAGTAAACAATGGTGCTAAAAAAATTTCTCAGTAAAATAATGTAAGACTGTGAAAACCTCTTTCTCTTGAGTGCTCAAAGAATTTTATTTGGGTTTCATCACTTGTCTAAACTGATGTGCTTCTAAATCATAAGAAAAGGCCTACTGAGGGGTACTGGGTAAGGAATAATCAAGACACTTTTCCAAGTCATATACTTCACAATTCCTTACCATATTTGTGTATTCAAGGCCTCTAGGATTTTTTGCATGCCCATACAGTGTAGCTACTGTAGTATACACAGGTCACAGTGAATAGTATTTGACAACATCCAGTTCAGGACAGAAACAATTGCAGATTATTGTCTTGTCACAAGGATCAGTTGGCATGCCCTGACACTGTTTTTACCAGGCAGGCTTTCATACAAGGCAAGCCTTGCATGGCAGCCTGGGAACTTTATCTGACCAACATAAATGAAGTCAGGGGTTTCGTTACCGTTTTCTGCAGGAGGCAACTGGTTTTTACTGAACTTCTTCAAGAGAAAACCTTTCCTCTACTGACATGATAAAAACGACTGGCAGGTGGGCAAAGCATCTTCCAAGCTGGCCAATTTGCTCGGTAACCAGCTTTTAATTAAACCCTGATGTAGCCTGTAACATACGTACCTTGAACAGTCACAACATCGCAGGATGCTACAAGCACAAAAATCACAAAAAAGAGAGAAGCGAACCTTTCGTCTCTCCACTGCAGGACCAATGAGTACATTGGACTACATTGGTCAAGCTAGCTAACGTTAAAAAGGCTTAGAATCAACGCTAACAGCCTCAATAAGCGAGTGCAGTGTGCTGAAGTAATGAACCGTGTTATAATGAGCTAACTACGCCAATGTTTACTTCAAACAGGAACCAACTCATCACGCATTGTGCACACAATCCATGACTTGTCTTCAACGAACCGAGACAAAATTGCAAAAGAAGTGTTTTGAAGTTCTTTGTTGAGGAATAAATTGATGAATCGATTAAGCTCAATTTTCAATCAACAATACCTTAATGACAGAAAAGAGTAGCATTTTAACACTAAAATTAAACTGCGGGTTTCCCACTTTTCCCGCGAAGGCGCCCCCATTGCTGTCATGTTGGACGTTGCAAGCTGGGGGCTTGGTATCTAATTTCAAGTGATTATACTCAGTCTCTTGCTCGTTCAAAACGAGCAGCTCAATATTTTGGGCTACCAGGGACCTAACGATCAGGCGTCCCTTATCTTCACCGCCTGTCGCACATCCTGCGACTGACTGTACCTTTTGTATCTGTTTGATTACCTATTTTTGATTTATTTATTATGTTCTATCACTAGGTTCTTCTTTGGTTTTGAGTTTGATGAATGAATAATATTGTCATTGTCAGCTGTAGGATATTTACAATTCTTCCAAAGTCTCGCGCGATGCGTGGACATGTCGTCTGGGAAGAATTTTCAGTCCGAGACGAATTATTTTTCTTAGACGAATTATCTGTTTAGACGAATTATCCTTCGAAGGCAAATTATCCTTCTGAGACTGGACGAGTTATCTGTCTTAAGCCAATAATTCGTCTGAGACGAATTATCCGTCCTGGTATTCGTCTGAGATGAATTATCTGTCCTAGACGAATCATTCGTTTGCGACGAATTATCCGTAATGTTTTTTTTCAGAATTTCTGATCTTCCCCCCACTTTCATACCCTGGTCCCAGAGGCTTATCTTTTATTATTTGGAAATTTGCGACGCGAAGCGCTGATCGAAGCGCCGAGCCGAGAGAACAGAAAGCCTCTGGTCAAGATCGTTGAGAATCTCACTTTCATGCTGGCTCAGCACTTGACAGCTGTCAAAGATTTCATTTTCTTTTGACCAACAAAATATCTTCTAAGGCCCGGTTCAAACGTCGAACATGTGCCGAACCTCATGCCAATTGGGGTCGACCCAAATAATTAGGTTCGGCAGTTGATTCAAACGTCGAACCTAATTGAATCGAACTTTATTGCGAAAGTGAACATGACACTGTTGCAAACGGCGGTTATTGCTGACCAAAATGGCGTAAAATGTGGTCGAAGGACAAATCGTGGAAATGAGGAGCTTTATTTTCTTGCAAGAGCGATCAGGGAGGGTAGAAGAAGTCGAAGAAGGCGACTCCAGATGTAGTTAGTATTAATCAACTGAAGACGAGTCTTGAATTTGGTTTAACTTCTATTTGATTGCTTATTCCCAAAGGACAGAAAGGAACATCACAGTTCCTCGTCCAGTTCGTTCTTGCCATCGGTTTCCTTTAGGATTAATTTATTTTGTACTCTCAAAAGCATGACTCATAGGGCGCCACCAAACTACTTGCTTTCCGCTCGTTTTCATACGGAACACCGCTTACAGAAGTGGATTATCCACTTCAAGTAGGTGTCATTTCGTGCCCTCGAAGCAAAAGCAATACATATCAGTTCCCGCTTCCCCCTCCATTTTTTTCCAAAAGATCAAAACAAGTTGTGTACGCATGACAAAAATAGGAAACGTGCAGAACTCTGGGTAAAAATTAGTTTATTCAATGTTTCGTAATGTATCCATTAGATTCGGCACATGAAAAAGTTCGACGCATGAAACGAAGTCGATCTATTGCCGTTGTATTCGACAAGCCCGGCCGAACCTAATTGATTCAAACGTCGAACTTTACATGTGCCGAATCTAATTATTAGGTTCGGCACATGTAAAGGTCGACGTTTAAACCGGGCCTAAAACACTCTTAGAGATGAAACCCATTGACTATCACGATCGGCACGCTAACCTCAACAACAAAAACCTTACCCTTCCCTGGTAAGAAAATCTGTTGATAAAGCAAAAATTCTCCACACCTACTCATAAAGGTAAAGTATAAATCTGAATGAAAGGCTGATCGAACAGCTAAGGTAAATTTTAATGCCCAAAACTAAACGTCGCCTTAGCAATAAATCTGGAGAACACCGACGCGCAGTAGAGAAAGCCATCACACAACTTGACATCGATCAACCCACCGCGTTTCTGATCACTTCACTCTCCCTGGCCATTCACTGAACAACCTAGAACTGATTCCTCTTGAACTTATTAATTCAAATAGAGACGCTATCCGTAAGGCAAGAGAGGCATTTTTAATCTACAAGGGCAAGACACTTGAACCCTCTGGGATGAATAAGGCGTTACGAAATTTAATCCGTTTATATTTCTATATTTTTATAACCCACTTGTAACCGTCACTTTTACTACTATTTTGCTATTTTTATCAACCAATTATGTCACAAATTTTCCTTGTATCATTTTTAAATATTGTAACCGTTTGTTTCCATTTTTAGTTAGCTTCAGTGTAGCCCCTGAAGGTTAGTTCTGCCTAACCGAAATATTGGGCATTAAAATTTACCTTAGCTGTTCGATCAGCCTTTCATTTAGATTTTTACTTTATTGAGCACTGCTGATCCTGATCTTCACAAAGATCCAGCTTCACTTCGCTACTGTTTGTGCAAGTGGCCCTTTCTTTACAGTTTACCATAAAGGTAAACACCGACACTCCTCTCCCATCCCCACTGAAGATAATTAATCCATCCAATCATATGACTCGTAGAGCAATTAAAAATATCCTCCAACAGAAACGACGGTCAAAAGCTGATGACATGAAAGTGAGGTTATCAACGGTCTCGACCAGAGGCTTTCTTTTCTCGGCTCTCCGGCAGTGCAAACAAAAAAAATAATTGAAAGAAGCGGTTCGCGTCGCAAAAATTGCCAATAAAGAAAAAAATAAAGCCTCTGGGACCAGGGTACCACTTTCACCGATAAAGGTCCAGATTTAATAACCCTAATCCCTGGGTTGAGAATGACGGGGCGAAATGAGCAAAACAGATCTCCCATGTCAGGAACCTAAGGAATTTTTATGAGAGAACCAATCCACATCAAACAACAGGATGGATTCGTCGGTTCCTTTGCTGCAACATGATCCAAGGGATCACTGATCCTGATTTACATTACCCTAAAGAAAGGAACGCATCTAAAGACAAAGCGAAATTTAATTCACAAATTGATCACTTTGGTTTAATTAGCAAACAAGTGATTTAATGGCTTCGAGGACTACATTTTTCAACTTTGCACTAAATATTATACGAGTGCTGGTGCATGTTACGAATAGAACAATTAAAAATTCAGATCATAAAACAGATATTATGTAAATTCTAGGAGAAACGTAGACTCGGAAATGAGCCAGTACGTGGCTGTGTAGCCGCGCGACGCGGTTCCGGTCAATATCCACAATTTGGCCCTTGCTCACAACAGAGTCTCCAGTAGCTCAGTGGTAGAGCATCCGACTAGATCACGGAGGGTCGTGGGTTCATATCCCATCTGGGATTTTTTCCGACTCCTAGAATTTACATAATATAAAATTCAGATAACAAACAAATATAAATAATAAAAAGTATAAATATAGCGACAAGGTAAGTATTACAATGATTCCACTACTCCTTGTTCAAGGTCTACAATTTCCAGCAACTTAGCCCTTGACGCACAGTGCAGAAAACCCTTATAAATATGCACACCTCCACCTAAAAGGCCCACAGACTTAGCTTGGAACGTTTTAATGGTACACCTAAGAATTTGGCAGCAAAATCCTCGGAGTATTCTAGTGCATATTGCACCCATGTCGGGAGGGGATCACCAGAGGATCATTTCTTACACTATTCTGGCCACTACAGAAATAACAGGGAACTTGCAAGGAAAGTTTACTCAGAAATAGAAGGCTCATGAAAACTGAATGTAATCGCAAGCACACGCATTCAAAAATCCAAGCATAGACCCTTTGCAAAAATGGCTGCCATTATATTATTCTTTGGTTCGTATTTAAATTAGCTTCACTAACCTCGTTTTTGAGACAAAAATTGTAAAGAATTTGTTATCCCGAACGAGGTTAGTGAGGCCATTTTGAATACGAACAAAAGAATAATTTAAAGGCAGCCATTTTTGCATGGGGTCAATGGCGGATAAGATAAATTGGCTGGACAAATGGACATATTTTTACACATTCCTCGCCCAATAGGCCATTTTAAACCGAGTCTTGGTGCTCGTCCTTTCATATGAAAATCACATTTCATTCACATGCAATTAAACTCATTTTCATATGAATGGTTGGGCACTAGGCCTCGCTTTGATAAAGAGGCTCAAGGAAGCTCGGAAATGGCTTTTCTCAAAGCACGGCTGCTTTTGTTCCTAACCACCTCTATGGCTGTTTATATTTTCGCTAAAAGCATGCCAAGACCACTGTCCATTGATCCCTGATATTCTTATATATTGGCACAGAATAGCCTTTAAAGAATACACCTCTTGTATAGATTGCTTTCACTCACTTGACCAGCAGCAATGCAAATTCATCGGAACAAAAAAACAAATGATTGGTTCAGTTTGGGATTTGTACATTATGCTAGCATTTTTTCAAGCATTTTTGCGAGGCAAAAGTATTGAGCATTATTCGAGCATTTTAGTGGCGTTTTCCCAGAAAATTAAAATTTTTTCCACAGAATATAGAAATAAAAGTTATTTTTTACGAGAAAATGAAGACTTAACTTCTTCACTTAAGTATCACTGAAAGGGGACAAAGGATTAACAGAACAACAGATCATTTAGAGAATTATCTTCTTTTACATAAGTTGTTTTTAACTTGTTATACAAGTGTGCGTTTTTGTTGAGCAGTCTGAACTGTTGTATTGAAACGTTAAAATTATGAAAATTTTAAACTCTAAAGCATAAACCGAGCATTTTAGTGACTTTTAGGTGGGAAACCGAGCATTTTATTGGAAAAATAGAGAATTAAGGTGGAGCATTTTCTTGGGGGAAATAAAAGCATAATGTACAAAAGCCTAATACCAGGCCAACATAGCCACCGTTTTTATTGCTTTGGGACACCAACATGGCTGCCGTGATGTCATGTGAAAACACTCTGCAGGAACCCTCACCGACCTTACCGCTCCCAGAGGCTATTGCAGCTATAAATTTAGCAGCTTCCTTGCAACTATACTACTGTGGTTCTTAAATAGTAACAAAAAAACAATAAATATCAAAGAAGACTTGCTCCAAAAAGATTGTTTTGATTCTAGGCCAGAGACAACTTTGGTTATCTCTCTGAGAAAGGACAAGTTTGTACGCTGCTTTTGGAAAACGCATGAAAATTGCGCAAGGATGCGCGAGAATAAATGAAAGCGCGAGAATAAATGCGTATAAAACCCATGATTTATTATATACTATTAAGGTTTACGCGTGTGTGAGAGAATTCGTATCAAAACAATCGGTCTGGAGAAAGCCAACTATAAACTTTACGTGAACGAAAACATGACTTACATTTCTCGAAATTGCTGTGACTAACCACATCTTGTTTTTCTCACAAAAAGTTTCATATACAAAACGTTTCTCCGTACTTCGACTTAAGCAACATTTGTGTTCGCTCATGCTGAACGAAGCAATGTTTTTTTTACTGTAAGAGGACTAAAAACAGGAAAGCTTTAAAACAACTTTAATCAGTCGGCGACAATAAATGTCTTCTTCTTCGTTGTAATGATCGCCAAATTCATCATCACCGTTCCAAGGGAGGACTTCCATGAAGGGGAAGCTCGTAAACATTTTGAAAAAAAACCCCTTAGGTGTACCAAGACCCTGTTTTGTGGATGTGCCTTGAAATGTTTTTCACCCATAAGAGATATCAATTCTAAAACAACAAATTATCTCTTGTCATACGGTATGTTTTCGGCTCACTACCCTCAACGGTACTGCAAAAGCTCCCGCTGCAGACCTTTTGAGGTTTAACCCCTGAAAGGTTCGTGTACGACGAGCACTTCTTATACGAGAGCACCCTTCTCTCCGGGACAACCTCCCGCGGGATGACACCCTCCCCGCTCTCTCAAATTCCAGCCAAGATGGCGAGGTTGTACTCGTTTATACGTGATCACTGGGGGGCAAAGTTGATCTAGATCTGTTTCGACTTCTTAAATTGCTTCATTCTTTGTGGCCTGGAGCCGCATACGTTATCATTGAATCTTGGTCCGCTCTTTGAATTACTTGGAAATTGCTAGTTTGCGTATAGAAACAAGGGTTAGTCACTTTATAAAAAAATTAGTGTGCAGTACTAGCTATGATATCAGACTACTGTGATCACCCTCCCTCTTCAAACAGGATCAATATGATCCTTTAGAGCCGAGGAGGACGGGTGCATTGTGCTGTATTGCCTTACAGCACCTGCGGCTTTACGTCAGAAGGATCGGCAGAGGTCCCACTCATACCAGGACTGCGCCTGAAAAACTCCCTGGGACGGCGGGTAGCCTGCAAACGAATCGGATGGCGTGATTCATTAGTTGTTCAAGTCCTTTGAAAACGCTTCATGCACTCGCCTTGAAATTCCCTGCGTGAGAGTTGGATCCAGTCCTAAATTGCTTAAAGACATCATCTTGAAAAGTTCGGTTCACTCGCTGATCAAAAAATACATACCGCAAATATCTAAAACTTGTTCAGAAGCCGGTTTCTTGAGCTTATTAGGAAGAGAGGAGTACGCTCTCGCGCAATTACACACATTTTGGATATTTCTTTTTAAGGAGCTCATTCGTAGAACTTTGAGCTATTTTGGCCACGTATAAAATTACCCTAAAATTAAAGGGAAGCTTAAAATAGTGGTTTACAAAGATGAAAAATCACCAAACAGAAAATACTTAATCAAAAAAGAGACACGGATGGTCAAGGATGCAAAAGATTCACACGGATTTGAAACAACAAAATTAAAACATTTACATGTAGGCTAAACTTTCCAACACGAGCAAATCGTGATTTAAGCTCCTTTTAATAGCCAGGGTATATTACTTAAGGAAATACTTTTTAGTATCAATTAAGTACTAAAATTATGGCAGCTTTGCTAATTTGGCAATAATCAGCCGGCCACTGTTCTCAGTAATGCACTCGGGGGTACTCCCAGAAAAATTGGTGGGGGTGTACAGCCCGCTTTCTAAAATGCTTGCCCTATTTATGACCAAAATCTGTGATTTCCCCTATCATGTTCCCTACCAAAAATGTGATACCCTATTTATCACCTGGTCCTTTAATCAATACACTTTTTAGACTTTCCTTATAATTAGTCACCTAGTACAGACTTAGGCATTGTAATAGGGTTTTGTTCATGGGCTTATTGATAAATGAGAAAATGATAAAAAAAGTAGCTTCTCATAAAAATAAAAAATAACAAACCCATTTCAAGACGAGTGCAAAAACCATCTCTTTTCATGCATGACCAAAATCGATGCCCTATTAATGACCAATACGGCTGTAAAACCATACCCTTTGGGGGCCGCGCATACCTATGTAGCCCATATAAGGGAGTGCCCCTGCCCCTGGAGGTGATGTAACAGAGAATTGTTTGTCACAAGCGTCACCAAGTAAAACTTTACCTCAATGAAGAATAAGCCTGACTTGGAGGTAGGATGCCTGTAAGCATACACACACCAAGCAGCGATACCAATAACAAAGACCAGTAACAGGACAATGCCAAAGATAGCTCCGGCTCCTAGTCCTGTTTTCTTCTTGGTTTTTTGTTCTTCTTTCTCAGGGCCAAAAATGCACACATCGTTCTTCTGTAATTAAAGATACGATTAGCCAAGCTGTAACATTGTTTTAACAGGAGGGCCAAAATAATGATGTTCAGATTTCAGATTTCAAAGTCGCAACACTATCATGTTTCCAGAGAGAGTCCCTGGGCTTGAGGGGGGAGCGGAGGGGTGGGTGCGGCTACTTAGAAGCTACACAGATCCAGCGTAACATTGTCACTGAGGGGAGGGTACCAGGTACAAAACGGCCTCTGCTATGTTTGTTAATAACCCATAACAACTGAATTGTTAACCAGGAAAGTATTAGTTGATGTAGTTTCACAGAAAAGAGCGGCGTGATTGCAGTTTGGAGTCAAAGGAAAAGCAAAATTAACCAAATAGAGGGGAAGAAAATATTTACCTCTTTGATGGAATTATCGCTACATTCATTCTCCTCCCATTCCTGGCGATGACGATCTGCTCCATCAGAGCATCTGAAACGGTTACGATAATAAAAAGAACAATAATTCAATCTTAAACAGCCACCCATGGGGAAATGGATAGTGGCCAGTTAATAGAGGTAAAATATAGTATAAAATAAGGGTAAAATACAATAAAAACCCCCTCACTGGGTCTTTGATTACTGGCTGCCTAATGGGGATTTGACTGTATAAGTTTTCTGCGTTAGTTTACCAGTGTAGAGTCGGTCCAACACTTCAATCACAGTTTTTAACCACAAGATTTACAACACACTATGTGTTGCATAAGTTGCAATGTACTAAAAAGAGTTGCAATGTACTAACTTCTCTGTCTTGGTACACCACTCGCAGGTGAAATTTGTCTGTGCAGTCCGATTCATGCACTCAGTACATGTCTGGGCACCCACGCAGCCTGTGACACAATAACAGAGGGAGATAAAAGTCACTGTAAACAACGGTAAACGCGTACACATACATACACACACACATACATGCATACATACATACATACATACATACATACAATCTTGAACTTTATTTATTCTCAAACCTCAGAGTAGCCTGAAAGGCTATATCTCCGAGAACAAAAGAAGAGAAAATCTATTTACATGCACCTACATGTACACATACACAAAAATCTATATACACACATGCCTGACTAAATACAAAGTGTGAAAACAAATGTTGGGGTAGTTTGCAATCACTCTCAAACCTTGCATGCCTAAAGCATACTTCCAAGTTTTCTCTGACTGAGAAATATTTTTTCTGACCATAAAACTAGCAGTTAGTTAAGTTACTTTGTAAATCAGTTTAGGCTACCGAGAACTCGGCTTAACTTCTCTGACCTTAGAAGACCATTGGGGTATTTTTGATCTTCATTTCATGGTCAGATACAGATGTCAATCCACTCTTTGCCACAATAATCCCTCCCCCCAACCCACCCCTCATACACACACACACACTACCGCCACCATGACTTTAAAGGGAAGGAATTTCCCAACAGTATAAAAGTAATATAGCTAATTGCTGCCAAAAAGGGTATAGGGCCGAATATTTCGCCCTGCTTTTTATCTGAAATTGGGTTGCAGGATATTGAGAGCTGGACACTACTGACAACTCTCGCTAAAAATTCTTTCCAGGGATAGCAAACTGTTAGTGTAGAAATTAACCAGAAATTCATCGAAGTGAAAATGACTTGGTGTTTGATCTGGCACTTCACTGTAACTAAACATTCAATCAATACTGTGATGTTCCAGAAAATTAAATCCATACTTCCCCTACAGAAGGGATTACAATTTCCTTGATGGGGGAGTGGGAGGGGGAGGGGGGCTCAAGGGGGGCTCTGTGAAACCTAAAAAAATAAAGAAATATATGAAGCTTAATTGAAGTTTCCAGAGGGGTAGGTAGAGGGGTTCTTAGAAAAACCTTCAATGGGGGTATGGACATTTTCTGGAAAGTTCTACACATTTCACATGTACTTACTTAACAGAGGTCGAAATATCACTGCTGTATTGTCAACAACACTGTCCTTGGTGATGTTAATTGTGCTATATATGTAAAAATATCGGTACAGAATGTTCCTTTGGGTGTCTCGACGCTTGATGACGAAAGCATCTGCTATGCCAACTTTCACTGGATGGTATGGCAAGGGATGAATGTCTCCTACCTTCATTGGAATCTGAAACAGAAGACTGTATTAGCTTCAAAAACTATTAGGATCTTGTGGTGGATGCATAGCAACAGTTCTGCTGTCTCAGTACATCTACAGTTGTGTAACCTGCATAGCAAGCATTACTGTACAAAGAGCTTTTCTGCGTTCTGGCTAAAATATCCATAAATTGGAGCAAGAGTAAAAAGTTGATGACACGGGCTGGGGGGGGGGGGGGTGAGAGAGGGAACGCTTGCCTACGCTCACCTTGATTTTAAAAAAAGCCCACTGGTTTTCACAGTTGAATTAATTTGTTGACTGACAACTTTGTCATCCAGCTAAAATCATAATAGTGCTACATGTATCTACAAATACATTAAGACAAATGTTTGGCTTAAGATCAGCTTTTCCTGTAGTTTTACTCTAGCCATCTATTAGCTTGATGGTCATTTTATTCTCTTGCTGCTAAAGAAGTATTTAACCATTGGATTACAGAACCGCCCAGAAATCAGAAGCCTTTGTTTGAAAATTCCCAGTGTGAGTAAATTTGCTCTTGCAGAAAAAAAGCAACAACAACAACCAGGTACTGGCTTCAAAAAGGGAGTGTTTCATTGTCTGGACAAAAAAACTGACTAAGTAAGGTTTAGTGAGCTTGCCAAATAAGACTAGCAAAGATTAGTTCACCTTCTCTGCTTCCTGTTTGCTCTTTCCAAACAATTGATAAAACAGCAGCTTAATAAGGATTTTGAAAGATTTTGTCGAATCCAGCCGGTAATAGAGTCACCAGGTATGTACCCTCTAAAAGATGTTGTCTTCTGAGTAAAATCAAACACTTACCATCCGAGTCAAGTCTAACAAATCTTTGCCGAGGCTAGCACAATTTCACAAACCCTCCTCCATGACACTGTGCAAGTCACACACAAGTTATTCTTTTCATAATCATTCAATCAAACTTACTACACTTGTCAATCAAGATAACTACACTGTACCAATCAGGAGCCCTGTTTGCGAACAAATGAGTTTTTCAAAATTGAGGGGTTTGTTGGAAAGTGTTCCCTCTCTTGCTCAACCACCCCCTGCTTTGTTGAACACACAGCCACAGGCTACTGCATTGATGGATCATCCATAAATTCATACATACTTAAAGAGCACCTAAACCCAAAATATTTTTTTTGCTTAAATAAATCATTATATAATTATAATAATAAACTAAACCTTTATTTAATGAGGGTAGCACTTAATAGCCAAAGGCTAATAAACTCGTGGCCCTCATGATCATTGCATCTGTTCGAAACGCACTTCGCCTTTTTGAACTTAATCTTGACTTTCTTATAGGCTATAAAAGTTACGACATCTAGACATCATCTGTTCCACGACCAAGCCAGTAAGGAGCATGGGTCTAGTCCTGGTTTTACGTCACAAACCAATTTGCATCGCAGTAAGCCTGTGTAAACATGCATGCAAAGAAGTTTATGACATAAAACCAGGACTAGACCCATGCCCCTTACTGGCTCGGTTGTGGAACAAAAATTAATAATGATGGCTAGATTTCATAACTTTAATAGCCCATAAGAAAGTCAAGATTAAGTTCAAAATGGTGTAGTGCGTTTCGAACAGGTGCAATGATTTACAATGTAAAAATATTTTTGGTTTAGGTGCACTTTAATTTCATACTTATAGGTAAAACTATGGCAACAACATAGCAAATGTGAACCTGCTGTAGTAAGTAACAACACCTTACTTATGAAAAAATAAGTATTACCAGTAGACAGAATTGTTCAGGTTTGAAATCTATGCTTGCTCATTGATGTTACTTCAGATTGAGACTGCACAGATGGAACATCCACATAGAACATCCACATGGTCATTAATAAAAGTACCTAATATATTAAATGGCTTTTCTGTAACTCTGATGAAGGCTGACAGAAGCCACCATAATTATAATTTATAATTAATAATTACCATAATTACCGACATCATATTCATTTCATAACTACCTGTTTGTATGCAAACCAGATTGTGCCATTTTTGTGTAGAGTGCACTGGAAAGTGAATGGTTGACCTAGTATGTGTGGAAGAATAAAGCAAAATAATATCTGTTACATGTATTTGTCAGTTCTGAAAAAAAGAATTTAATACAGAAACACCGCACACTTCCTTTTGCTGAACACTACTGCATATACATAGTTGGATATAATTGATTTAAATCTACAGATGCTCATACTTCATTCCTCAGCTGGTTAATTTATTCCATCAGGGTCTAATCGTTTACTTGCACAGACAAAGACAGTACTTACTGTTTGTATACATTAAAATCCCTGAAGGGGATAACTCCCAGAAAATTGGGTGGGGATTTGCAGCCCACTTCCCAAAACCCTTATCCTATTTGAGACAGAAATCTATGCACAATCTTCCTGTTGTCACGAAGCTCCCTAGAACCTCTAATTTCATTGGATCTTGTTCGCATGAAGCTCTATTGTTTTAGGGCTAGGGTCAGTTGCTACAATTGTTTGTATATCACTTTCTCGGCCAATCCTGTGAGACAATCGGAAGAGCTTTGTGGCGACCCCAATTTTCCCTACCCTACTTCTGACCTAGCCAAAACTTTGAAACTGCATTTACGACCTGATCCTCTAATCAATACCCTGTTTCAAACATTCAATGCTGCAGGTATTGTGAAAGGTTTCCATTGAATGGAGATGGTGTTATTGATAATGATGAAAAAGTAGCTTCTTCTAAATTCCATACCCAATTCAAGACTAGAGTGCAAAAAGCATACCCTATTATTTTATGACCGAAATGGCCAAAATCGATGTACCCTATTGATGATCAAAATTCCTGAAAAATCATTGATACCTTTTGAAGCCAAACATACATGTACCTATTGTAGCCTATACATTATAAGGGAGTATCCTACCCTGAGATTGAATTTAACCACCAACAAAGAAGTAGAATCTACTGGCAGAGAAGCTTTTTTGCTATCAGTCAGAATCAGTGAACCTCACTCATGACACGTACAAATTTGATTTCCTGTTGGCTGCAAAATTGCTGGCTGCCAGTACATTTTGACAGGGCTGCTCATGTCTAATTAAATTTGCCCTCATCTGTTGTTTGGAAATACATAATTATTATTAAGATAATGTCTTGTACATGTATAATTTTACCAGTAGGGTTCTCATGAAGACGAACGTTACGCCACTCTACAGTCAACTTTGATTCTAAAAAAAGATAAAAAGCATCAAGATCAGAGATAAAAAGAATCAGCTGAGAACTTAGTATGAATTTTCACTTTCGGAATGAACTTAAGGCATCAGTTTACCCCAAATGACCATCATTTGTTGGCGCTGCTTTCTGGTCAGACATTTCAGGCAAACCCCAGTAATGTAAACATTTTCTGAAAGCTTAAGAATTGTAGATTATGAAGGTATATTTACTAATAAAAATAAAAAACTTAAGGTTTTCTAAATCTAGCACAAAGTACAGAGGTTCACTAATCAAGTTCGTTTCCGGTCAGATTTTTACAGGAGCATCAACTTGGCCATGTCTTCTTAACACTTTTCTGAAAAAGACCGTGTCTGGAAATTTTGATTACTTGTATGGTTTGTTTTTGACACAAAGCTAAACTTGTAAATTTTGTTGAAACATGCATTCTCTGCACAAAAATAGTCATAACTTTTAAAAGAAGCAAAAATAAAAATTCCCCAAGTTTTTTTTTACCTGATTATCAGGCAAAATTGCCGGAAACCAACTCGAGATGAAGTTTGCTGAAATTTTTGTTTTGAAATATGAAGTGAAATTAAAGCTTTCTTCCCGTGTAATGCGATAATAATAATAGTAAAAAAATGGCATGTAGATTTACCAAGTGAGCTTGTATCAATTCTGATCAATTACAAAGAAGTCTCACCTTTTACCTCTGGCAAGAAATACAACATGAATTCCTTGCAAGATCTGAATCCCATGGCTCATGTGCCCAGGTTAATAACTAAAGAAAATAATTTTTGCTCCTGTTTTTTCCTTTCAATTTTTTTAAGCTTTGGCATTGCTTGTGTCTTGCCATGTTATATCCTTGCCTTTATCTAATCTGATCTGATCCAGTACTCTTGTTCTATTTCCAAGTTAGTGGGGGAATAAGTGAGGCTTAAGTGGGAGAATAAGTGAGGTTAGTTTGAAAAAGTGATCCAGTAGGATAAAAAATAGAACAATACTAAATGCTAAATTCATGAACGGACGTTTGAAGTCATGTCAAAGCTGCCACAGGGCTGTCTCCACCTCAGTTATGCCATATGTGAATTGTTGCTTATTTGTTGTTGTTTCCTTACCTAGTTGCACTCTACTCCTAGTTTAAATAGTGGAATGGTGGCATATTTTAATAGTTGATATTCTAATTACCAGGTGTGCAATATATTTGGCAACAAATATATTACTATTCAAAAATGTACACACAAAAATGAACTTACCATCATCAAGTGTGAAAATCTCTGAGCCCTTGTCCAAATGAGGATTGAAGTACGCCATCAGTGGTGCTAGATACTGAACCTTTGTCATGAGCTTAGTGTCATGTACATCCATGTACAGGAAACCTTAAAAGACGATTGATGGTAAACCCACAATAAGGAAGAAATAAATTCTCATTAAAATACAGCTACTCTAGGTATGACTCTGAAAATGTATGTCTGAGTAATAAATTATTATAATAAGTTGTTACTGTAGTCATTAAGTTGTTGTTGTTGTTAAAATCACACACCCCTGAGTAGCGTTTTTTTTTTCATGCAACCATGTCATTGATAAACAAAAATATGTTCATTAATAGTACATGTAGATGGGTCTTTACTACCGGTACGTGGATATGAGTGATATATTTTGTTTCTTCAATATGCACATGTGGGATGTTTGGTGGCCTCATGGTTAGGGACCATGCAATAATTACCTGTAGTGTGTGTGTGTGTGTGTGTGGGGGGGGGGGGGGGGGGAAATGGGTGAAATGTGCCCCAAAACTAAGTCATACCCCCCTCCCTTAAAGAAAAAATGATTTCAACCCCCCCCCCTCACATAATAATAATAGGGAGCTTAAGCACACGCATTTTTGAGACGCAGACGACAACCAGAAGTGAGCTATTTTCACTTTTAACTTGTCCTTTTAACATGACTTCCTTTTTTTTCGTTCAATGTATAATAAAACAATTATTATTAGATTCGGTTTTTTGTGATATCCAGAATAATCAAGGTCTTGGTAAGGGTTATCAGC
>CM042752.1:5450392-5461292 GCA_022496165.2 Catalaphyllia jardinei
TGTAAAGCAAGCAAGGATTAAAGATAAACAAGATTGAATCCGACTCTTTATTACAGTTCCTTTAAAACACAAGCTACAGGTTACAACAGAGAGGCTGAACACAAATCAACTTGCGGTTCATATTACATGTAGCACCACCATGGAAACCTGGCCTGTTAATTAGTAATGAAAGTGAATTTCAATAATTTTGATTTCAAACTCAATGTTACATTTTCTTCATAAATGTACAAAACCCCCAGAAAAATCTAGAATTTCATTGTGGAATTAATTAATAAGTTCTCACAGAAATAATTTCAATGTAATTTTTGGCTCTAGGAAAAAAAAAATATGATTTCATGCAAACTTACCTTCCTAAGAAGATAACTGTCTGAAAGGTACACATGAAGATTACGACTTTCACTTCCTTGGACATTTATCCAATAGTTTTGCCCATTTTTAATAATTTCAGACACATAATATTTGTGGTCTTCCTGAAATAAGAAAAAAGAAGATTGGAAGAGGCTGCCATTAGTGCAAAATGAAAATTATTTTTATCTCTAAGTATGTGGTATTAGTCAATTACACCCGCTTTCAGTGTAACATGCATAGATGACATCTTCATTCATCTTTCGACATGCCATCTTTCAACATGCTATTTAAACAGCTGAAAGACCATTTAACTGTGAAACAAGCAATTTGTTGGATTATTAGCAGAAGAAAAGACAAATAAATGATAATATTATTATACTGACCTCACATGGCTGAAGAAGATTTCAAAAATTGCATGCTTCCAGATTTACAGTATAATTAAGCAATTTGCGGTGACTTCCGGCAGAATTAGGCTGCTAATGCATACAGAATTCCAAAGATGTTAACATTCAAAACAGTCAATTTTATCTCTCACAGAATTAATTCTTGATACTTCCAACCTTAGTTTGATGTCGAAAAATCTATCTTATATGACTTAAATTCAATTTCAACCATGAAGAAGTCTATTGGGTTAACATGCTGATGTAGGGCAGGTTACATAGCATGTTGAAAGATGGCATAACATTATTTTACAAATATTTTTACTATTAAGGATGATGCCTACTTTTATTATTGCACACATGTTCTGCGCATCACACAAGGCATGGTTCAAGCACCAGTTGCCTACTAGGGTTGACATTGATGCCACTAACTATATATACTACCAAGTACTCGACTTAAATGAAATCAATGTATAAACCAGGCATTCGTTGAGGGTCTGGAAGGAGGGGGGTCTGAATCCCACATCCCACATTTTTTTCATCACTATTCCAAATCTCATTTTTCTTTCTCAGAAAAATGCATTAAACAGTCTAATTTCTACAAGAACTAATAAATGTAAGATGTAGATTGGCCCTTTTGATTGATATTTTGAATTACTGTGTGTTTTTAAAGGCTTTTGCAAAAATGAAATATTTTTTTGTACCTTAGTCAAGGCTCGAAATTGTGACTCACTGGTTGTCAATGCAACCACAAATTGAGCACTGGCAACTAATTTTTTAGAACTAGTTGCTAGGTGGTGACTTGCTATTTGTCTGATAACTTAAAATAGCCACAACACAATGTTTGCTTTCAAATCTTCAGACAGGGCGATTATTTGGATCTGGTAGCTAACAGACAATTCACCTTTCTGTCCCCACTAAAATAATGCCTGTCAACATTAAAAGTACTTTGACACGCCAAAACTATGTTTACCATGCGACACATTGTTTCAGGGGCCTCTTTTAAAACTGGGAATGCAGGTGCACACCTTGCACTTTTCATTCGCTGCCAGAACAATGGAGGCAGATACAATCAGTTGAGTAGGAGCCTAGGTCAAGCACAGTGTTGAACATTAGCGGCAAAAGGCAACAAAAATAAAGAACTGCATTTTGAAGACATAGCAAAGGGAAAACGCAAAAAAACTTTTAAGTTTTTGTGCTTCACTTCATTTAAAAAAACTTAGAAGAAAACCAATTCACCGTTGGACCGGAGACTTATCGACTGAGAACAACAGTTTATAGGTCTCACTCATGCTGTTTTCAATGGTTTTGGCTTTTCATTTGTGACTTTTCTTGAATGCAAAGTAACATACAAAATCATGCTTAGTGGTCTTGTGTGACTTATGTATCAAATTAAGTGGGCGACCAAACTCTATAATCTGGCGACTGAATTTTCCCATTAGTCACCAGTTGGCACCCGAACGAAAAAGTCAATTTCGAGCCCTGTTGGTATGATGAAACAACATGGTATGACAATCTTGACAGCAGTATTCTCTCTGAGGCCTTTTCTCTTGAAAATTTGTACTAACCCAGTGAAGGTTTTAAAGTGCTACACAAAATTGTACCTGGCACCGCTTAGCAGAACACTGAAATTCTCTTTTTGGATCGCCAAGGTTCTGGAGCTAAACTAGAAGTATTGTCAGGAACCGTAACATAAAATAAGACCAAAAATGAAAAGTGAACTGACCAGCAAGACACAAGCGTGGAACAAAGAAAAATCTGAGTCCTTGAAAGGAATCGAACCCATCACCTTCCAAATACTGGGCGGGCGCTTTATTCACTGAGTTACGATAACACAGAGAGTAAAGTCATTTAAATGTCAGAGTTCATGTGTGACAAGCCTCTTGCATGGATCAGGACTGTTGAAGTCACCTTGAGTATGGTAAATAAACTTTTACTGTATCAGAGCTCACATCACTATTTGCCATATCTAGGACCATCTAGTGGTTAAGCGGTTGAAAAAAATCCCCTTACGATTACAACAAATGATAACCTGTTAAGAGACTGAAGAGCTTAAGCAATTCAGCATCAAGTCAATAACTGGTATGCTATTGAATGAGAACTTTCCTGGCATCTGGTTGAAACAAAATAAAATAATCTCTAACAGTTTCAATAAGATAACTATTAACCAGGCACACGCTATAGTTTTGTTTGAAAGGAGACACCACTTAGTTCTCACCCCGTTGATTCGCTTTGGCCGCTAGATGTCCATTTGGGTTGTGACGATTTCCCAAATTCCCAGCAGACAGGTGAAAAAAATCCCACTTCCCGTGCCCAAATTTTGGGGAGTCCAGCTTCCTAGGGAGCAGTACAATCACCGATCCCATCAAGATATTTAACGTTTTCCCATTTTTATAGTTTTTATTGATAGTCAGAATTTAACGTACATTTTATTTTTAACTTTCACATTTCTATGTACACTTGCTATGTTTTAGTTTTGTAAGAATTTTTTAGATAGAGGGCCACAAGTTTATTAGTTACCTTAACTAGTATTCTGTGCCACCCTCTCTTAATAAAGTGTTTATTATTATTTATTATCCCTGCACTACATTTTGCTCAAATCCAGGATCCTGAGAATACCCTTCCAGACCCTCTTATGTACCAGTCAATTCCAAACGATTACTAATCCCAAACCTTCGCGGATGATGTCATTATCAGCCAATTACGGGCCATTTCTCAGTTCTTTTCGTCATATCCCCCCTCAGGAGGGTTTTTGTTAAGTTAGCGAATTAACTGTTTAGACAAACTATGGCCGCCGACGGGAAAAATGTTTATTTGGTCAAACTTGGGCCAAAATCCTTCAGCAATGGGAGACTAGACATTTGTAAGGATAAAGCATCTAATTTGGGACCAGCTGCTAGCTGCAAAGGCTGAAATTATCCAGAGTAAAGGGGGTAAGTTTCTAAAGAAACTGTGGTGCTGCGTCGGTGGGAGTATTACAAGATAATTTGGTTTTATCAACTGAGTTGATAATGTGAATTAGCCACCGTAAAGAGATTCAGAAGCTGACGTTTCGAGCGCTAGCCCTTCGTCGGAGCGAATCGAGGAATTGTGGGTTGTGTGTGGTTTATATACAGAAGTATGGAGCTACGCTATTGGTTGGTGCCTGGCAACGTGAAAAACAGAATAAATTAGTTAAATGAAAAACGTTCGTTGATACCATGAGGATTAAGAGTGCCGATTTGAAAAATAAATTTTTGTTCTAGAGTTTTGCGGCTTTCTGTGCTTCCTTGATGTAGGGAGAGGCCGCAGACTGTCATATGTTGCGTAGAATGATTCGGCAGATTAAAGTGTCTAGCGACTGGTTTAGATGCGTTTTTGTCGTCTTTCTCTACGTCACGAAGATGTTCCCGAAATCGGTCGCCTAGTCGTCTACCTGTTTCGCCGATATATAACTTTTTGCAAAGGGTGCAAGTTATACAGTAGATGACATTGGCTGAGGTACAGGTAAAATGATCAGTGATCTTAATGGATCGCTTGGGTCCCGACAATTTTTCAACGTTGCAAATGAAAGGACATGTTTTGCATCGTGCGCGTGCACATTTAAAAGTACCGGGTTGTTCACTCGTTTGAAAAGCACTTCTGACTAAAAAGTTACCTATGTTTTTGTCGCGTTTGAATGAAATTAATGGCGGTTGCGAAAAGATTCTGCCAGTATCGGGATCATTTTGAAGTAATTTAAAGTTTTTTAGAATGATGGATTTAACTGCGTGGTTGTGAGGGTGAAATGTGAGAGTGAATGGAATTCTATTGTTATTCTCCTTCTGAGACGTTTGTAGTGCTGACTGCCGATCAATTTGTTGGGCGCGATGATGGCCTGCTTCAACAACAGAGGCAGGATAGCCACGTTTGTCGAAAAACTCGCACATTTCTTCTGATTTTAAAGAAAAATCAGAGTCTACACTACAAAGGCGACGAAGTCTAAGAAACTGAGAATAAGGAATGGAATTCTTGACATGTGTCGGCGAATGAAAAACAGTCCAAATTTTTCGCGATTTCAATTTCCTGGGCGAAGACAAACTTATTTTCACTATGGATATTACATCTCTTTACACCGTCATCCCCAATGGCGAAGGTCTTCTAGCCCTCAAACATTTTTTTGATTTACGTACTGTTAAGGAACCAAGCTCGGAAACACTGCTCCGCTTGGCTGAACTAGTTTTAACACTAAACTGTTATTCATTCGCCGACAGTTATTATAAACAAATCAATGGTGTGGCCATGGGTACCAAAATGGGACCCAGCTACGCCAATCTTTTCGTAGGCTACATTGAACACCAATTTTTCAATCAATACAACGGCCCCAAACCTGACCTCTACCGTCGCTACATTGACGACTGTGTCGGCGCCACTTCCTCTACCAGAGAGGAACTCAATCAATTTATAACTGCTGTTAATTCGTTTCATCCGGCTCTTAAATATACCTGGGAAATTTCCGACACTTCTTTAGCATTTCTAGATATTAAGGTTTTTGTCGAAGGCAACGGTTTATGCACCAGTGTGCACTACAAACCCACAGATTCTCATAGTTATTTGTTGTATTCATCTTCACATCCATCACATGTCAAGAATTCCATTCCTTATTCTCAGTTTCTTAGACTTCGTCGCCTTTGTAGTGTAGACTCTGATTTTTCTTTAAAATCAGAAGAAATGTGCGAGTTTTTCGACAAACGTGGCTATCCTGCCTCTGTTGTTGAAGCAGGCCATCATCGCGCCCAACAAATTGATCGGCAGTCAGCACTACAAACGTCTCAGAAGGAGAATAACAATAGAATTCCATTCACTCTCACATTTCACCCTCACAACCACGCAGTTAAATCCATCATTCTAAAAAACTTTAAATTACTTCAAAATGATCCCGATACTGGCAGAATCTTTTCGCAACCGCCATTAATTTCATTCAAACGCGACAAAAACATAGGTAACTTTTTAGTCCGAAGTGCTTTTCAAACGAGTGAACAACCCGGTACTTTTAAATGTGCACGCGCACGATGCAAAACTTGTCCTTTCATTTGCAACGTTGAAAAATTGTCGGGACCCAAGCGATCTATTAAGATCACTGATCATTTTACCTGTACCTCAGCCAATGTCATCTACTGTATAACTTGCACCCTTTGCAAAAAGTTATATATCGGCGAAACAGGTAGACGACTAGGCGACCGATTTCGGGAACATCTTCGTGACGTAGAGAAAGACGACAAAAACGCATCTAAACCAGTCGCTAGACACTTTAATCTGCCGAATCATTCTACGCAACATATGACAGTCTGCGGCCTCTCCCTACATCAAGGAAGCACAGAAAGCCGCAAAACTCTAGAACAAAAATTTATTTTTCAAATCGGCACTCTTAATCCTCATGGTATCAACGAACGTTTTTCATTTAACTAATTTATTCTGTTTTTCACGTTGCCAGGCACCAACCAATAGCGTAGCTCCATACTTCTGTATATAAACCACACACAACCCACAATTCCTCGATTCGCTCCGACGAAGGGCTAGCGCTCGAAACGTCAGCTTCTGAATCTCTTTACGGTGGCTAATTCACATTATCAACTCAGTTGATAAAACCAAATTATCTTGAAATTATCCAGAGTTAAGCTTATTTTTGTTTTGCGTGCGAAACAGAAGATATTGTAATCTGGATTTTTGGTTCTGTTCACTTTCAAAGAAAATGCGCTATAAAAGGTGTTACGTCTGGCATCAGCCATGGAATGCGCTGACGGTGATAAATTATATTGTGTTTACTTCGCCAGAAGGAATGGTGGAATTTTCTCGGGGAAAAAATTAAAAGCTTAGCGCTCGTATAAAACCCTTTTAAAATGTGTATATTTATATTCGTTTGAAAGGTCAAGGTATTTTTTCTTTAGACGTAAACAAAATTCTCGGATTACAAGTCACGCTAGGCTAGCGCTATGCAAAGAATGTAATCAGATACGCCTTTCAGCATATGGGCAGCAAGAGTCACGTTTCGCGTAATGAAATTCGGTCGTTATGTAACGGTAGATGACGGCGGTAACTATGTCACGTTTTACGAGCTGAACATTCGCATAAAGATTAAAAAAGTAATAAAAGAGCGCGGTTACAACCGCACCGCGATTCTTGTTACTACTTAGCTGCTTTAGTTAACATAACTAATTTCTAAATAGAGATAACAAACGTCAAATAAATGAAACTGACCTTAATTGTTGTGTCCTTACACCTAGACAAGCTATTATTCCTACAATCGGTGTCATTTACTAGAAGAACATCTCTTCTGTATCGGTGGTGACGAAGTTCGTCTATCGTGTTTTCCGCCTCCGACAAAGATCTGCCATGGTGACGCGATTCACGATATTTGAAGGCTATGAACAGATAAAATAAGCAAGACAAAGCAGTTACTACGCATGTAGTTTATGAAATGTCGCGTGATTGTCAAATATAACAATGACGCAGCAATAAACAACAAAAAATATGCAGCAAATTGTTGCATAAGGTTGTGGTTGACTCGACAAACACACAACAAGTACGCAAATTTATTCACAGCAGTAACAAACTTACATAGTTTTATTTCGCATACTTTCAAAAGGGTCCGTAAACCGGATTTCGACAAATATTTCAGTACGACTTTAACCAGTTAACCTGTCTCAAGACCTGCCTTAAATAACAAGAAACTTGACATGATTTGCTCTAAAAAACAGAACATTATTTTAAGTACTTAACAAGCCGACAAGCTAGAAGGAAGTTGCTAATATAATTTCAAGAAAAAAAAGCTTACTCATTTCATATAATGTACATGTATAACCTCCAAAAAACATAACGGGAAATATTTCCGCAGCTTTGTACACAAATGGCCCGTAGCCGATATTCTCGTGAAAGTATTCTAAAAAGGCAAGCTTACGTGAGCTTAGTTATAAGCTTATGTACTTATTAGAGAACTTCAAATAAGCTAAGTAAAGTCTTTATACCTTCACAATGAAGATAAAAACTTGGAAGAAGAACTCCGAAAATGAGTAGAAGGGACGGACACTTCATGGCGTCGATCAAAACAGCAGAAAATGAGAAATGAATAACTGTACTTCTGGAAAATGCCGTCACCGTCTGCAGGTTCGGTGCTATGCAACTGAACTGAAATTTACCAAATATTAGGAAGCAGTAGTCAGTATTGGTCCACAATTACACGAGCAATGCAATATGAGGTCTGTACGTCATGTTAAATTTCTTCAATTAAGCGAAAATAAAACTTTGTTAACAACAACTGGACTAGCCCGCCGGCTAAACTGCAGCGACACACATAACTTCCTTGCATGACTCCAACTAGCAGCGCAGAGAATTTATGTTCATGAAAGCTCTTGAGGAAAAATACTTCCCGTCCATGGCACATGCAATCGGTCAACGATGTCAAAATCACAGATCCCTCACCCGACGAAAAGTACAAAAAACAGAGTTAAACCCACACGAATACCCGAGCAGCGAACGGAAAAACCTAGCTAAAACTGTTGGAGTGATTAGTGAGCGATTTGAAGGAACTTCATTTTGCCGCTAGCGCGCTGTAGTGAAAAACAAACATAGATAGCCACGCGTTCTGCGATATGACTTTTGTAGACTTATCACTGCATTACGGGGGAAAAGTAACTAGAATGCCATCATTAAAATGCAGATAACAGAAAAAATCTTACCGTAGGATTCCAAATTTGTTCTCCCAGCCGAACAGCTTGTCTGACTCAGTCGGTGTCCGCAGCCGGTGTCCGCAGGGACCCGTCCCTGGCGAGTCCCTGGCGTCTTACTTCTCTCCGCAATGTATTTTCAGCGGTGGAAACGGTTGTTGGTCATGTAAGATGACATAAAGTGCATTAGTATAAATTTACCGTAGTCTATTGTGAATCCGTGATTTTGATTGGCTAAATTACTGATGACTATCTGCTGATAGTCATCAGTTACGCATCAGCGCACATGGCGCATCACGTTTGAACCTGATCTAACGTAATAAAACAGTTCTTTTCTGCACGTTACTTGACATTTTTTTCTTTTTATGCAATGAGACTATAACAGTAAATTTATACTAAAACAATTAGACTACTCGCCCTCGTTTTCCACGAGCGATAGTCAACTCGGCTGCGCCTCGTTGACTATCTGCTCGTAGAAAACTCGGGCTCGTAGTCTAATTGTTAATTATATAATAACTCAAGTTATTCTCGCATTTTGATTGGTTCTCGCCTATGATATATTAGAGGACAGATGCACGATTGACGTCACCATTACAAAGTTTTTCCCTCTGCTGTTTTAAAATGGCGGAAAGTTTTGAGAATTAGGATAATATTTTACTTGACTGGGCAAAAGATAAGTTACAAAAACTTCTTGCCGAGGCCGCGAGGCATTGAACAGGTTCGAGAAGCCAGAAAACGAAAGATAAAGCCGTTTCTTTTAGAAAATGAAACAGAAATAATTTTCTAGCAGCCTCAGTCGGCAGTCGAGCGAGACTAAACCACGCACAAACTTGGGCTTGGTAAGCCGAAAACCATTGTTTTAACTCGAATAACAAACCCAATAAACAAAATGTTTCTGAGATTAATTTATTTAAAAAATGCAACTTTTCCCAGTGTCAAAACAACTGTTGACACACTATGGTTGCCGAATTGTTGAAATATTTAACAACGTACAATTTATATTCAGTAATTCATATTTTTGTTCAGTAATCGTAATTTTATATTCACTGTTTCATATTTTTGTTCAATAAACTCATTTTTAATTCAGTAATTCGTATTTTTGTTCAGCAATCGTCATTATGTATTCAATGTTTCATATTTTCGTTCAGTAAAACCTATTTTATGTTCAATGATTTTTATCTTATTCAGTAAATAATAATATATTCAGCACTGTTTTTGTTCAATAAAATTCCCAATTTTTGTGCACGCCAAAATTTTATATTCAACTCGTGCGATTTTTTTTCAATAATTTCCGCTGTCCTATTGGTCAGCGGATCAACAAAGTGACATTAAACAAAAATGGCGGCGACGTAGGTTACGTGGGAGGACGTACTTGGGACGAAGGTTACCTGGGAGGACGTACGGCGGGCTGCTACTACGGCTACTTTGGCCGCGAGGGACTTGCCTGACAACTCCGTTCCCTCCGAAAACCTCAAACATATTAAGATTTCGCTGTACGGCAACGGGATGTTCAGCATCTACGTGTCTTTACAAAAATGGACACGTTCGACTTTATTCTACTTTCATAGGACAAAGGCTTGATCAATGACAACGATTTCCTTCTCGTGTCGATCTTACACCTCGCAAAACTTAGATTTGCCTCTCAGCTGCTCTTAGAACCACTGTAATTCCAACCACAAAACAAAATAAGCTTAATACTGATAAAAAGCTCGATTTCAGCACAGGTGGGGTGTTCGTACAATGTGATACGTCCGAAGATAAACAGCTTTCAATTCTAATAAAATACATTTTGAATAGCTCAGCTTAGTAGATACAAAATATGACTCAGACTGTCGCTTACGATAGGTGTTAAATCGTTCAAATTTTCTGTACAAATGACAAAGAAGCAGTTATTTTCAAACGGATTTTTTTTTGATTGAGTACTTTATCTTCGAACTAGGCTGTTCAAACAGTGAAAAAAGCGTTAAAATGAGAAGAAACAGCAGGCTTATACTCACGTAGTGAAGAGTACGAGTAGTTATATATGTTGCTTTTAAGCCGCGTTGGTGTCTAGGTAAGTCTAGGTAGGTCTAGGTAAGTCATTAATATTCAAACTGTCGAGGTAAAATGCCTTCCTCCATACTAATGAGGTGCCTTCCTCCATACTAATGAAGTGCCTTCCTCCATACTAATGAAAACAATAAACAATGAAAACAATTAGCTTGTCTAAACTTGCCCGCTCATAGTTCAGGGGGTAAGTTTCTAAAGAAACTGTGGTGCTGCGTCGGTGGGAGTATTACAAGATAATTTGGTTTTATCAACTGAGTTGATAATGTGAATTAGCCACCGTAAAGAGATTCAGAAGCTAACGTTTCGAGGGCTAGCGCTCGAAACATCAGCTTCAAAAATCTCTTTACGGTGGCTAATTCACATTATCAACTCAGTTAATAAAACCAAATTAATTCGCTCATAGTTCACCCTGGTTGAAAAACTCTATTATCTGTTCAAAAT
>CM042752.1:5469502-5513111 GCA_022496165.2 Catalaphyllia jardinei
TATGTACGTATGTAAATCTTTATTTATTCACGGAAAATCATCAGTTAAGCTAAGTTAAAAACTAAGACTAATTACAACTGCTTTACATGATTGCCGTGTGGGAATCCGATATATCAGCTACCTTCTTGATATTTCGCTTAAAATGCTCAACGGATGCAGCATTTTTTAAGTTTTTGGGCAAGTTATTCCATAGCATGGCCCCGCTGTAAGAGAAGCTTCGTTTCAAATAATTGGTGCTTGGTTTGGACAGGGTCAGCCTTCCCGCAGAGTTTCTTAAGTTGTAAGCAGAGTGACGCTGAGAGAAAAGACTTTTTAGATATTCCGGAGCAAGGTCATTCATGGTTTTATACATCATTAAGGCTTTTTGTTTCTTTCGGAGAAGAGATAGCTTCTCCCAGTTGAGGGTGGAAAGAAGGTGGTTTGAGCTCGCATCAAAGGATGATTTAGTAATAACTCTGGCTGCGCGATTCTGTAATTTTTGGAGCTTATCACTCAAGTAACCACTCAAACAGTCCCAGACGGGGCTGCAGTAATCAAAATGAGGCATAATTAAGGTGTTATAAATTAGAATTGCAGTTTCTTTGGATATAAACGGCCGCACGCGTTTTAGGGCGCCTATAGCTGAAGAGACTTTCTTGCAAATCTCTTCAACATGTTTACCCCAAGAGAGGTGAGCATCTATGGTAAGACCCAAGGATTTGGTATGAACGACTCTCTTGATAATTTGGTCATCAATTCTGATTTCTACATCGTCACATTGGGCAGATAGCCTTTGTCTTGATCCAATGATCATTAGCTCGGTTTTAGCAACATTTAGACTGAGCTTGTTAGCTTTCAGCCAACGGCTAAGGTTATTTAATTCAGGCGTTAGAGCTAGCTTAAGTTCTGTTAACGTTGTAGCAGATAACGTAAGGTTGGTGTCATCGGCAAACATTCTTGGTACGGCGCCCCGCAGGGAGTTGGGAAGATCATTAATGTAAATTAAAAATAGCAAAGGACCTAATATGCTACCCTGCGGCACGCCGCAACTAAGGGTACGAGCAGATGATAGTTTGCCACTGACATTACATCTTTGGGTTCGGCCACTTAAGTACGACGAGAACCATTTTATGGCCGCCTGATCGACACCCAAATATGACATTTTACGCAAGATGATCTCATGATCAATGGTATCGAATGCCTTAGTAAGGTCAATAAAGACAACGCCATTTAAAAGGCCATTGTCGATGTTTACTGACCAAGCATTTGTTGCCTCAAGCAAAGCCGTGAGCGTACTGTGTAGAGAACGGAACCCTGATTGGCAACCCAGTAGCAATTTATTATCATCTAGATAATGGAAAAGTTGATTATAAACAATTCTTTCGAAAACTTTCGAAATTATAGGGATTACAGATATTGGCCTGTAGTTGTTAGGGTCAGATTTAATGCCCTTTTTGAAAAGTGGAGTCACTTTGGCCGTTTTCCAATCGTTTGGATATATCCCAGTTAGAATAGACTTTGAGAATATGAGGTAAGAGAGGGTGCGACGATATTAGCAGCCATTTTCAACAGTTTACTCGGAATCATATCAAGACCGGTGGCTTTCTTTTCATCAATTTTCGACAAAATGTTAGAAACAATATCAACACTCGGAATTTGCAGAGAAAACGAATGGTCAGTGGGCTCTAGATAACACTCAGGATTAGCATCGACAACAGGAATATCTTGTGCTAATATTTGCGCAACATTAGTAAAGTGATCGTTAACAGTTTCCGCAATATCCATAGGGTTACTTGATATTTTATTATCTACTTTGATCTCCAAAATATTCGTTGACTTACCACTGTTACGTGAAGTTAGCTCGTTGATAACATTCCATGTTTTGCGCAAATTACCTTTGCTGGCTTCCAAGTTGTCAGAAACATAGAGTTTTTTTGCGAGTTTAATAGCGTTATTTGCCTGATTTCTTGCGCACCTAAATTGATCCCATATAGCCGGGTTGTTGGAGGAGATTGCCTTCTTTTTAAGGAAATCTCGTTTTTGTTCAGTAACTCTCTAGTAATCCATGGAGATCGTTTTTTCGAATTCTTTTGGATTTAAGTGGTGCGTGTTTGTCGACGCAACCAAGAAACATTTCTTTCCATATACGCCACATTTCATTGGGATCAGAATACAAATCAACATTGGCCCAAGGTAGTTGATTGAGGCCACTTAAAAATTTCCCTCTGTTAAAGTGTTTAAATTGCCGTGTTTCAATCACGCGAGGGCCAGTACGGCAGTATTGAGTCTTACGTGACAAAAAAACAAGAGAATGATCACTTATGCCAAGGTGAATGACACCGGAATTTGTAACCTTCTCTGGGGAGTTCGTTATGCATAAATCAATTAATGTTTTTGAGTCCGGGGTGACACGTGTTGGTTCAGTGATTAACTGACTAAGACCATATATATCGAAAATGTTTATCAGATGAGAAGAATTAACTGCAATTGCTTCAGGCAACAAATTGCAGTTGATATCACCAAGTAAATATAATTCCTTATTTTCCGCGTCAATTTTTGCAATAACATTCTCAAATTCGCTAAATAAATTGGGTGGAGAACTTGGGGGTCGATACCAAGTACCGACCAGAAATGGTGTACTTCGTGGGTTACTGATTTCAACGAAAAGACACTCCAAAAGATCATTATTTAAATCATTGCGTATTCGATAGTTCAGATTAGTGCGAACGTATGTACATACTCCACCACCATTCCTTCCGTTAATTTTACGATCTTTTCTGACTATTTCAAAGCCAGGTATGTATACTTCGTCATCACGTACTGTAGAGTCTAATTTTGATTCGTTGATATGTAAAATATCAACTTTTGAAGAGGACATAAAAACTCTAAGTTCATCAATATGAGACAACAGACTATTAATGTTAAGGGACGCTATGGCTAAACCTCGACCAAAGATTGTGGGGCAGATGGACTTACCGCAGTCGGTATCCTTATGGACATCAGCCGAGTCGGATTCCCAGACGGCAATATCCTAATCTACACGTAAATGGTTAATGAAATTTTGTACTAGGCGCGTGGTGCCTTTCTTGTTTAAATGAAGACCACTTCGATTTAAGTGGCTAGTTCTTGAAATGTTAGAGTGGTCAACAAAACACCAGTTCTTTTGCTGGCAGCATTCCTTAAGAACTTTGTTCACGTCAGGTACTTTACGTGCAAGGGCTTCGTCATCAGATCTATTCATGAGACCGGATATAGATATCACAGTTGAAGATTCAGAGCTGATAGCTTCGGCTAGGCCAATCAGTTCTACTGCACATTCACGAGGAGTATTGGAGGATCGTAAACTATTGGTTCCCACATGGATAATTATCTCGTCTGGGTTTCTGCGTAGTAGTGGCTTGATATGATCCTTCATGTCTTGCGTTGTGCATCCCGGAAAGGTGGCTATCTTAACTTGTGAATTCTTAGACATTTTATGGCTTTGTAGGTATTTGAGAGTAGAATCACCCGCTATAATGACTTTCTTCTGACGGTTGGGCTGTGAATGATCAAATTGATCTGACGAATTGATTAAGTTAGTGTTTCGCGTTCTGATCTCTGAGGACGGCGGAGATGTTCTGTGTCCTGTGACAGCGCTATTCCCATTTTGGTTGCTTACATTTCTTTCGATTTGATGTTCAATTTGAGCTTGAAGAGGCTCAAATCCGTTACGGGTTTGAATTGTATTAGCGGGCATTGTTTTCTGGCTATGTTTTGCATTTGTACTTCTCGGGTGCGGCTTTGCCACAGACCAACGATCATTTGATTGTAGTTGATTGTTTTCAACTTCACTCTTTTCTCGCGTAATGATGGTTAGTGCTAACTTTAGAGAATCATTTTCTTGCTCTAATGACAGAACTCGGCTTTCAAGGAACAAACATTTTTCTTCCAACTCATTAACTGATAATGATAATGATAATAATAATAATGATAATATTAATAATAATAAAATAATGAGAAATTTTCGCTTTCAAGTGGTTAAGTAAGGATTTAACTTAATCAGTTCAAAGGCTGGGTTACTACTTTCAAATTCTGTTCCCGTTAGCGAGCTAATGATTTTGAGTCAAATTCAGCATTATTTGTTGTTTACGGTTTGTACAGTTGTAATTGATGCAATAAAATGTCTCTGACTTATGGAGGTATTCATTGCTTGCTGGGATGGAAAAGAGCATCAAATTTAACCTTACTTCTCGCATGTCTCGAGGATACTTTTGTGTACAATGCTGTTGTTTTGAGGGTGACACTCAAAAGCGTAATGCTCAAATTTTCGAGCATAATGTATCCAATCGTATGGGACGGTCTAATTTACCTGAGAGACATCAATCCACCTTCGAAAAACGTGGCTAACACAGCCAACCACTGGGAATCCTTAAGCACGTTCGCGCCTATTGCTACTGCGCATCTCTCGTGCGCACGCTATTTATAGGGGGATTCATGCTGACGTCATTGTTTACATTTTTGCTCATTCGCATACGGCTTTGCTTACAGAAATAAACATGTTAGATATGAATTGACTCCAGGCAGATAAGGAGCTAGCAAAACTTAATACATGCTGAAATTCTTAGCTCTTTGTGTGTAATATTGAAGGAGAAATTGTCTTTCGAAAACTGCAAAATTTCTGGGTGGCAAAAGCGCTAATGAGCTCATACATTCTTTGTTAAATTTTGAGTTTTTAAACCCGTGTTGCACAAAAAGTATTCAATACATCAGGCTCATATTCATTGGCAGACTTTATCGTACTATGACCTTTCAATATTCAGAACTGATTTATTTGTAGCTCCATCAGAAACTGAATTGCTTATGCTAATGAGGCAAATATTGTAAACAAGGATTCCCCTATTAGGCGCGCAGTCGAAAACTCAATAAAATATAGAGCTGATGACCTTTGCGTTAACTTTGTGTGCGAATATTTTTGTTGGATGCTCGGTGATCCCCACTTTTTTTTGGCAGATAACTTCCTTTTCTGATTCTTTCCATTATACTAAAAAAACAAAAAAATCTGTTCGTGGAAAGTGTTAATTATTTCTCATATACTATTCAAATAGGGTCGAATTGGTATATGGATACAGGTGTGCGTGACTTTGAAGTTGTTGATTTAAAGGCCAATCTTAACTGATTTAATGACATGTAGCAAAGATCTATATCAAATAGGCCTATATATGCTGTGTTAATTACACATAACTTATATATGATTCTTCAACTTAAATATATGCTGATAGTAATGAATCCGGCCAGAATCGCCGCAAATGACTGGAAATCCTAGAAATGCTATGGTCCGTGCTATGCTTTATCTTCAAAACGAGTTCGGTGACCAAGCTAAACTTATCATTTTCTACCTCCAGTCAAAGTTTGAAAAAAACCTGTACGTGGGGAGTTTTTTGGCGCGAACGTCCTTAAGTTACGAACTTGTCAGAGAAGATCGACGAAGAAGCGGTGCTGAAAGCAGTCGTGGCGGACCCCCAAAACTTAATGTCTAAAAATGGGATTGTTGGCTATCAAAAAGCAGAAGGATTTCAGGCAATGACAAGTTTCGACGTTGCTATCACTGGTTTTGTAGCAGAGTCGTCAGGGGCAGTCACCAGCCACTTGGCCGAAGTCCGCCTCGATCATGAGAATTGACGACAACGCAGAACATGGCAGAAAACACATCGAGGTAAGAAGTTAGTTATGGCCTGCTTCCGTGCCTTTCCTTTTTTTAATGACCCCATCAATGATTTTGATCTTTTAGGCAAAGCCAAATTTCTTTCGGATCTGTCCGGTTTTAAACCAAACCCCCAGAATTTGAGCACAGCTTGCTTTTTGTCACATGGTCTGCACGCCTTCCATCATAAAGTAATTATTTCACTATCGGCAGTAACACAGCACTAAATAACAAAAGGTGCGGATGGAGAAAAATTAGGCTTAAAGAAGATAAAGCGTAATGCAGGGTTATAGAGATGGCCAGTGAGATTGCGAACAATGCGCGCGAAATGGTTAAACTCACTATTCGAGCGAGCAATGCAATTTTTATATCAGAACTTTGGTTCGGAAAGATATAGTAAATCATAATTAGTTTTTATCAGTATCAGTCTTCGAGGTAACCTCTGTATGTGTGTTAGCTGCTTAGGTAGCTGTTTTCGTTTCTCATACAACAAATTTAAACTCCAATATTATAGAGATGAGCTGAAAGATAAACTTTTGCTGTTTAGAGTGTTAAAACTCAGTTCTGATCATAACAAAATCATTAGCTGATACTTACGCTACTAGCGAAAATTTACCACTATTTCTTTCCTCAAAACTAAAGAATATTTCCTCTCAAATAAAGACATGAGCTCTCACCAGAGCCTAATCAATGCGTTGAAAACCGATGCCATCTGGACCCAGCCAACAAAAGAGCTATATCTACCAGATTATGTATATGGCCGGTGCCGAAAATACAGCAAGACAACTTGACCCCTGTGGGGCACTGACGAAGGGAAAAAGCCCTGTTAGGGTAAGATATAAAATGCCACTTTTACAGTGGCCGGCAGTGACTGACATTTGCAGACAGCAGAGTACAATTAGGCCTAAACAGCGCTCTGGTTAGTCTGAATTTCAGTCAGGTTAGCCTGAATAGCACTCAGGTTCGCCTGTTTATGGTTAGCTTTCGGGAATGGAAGTGGGAATGTGTTCTTATCGACAACGATACGCGTCGTCACAGTGGTCAAAATGTTGCGGACTCACGAGGCGCTCTCGGCCAATCTACAATCTATTTATTAGATTTTGTAGAAATCAGACTTTTTAAATGTACTTTTCTAGGAAAGAAAAACGGGATTCGGGATAGTGATGAAAAACTGTGTGGGATGCGGGATTCTCGTGACAAAGGAGCGGGAATTCGGGATCGGGACCGGCCCCCCCCCCCCCCCCCTCTAGACCATCCAGATAGTGAGAGTGAAAAAGAAATACATTTTCGAGGTAGAGACACCACCACATCACCCTGTTTGTTCCCCAATGCGATATTTTAAGCCGATGGAAGCACTTAGTTTTGTTTAGCTCAACAAAGAAATCAAAACAGTGAGTATGAAAGATATCAAGGTAACGCTTGTAATTCACGAGGAAAACATGTTCGGAAAAAAGTATCCTGTTTTTAATTTCGTGTCAAGGAAACAAAAGGGACTTAAAATGTCATAAAGGCAGAAGTAATTGAAGACTTGAATGGTTCTAACTCAGACTGAAACGATATGATTCTAGAGAAACGAAGATATTTGTTTCCTTGCTTGATTTTGATGTGTTTAAGATCACAACCACGGCGACATAATTTTCTTCAAATCAGACTTGACAGGAATAATAATCCTGCCGATTTTCTGTGGCTGCTTACCGGATAAAACACGCGTGCACTTGGAACGCTTTGACGACAGATACGATATATTGTGGAAGGTAACTAGCTAATTCATCAAATAGTTTGTTAAATAACATTGGTGTGTTGGAAAAGAGGTACAATTTGGCTTTCTCATAAGGTGTCGTCATTTTCCAGATTTAATTGAATTTGTCAAATTTTCCGCCATTTGAGTTGCTTTACTTCTTGGAGAGCGCGTCGTATTATAAACTTTTACAAATATCAACCTTTTTATTTTGACTTACCGCGGCTGAGCTAGTTTCCATGAAACATCAATAGCATTTGTATTTTGGCTTAGAAATATTTAAGCCGAAGGTGGAGGAATAATTGCACAACTCTCGTCACACGTGACACGTGCTTTCTGAAAAGAAAAATATACTGTCGCAGCCAGCATTAGAATCAAGCGCTGCCTGGCACGGAAGTGGAAAAATTGTGCGTAAAATGCTTTTAACTCTTAGCTTTATTTAGCCTCCCGCGTAATATTTTGAATTATTTATGAAAAATTTGGCTGGGTGGGGCTGTGCGGCCCGCTTTCCCAAGCACTTACCCTTTTTAAGACCAGTCTGCGATTTTTCTTCTCTATTTATGACATGACCCTTAAGTGTATTCCCTATTTCAAACCTGCTTTAGTTCCTTATTTCAGGATGTTTGATCTGGCATGAGCTTCCCGAATCTCCTACCTTATCGACTTTTGTCGGTAATTTAAGTGATTGTAGTGTCTGCTAGAAGGCGAATAAAGCCTGAGAAAGGAATTCTCGCTTTAAAAAAAATAGGTAGAGGTTTTGTCCATGGCTTTAATTGCTGATCTTTTCGATAATGATGAAAAACTAGTTTCTTCTAAAAAAAACTCTCGGAAGATACCTAATTCAAGCCTAAAGTGCAAAAACCATACCCAGTTTGAGACCAAAATGACCAAAATCGATACTCCATTTCTGACCAAAATGTCTTAAAAAACCAACACCCTTTTTTTCCGGCTGGACATACCTATATATCCCATATAATGGAGTACCCCTCTCTTCTTGGACAGAGTCGAAAGGAAGTAGAAAACTTGAATTAATTTGTAGCTCTTTTATCGCTCTTCCCTCAGGCTCTGGCAACCGTGAGCAAATCAGTGCGGCCCAAAGCGGCGTATTAGCAAAAAAAATCCCCTTCACCACGGGACTTTTAATTATCAAACCTCCACCCTTTCTCAGACTGAATGTCTTTCCGGAAACGAAACACTATTTCCTTCTGAGAAATAGCTTTTTGGTGGTCCTTGAACTAGCAAGTTACATACAGGCAGCAGATGACTCGAAACGTACTGACAGCCCTGCATAACACTCTGCACCATCTGAGATTGAGATTGTCTCACCAGTTTTAGACATGGTACCCTGTTCGATTTGCATATCGGCTGGAGGTCAAGATGGACGCGAAATTTTGAGCTCCGTCTTCCTGACGTGACTAAGTCGTCTTCTTTTCCTTTTCATCTCATTTCCCTTCCCTAAACTACTACTACTATCCTCTACTATGCCACAAGAAACCGTTACCTCCCTCAAGCAGAACAAGCAGGAGTTAAAGGAACAAGTAGATGCTTGATTCAATTCAATGAGGTTAAAGTTTTTAAGCCACGAATATGATGACTTGACTGCTGTTAATTCTGATGTCTTAGTACGGCTCAAGCAAATAACTCGTCGACTACAGGACCTAAGCAATCAAGTGCAACGCGCGAGCAACGCCATTCACGAAGCCGAGGATTACAGTTATCAGCATAATGTTAAAATAATTGCCGGGTCTAACGGAAAGCGCCAGTGAATCCGCGATCGAATAAAAGTTTCCTTTGCGCTAACCTGTTTCGAGAAATCGGAGCTGAAGTTTCTTTACAAGACATCGATATAGCGCATCGTGTATCGACGAGGCGTGAAAGAGACTGTCCCAAACCCGTCGTCACTTCTAAATTTGTCAGGTGGCAGGCGAAAGGGAAGTTCGTCAACGAGCGGCTGAAGTTAACCGCACAAGTATCGGTTTGTCAAGAAACTCAAAGAACGTGATCACTACCGCTTTTGCTGGGCCAAGAACTCTGTTATTTACCTCATGCCCAACGAAGCAACGTGTGTTTACTGTAAGAGGATTAAAAACAGGAATTGAGCTTTACAACAACTTTAAAAAGCCAGTGACAATAAATGTCTTGTTCTTCGTTGTAGTGAACGCTAATTTAATCATCACCCTTCCAGGGGAGAACTCCCATGAAGCGGATAATCGTAGAACATTTTGAAAAGAACCCCTAAGAGGTGCCAAGATCCTGTTTAGTGGGTGTGGCTTGAAATTGTTTTTCACCCCTAAGAGGTACCAAGATCCTGTTTTGTGGACGTGGCTTGAAATGTTTTTCACCCGTAAGAGGTCCCAAGATCCTGTTTTTTGGCGTGGCTTGAAATGTTTTTCACCCCTAAGAGGCACCAAGTCTAAAATAACAAATTACCTCCTGTCATACTGTATTTTTTTTTCGGCTCCGGACCGTAAACAATACGACAAAAGCTCACGCTGCAGACCTTTTGAGGTTGAACATCCTAAAGGCTGGTTTTCACTGATGACGGAGTCGTAGTTGTAGTCGGAGTCGTAAGAGACCTTATGACCTCCAAAATCAGAGTCGTAAGCCGAGTCATAAACTAGACGGAATCGGAGTCGGAAGAATCCGAATGTTTCCATGCTTTTCTTCCGATTCCGTTTACGACTCCGTCGCTTATGATCCAGTGAAAACTAGGTTGTCGGAGTCGGGGCAAAGTTGATCTAGATCTGTTTTGACTGCTTTAGCTGCTTCAATCTCTGTGGCCTGGAGCCGCATACGTTATCATTAAATCTTGGCCCGCTCTTTGAAATTGCCACTTATTAGTATATAGAAACAAGGCTTAGTCACTTCATAAAAAAAATAGTGTGCCAGTACTAGTTATGATATCAGCCTACTATGATCACCTTCCCTCTTCAAACAGGTCCAATATTTAAAGTCTTAATTAAGAAATCGGGCACAGCATGCGTATGGCTTTACAAACAGTGGCAAAGCTAAGCAAAAACAGTTTAGCAAAAATTAGAAAGGATTTAAGTTAAAAAATTAAGAAATAAATTTAAAGACATCTTTTTACAAAGGCCCGTTTGCATCGACCAGTTTTTACTTTAGGAAGTATAAAGTCACAACCCCTTTCTCTAAGGACCCTATGACGTTTGGGAGGGAGCAAGTTCTATAATACACGACCAGTGTCACTTTTTGTTCTGTTAAAAAGATCACTGTCCTCTTTAGAGCCGAGGAAGGCGGGTGCATTAAGCTGCATTGCCTTACAGCACCTGGGGCTTTATGTCAGAAGGATCGGCAGTGGTCCAACTCGTACCAGGACTGCGCCTGAAAAACTCCCTGGGACGGCGGGTAGCCTGCAAAAAAATGGAATGGCATGATTTATTCACGATGTATGGTTGATAGGGCTTTTTCTCCCGGAAAGTTCTTAAATTTAAGTTTATATTTAAAATGAAGCAAGACATTAGAACATCTTAATTAGAGGAAATTTTTCTGTATATTTTCACCACTGTAAAGGTACTTTTGACTTTTCTTGAAAGTATGATGACGTGAATGCACCTACTCTTAATAAAAAAACGAAAAATTTGAAAAGCAGAGTTCAAAACGGTACAAGCATTTTTTTCATAGAAAAACAATATTTACAGTGAAACCCCCAAAAATCTCAAACGGATAAAATGGCGTAAAGTTATCGGTAATTAAAGACATTAATTTCCCGCTACATTACCATATATGGTCAAACTTTCGGGGTATAAAATTACCCTTAAATTAAAGGGAAGCTTAAAATAGTAGTGTAAATGTGACAAAGGGGCCGAAAACGTAAGCTAACTAACAGAGAGTTCGGAACACGTAACGCTCCACGAGGCGTTCAGTTCTCCAGTCGGACTCAGTCTCTCACTCATTGGAGTAACGTAATTGCCGCATCACTCGCGACTGTCACACTCTTCCCCCTTGGGAAATAGCAGTTTTGTAACCAATATTAACAAAATGGTAACGCCTTAGGGTAACTATGTGTCACTGTGTAAAGTAAACATCAACATCATAGTCCGAAGGGTCGGTGCCCAGTCTCCATATCTAAGACTTCTCACCCCAACGTAGTTCCAAAGATAACAAGGGGCACAATTCCGGAACGTTCCTTTTTTTAAGTGAGCAGGAGATACACTTGGTGCTGGAATGCTGGACCGGGGGCCTTGAGAAGCTCTGATTTCTGTGTCTTTTGAAGGGGCATCTTCCTGGATGACACTATCTTTCACTTGGCCAGATTGGTGAAGGGCAGAAGATTGGGGTGGCACAGAAACAGTCAGTCCTGGAGGAACAGTAGTAGGGTTACGGTGGGACAGCCAGTAGGGTTCTCACTGTGAGTGGGTTGTAGCCTTTCTGGGCGTAAACGAAGAACACAAGTTAATCACGGCGTCGCAGGAGCCTTTGCCGAACGTTTTTTGCGTGTTTGATACGGAAGGTATTACCCTCGAGGCATTTCACGATGATTAAGGGACCCTGCCAGCAACTCTGCAACTTAGTAGGGTATCCAGGTCGAGGTCCCCAACATGAAGAGCACTTGGTTCCTGAGGACCTCCAGCAACTCGCCTTTGCTTTGCTTGTAAGTCACACGTGACAGCTCCAGAATGTGCTATTTTGAGACGCGAGGCCAAGGTTGATGCCCCCTGCTGGGCTGTTTGCCGACGCTTTGTGTCAGTTGGTGCAAGAACCAGTCGGGAAGTACGAGAGTGATAGCTATAAGACAGGTAGAATGGTGAGTAACCAGTGCACTATGGTCGTGATTCATGTAGTGAAACTGGACAAAGGGAATCTCTAAATCCCAGTTATAACCACATTGGTCTGTTGTTTTCCACAACATTTCTCGAATGGTTCGGTTTAGTCTCTCAACGATTCCATTGGCTTGGGGATGTAGAGCCGAGATACGCTTTTTGTCAATGCCGAGTTCGTGGGCAATCATTTTTACAGCCTGATTGTCAAATTTGCAGCAACGGTCTGTCAATATTGAGTCAGGAATACAACGTCGACAGAAAACATTCCGTATGAGAGCACTGGCTACAGTTTTGGCTGATTTGTCGGGTATGGGTATCATTTCCGCTGTGCGCAAGTCTACTACAACTAAAACATAGCGATTGCCATTGTTGCTGGGTTCCGTTCCAAAGGGACCCTTGATATCCATTGCGATTTCTTGCCAAGGCTCTTGTGGCTGTGATGTAACTGTAAAGGGTGCAGAAGGCCGGGAGGGGGTTGGGTGACTGCGAGCACAAGCAAGACATTACTTACAATACTCTCTGACATCGTGGACCATGCTCAACGAGAAGTATTCACGGCGAATTAAACTGGTGGTTTTCTCAGCACACATGTGGCCAGCATGGTCATGTTTACAGTTTAAAACGGCTGGTATAAGGACTGCAGGGACCACAAGCTGGTTAAAATGACGCTTGCCAACTTTGGAACGAATGTACAGCAGACCATCCTCCTTTCAAAGAGTAAGGATATCACGTCTACCTGACCATCCATGCACCGCAGGGTTGTTTACATGCTTACTACCACTTTGCATTCCTAACATGGGATCAGAGTGTTGGCAGGTTGGAACTCTTGGAGGCTTAAGGACGTTCGCGCTAATTTTCTGCGCATCCTTACTGCGCACGCAAATCACATGCCACGTCATGCATGAGCGCGCGCGCTAAGTCATGAAATAAACAAATGATGGGGCAGATGGCCATTGCTAGAGCTTTGCCTGGATTTAACGATCTTGGACGTTCGGTGACCCCATTTTTCTTTCGATGGATCATTTTCTCTACTGATTTTCTACGTTTAGGGAAAAAATGAAGAAAATCTATCGACTAGAAGTTTGAATTTTTGGCAAAATGCGCCTTCGAATTCCGTTCTTATTAGCTCTTCGTGCATCTGTGCGGCGGTTTCAAATGCCTCTTAAAGGGTTAAATTTTGTGAAAACGTTAGTAACATTTGGAATTTTTTATGCAACAGACCCACTTCTACAAAATATGACTAAGATCGTTTGCCTCCGTTGACTCACCTTTATTTTTTTAACAACAAATCCCTGTAGACCATGCTCAATATGGGACAATTTCCGAAATCAATATAGTTTATCACACGCTTTATCTCTGAAACGAAGACTGTGACCCGCAATTTTTTTTGCATTTCTGGCACAAGTAACTCATTATCTGCCTGCAGTAAAAGTTTAAAAAAATTATATCGAATGAACAATTATCGCGCAAACGTCCTTAACTAGCCATCACAAAACACTGAGTGAACAGTTGGCGCGCGGGACAGTGCATCCGCATGGCGGTTTGAGGCACCTGGTCTATGCCAGATACAAAAATCAAATTCTTCAGATTCTTGTAGCCAACGGGCATAGCGGCCTCGGGGATCACATGCATTTCTCAACCACTGAAGGCCCACGTGATCTGTGTGCCAGGTGAAACAGCGTCCTAAAAGGCATGGCTGAAATTTGCTGAGAGCGAAGATGAAGGCGTATGCCTCTTTATCGCGTCTATGCCAGTATAATTCATTGTCAGTCAATGACTTCGATAGTCTCGACCCAATCCATCTCTCTGGGACGAGATGCAGCCTATGCCAGTATTGGAGACATCTGTGCTCAGTTTGAAAGGCTTCGACATATCGGCGAACTGAATGAGGACAGCGCTGGAAGTTAGTGGAAACTTTAAGTCGCTGAAGGCCGCCTCACTTTCCAAAGACCAGATGAATTTTGACTTCCCTGTCAGGTCGTTGAGGACGCAAGCATGCTGTTGGAGGTTAGGGATGAAATCAGCATGGTAGTAGCAAGAGTCCGGGGAATGCTCGCAGTTCTTTGGAATTCTGGGGCGTGCCCAATTGCAAATAACACTCATTTTAGTGGGGTCAGGCTCGATCCCGTTGGCTGAGATTTGATGGCCTAGGAATAGGAGTTTCCCTTGGCACAAGGACACCTTGCTTGACCTTACAGTCAAACCAGCTCCATGTAGTCGTTCCAAAACTGTTCCTGAAAATTTTTCCCACCGATGATAATATCATCTAGGTATACGGCAATTCTGTTCCACTGCAAGCCATTCATAATATCTGCCATGAAGCGCGCAAAGACAGCTGGGGCCTTTTTTGTTACAGCGAAGGACATGACGCAAAACTGCCAATGACCAGATTCAGTCGAGAATGCTGTCTTGTGGCGATGCTCCTTAGCAATAGGGATCTGCCAATAATCACTGCACAGGACTAGAGTAGTGAAAAGATTGGACCCATGAAGAGAATCCAAGCATTCACGTACAGAAAGAGGGGGAAAAACTCTGTGATGGTAGCATCATTCAGAGCATGGAAGTCGGCACAGAAATGGTACAAGCCATCCGCTTTAGGCACAAGTCCAAAAATTGCAAAATAGGGAGAATTGGAAGGCTCAATGATACCCTGGTGTTCCATATTCTTGATTTGCTGATCAACCTCAGAACTTAGGGAGAAGGGAGTTTGCCGAAGCTTAACAGCAACAGGGACCTGGGTCGAGGTATTGATGTGAAACTGAGTTCTGTGGGTTCGACCAACCTCTGAATCATTGTTACCAAAGACATCTCTATACTCATCCAACAGTTGTTTGAGCTCTTGTTTTTCTGACGCTGTCACCTCACATGAATCCAGATTTACGGCCGCTGGTCCCTATTTTGGTACTTTTTGTGTGGGTGGCAGGTTGGCTGTTACTGTATTGACATCCGGGTGTTTCTCGTCTTCCTTACTGGAGAGAGTGCTGCAATTCTAGTACCTGCAAACAGTTTGACAGCAAGCTCACTGCTGTTCATCACTGTCACTGAGATCTGGTTCTGGGGACCTGCTGCGACCACTCCCGCACCCACAAGAATGCCCAGTTGCGCCATTTCATCCCTAAAGGGAGAAAATAGAGCATCCTGGTTGACTGGTCAATAATCTACTGAGCCAGCATGCACAAAGCACTGTGAACGGGGTAGAATGACATGGTCCGATATGAGGGAAACAACAACAGGAGACGGTACAGATCCATGACAGCTTTGGTCTAAAAGCAACTTGGCATCGCCAAGGGTAAGTAAGGTGTGTTCAGTCAATGCCAAAGTAGCCAACTTTTGTAGAGTGTCCATAGCTAAAATGGCTGCAAAATTCATATTTTGGATAACCAGTAGGCGAACGTTGTGTTTGACAACATGTCCTATTTCAAGGCTAGTGACAATCTCACCCAAACAACGTAAGGGGTTTCCGTTAGCTGCAGCAGGTACACTAAGCGGAGAGTTAAGCTGCCACTTCTCAATGTCAGGTGGTCTAGAGCTGATACAGGTGACGTATGAACCAGTATCCAACAGCCAAGTGCATTTCACGTTTTCAATCTTTCCTTCCACATGGCAGGGTAGATCTCTGCTGTGACCAACGACACTGTGCGACAATTGAGGTTTTTTTTAGTAGAATTGGACACTGGTGGTGGCCTCACAGCACCAGTGTCATTCAGTTTAACGTGGCGAGAAACACTGACTGGCCAAATGACCCATATCTCCACAATTAAAACAGGTGATAGATCCTTGGGCTCTTCCTCGACCATGAGGACTGCGGGAGTAGAAACAGCCTTTGCCACGCCCTCTTCCCCTGACAGGAGGCACGCAGCTGCATTCCCTTTCAAAATGTGTGGTAGATCCACAAGAAAACCACTTCTGCAGTGTCGACCACAGAGAGGCAGATTGTGAAGCTGAGAGAACATTAACATCTTCTGGCTGTTCTAGGTGAGCCTTCCCTTGAAGAAGCACTTTGAGTTCATTCAGTTCACGAGAGAGTGTATCCAAGCAGCTATCTTTTTGACTAGATTCAACAGAAGTTACTTGTTCGACAGGGGTCTGGGTACGAGCCAGGACTTCTTCGATGCGACGAGCTTGTTTGGCAAGTTTTCTATATGACTTAATAGAGTAATCTAACTGCAATTTTGAAGGTATGGCTTGAGGAATGCCTTCCTAGATATTAAACGCGTCCCGATACCGTTGTTCCAAGACGGAAAAATAAACCAGGAAAGACTCGCCTGGCTGGAAAGTCCTGTTCACAGAATGCCACATCTTCCCTTATGAACGAGTCCCTTTTAAGACATACTCCTACCTTGATTCAATAAAAATATGTAGCTTCAATATTTCTTCATGAGCTGCGTTAAGGATCGCACATTCTCGGAAGTTATCCGCAAAAACACAACTAGCAAGTTTATGCAAATACTATGTGCAATGTAAATTGACACCTCATTGGACTGTTGTTTGGCAAAGCCAACGCTCTCCAAGGAGTTATGACTCTTGAAAAGGGTTTAAGATCGCAACACGGCAACGATATTCAGCTGCATGATTCACTCGGATCGCCCACGAGAAGTAAACGAACTTCCTACAATTTCTGCTGGCATAGTAATCGCTATTAGTTGAAAAAGACCTGGAAAATTCTTTGCAAACAAGCTCCCCATAAATGCGTACACAGCTGTGCTTGATTCTTGAACTAAAATGGTTTAAACTTATAACTTCGATTGGTTTAGGAGGATACTCAACGAAGCAACTTGAATAGAAAATACCTCAGCGTAAAATATCCTGATTATTTTATTTGCGTTTACTGTGTTCAATACGCGTCCTGCTACTCGTAAAGTCCGATTTTGTACTGCAGTACAAAACCCGAGTTAACGCGAGCGTCTAGTTTCAACTTAAGCCAGTCCTTTCAATCCCCCTCTGGCAACATTAACAAGAACTCCATACACCACATCTAGGAGGCCGATCGCAGCCATGGCGGCCATCTTGTTTTCGTTGCAGCCACGTGCGGCTGCATACGTTTCCACTCTCAGGATCCACTTCTTTGCATCGTCGCCCTTTTTCCAGATCAGCCTGCATCTATTGTCTTCGATCTCACCGCTGCCACTCATTAGAAACATTACAAAGGGGCCGAAAACGTAAGCTAACTAACAGAGAGTTTGGAACACGTACCTCTCCACGAGGCGTTCAGTGCTCCAATCAGACTCAGTCTCTCACTTATGGGAGTGATGTAATTGTCGCGTCACTCGCCGACTGTCACAGTAGTTTACAAAGATGAAAAAACACCGAACAGATAATACTTAATCAAAAATGGACAAGGATGGTCAAGGATGGAAAAGGTTCACACGGATTTGAAATGACAAACTTATAAACTTTCCAAGATGAACAAGCCCTGACAAAGTGCCATTTAATAGCCTGGCTATATTACTCAAGGGAATACTTTTTAGTATCAATTAAGTACTAAAATGATCACAGCTTTGAAAATTTGGCAATTATCATACGGCCACTGTTGTCAGAGATGCATCCGGGGATACTCCTAGAAAATTTGGGTGGGGGTGTGCGGCCGGCTTTCCAAAACTCTTACCCTATTCATGACCAAAATATGGGATTTTCCCTACCATGTTCCCTACCAAAACTTCGATACCTCTCAGTTTCATGACCTGATCCTTTAATACCCTGTTTTAGACTTTCCTTATAATTAGTCACCTAGTTCAGACCAAGGCATTGTAAAGGGGTTTTGTTTATGAGCTTATTGATAATGATAAAAATAAAAAGTAACAAAACCATTTCAAGACGGGTTCAAAAACCATCTCTTTTCGTGCATGACCAAAATCGATGCCCTATTTATGATCAATACGGCTGAAAAATCATACCCTTTGGGGCCGCGCATACCTATATAGCCCATATAAGGAAGTACCCCCTGTAGCCTGCGGGGTAGGGTAGGGTATCGCGGTCAAAGGTGACAAACGCCAGCTCTCGGTTGCGGCTCCCCATCTAAACAAGTGGGCTTGCTCGCAGGCTATACCCCCTGCCCCTGGAGGTGATGTAACAGAGCGTGACCAAGTAAAACTTCACCTCAATGAAGAATAAGCCTGATTTGGAGGTGGGATGCCTGTAAGCATACACACACCAAGCGGCAATACCAATGACAAAGACCAGTAACAGGACAATGCCAAAGATAGCTCCGGCTCCTAGTCCTGTTTTCTCGTTGGTTTTTCGTTCTTCTTTCCTAGGGCCATGTAAGCGTGATACAATAACAGAGGGAGATAAAAGTCACTGTAAACAATGTTAAACGTGTATAAACATATATACAACATACAAGAGCTTTATTATTTTATACTCAAACCTCAGAGTAGCCTCACAGAAAGGCTAATACAGTATCTTCGAGAACAAAACAAGAGAAAATCAATTTACACATACATAATTATAAACATACACAAAAATCTATATACACACATGCCTGACTAAATACAAAGCGTGAAAACAAACTTTGGGGTAGTTTGCAATTACTTTCCAACTTCCATGCCTAAAACAAACTTCCAAATTCTCCAAGTGTTCTCTGACTGAGAATTTTTTTTTCTGACCTTAAAACTAGCAGATAGTTCAGTTACTTTGTAAATCAGTTCAGGCTACCAGAGCTCAGCTAAAATTCTCTGACCTGTCTTAGGGCCATAAAAGCACACTTCGTTCATCTGTAATTAAAGATACAATTAGCCAAGCTATAACACTGTTTTAACAGGAGGGGCAAAATAATGATGTTCAGATTTCAGGTTTCAAAGTCACAGGATTCGCTCCGACGAAGGTCTAGCGCTCGAAACGTCAGCTTCTGAATCTCTTTACGGTGGCTAATTCACATTATCAACTCAGTTGATAAAACCAAATTATCTTGTAATACTCCCACCGACGCAGCACCACAGTTTCTTTAGAAACTTACCCCCTTTACTTATATAAAATGATGTAGTTTCACAGAAAAGAACACCAACACTGTTTTAACAGGAGGGCCAAAATAATGATTTTCAGATTTCAGATCTCAAAGTCGCAGGAACATTATCATGTTTCCAGAGCGAATCCCTAAGCTTGAGTGGTGGGGAGGGGGGGAAACGGGTGGGTGTGGCTACTTGGAAGCTACACAAATCCCGCGTAACATTATTACTGAGGGAAGGGTACCAGGCACAAAAAGGCCTCTGCTACGTTTGTTAAGAACTCATAACGATAATTGTTAACCAGGAAAGTATTAGTTTGTAGTTTTAAAGAAAAGAACAGCGTGATTGTAGTTTGGAGTCAAAAGAAAAACAAAATTAACCAAACAGGGGGAAAGAAGATATTTACCGCTTTAATAGAATTCTCGTTACATTTATTCTCCTCCCATTCCTGCCGATGGCGATCTGCTCCATCAGAGCATCTGAAACGGTTACGATAATCATAATAAAAAAAATAGTTCAACCCTAATTAAACAGCCACCCATGCAGAAATGGAGAGTGGCCACTTAATAGAGGTAAAATATAGTATAACATAGGGTAGAATATAATAGAAAAGCCCTGTATGGGTCTTTGAATACTGGCTGGCTAATAGGGTGATTGACTGTATAATTTTTCTGCGTTAGCATAGAGTCGGTCCATATAGTTATGACAGAAAACAAACTGTGAACTAGGACATGAAAATGCATTTTAAGACTTCAATCAGTTTTAACCACAGTAGAAGAGCTTCCCAGTTGGCAAGGAACATTTACAGGCACCAACTTGTAACTGTCTTAGATTTACAACACAATGTGTGTTGCATAATATATGAAAATAATGTAATAAGTTGCAATGTACTAAAAAGAACTACAATGTACTAACTTCTCTGTCTTAGTACACCACTCGCAGGAGAAATTTGTTTGTGCCGACCGCTCCATGCACTCAGCACATGTCTGGGCACCCATGCAGCCTGTGACACAATAACAGAGGGATGAAAGTCACTATAAACAATGTTAAACGAGTATACACATACATACATATATGAGCTTTATTTACACTCGAATCTCAGAGTAGCCTGAAGGGCTAATAATATTATCTTCAAGAACAAAACAAGAGAAAATCAATTTACCCATAGTTACATAATTATACACTTACACAAAAATCTATATACACACATGCCTCGCGAAATACAAAGTGTGAAAACAAACTTTGGGGTAGTTTGCAATTCCTCTCAGTCGACCTTCCATGCCTAAAACATAGTTCCAAATTCTCTAAGTTGTAACTGACTGGGAAATTTTTTTCTGACCTTAAAGCTAGCAGTTAGTTCAGTTACTTTGTAAATCAGTTCAGGCTACCAGAGCTCAGCTAAAATTCTCTGACCTTTCTTGGGACTATACAAGCACACTTCGTTTATCTGTAATTAAAGATACAATTAGCCAAGCTGTAACATTGTTTCAACAGGAGGGGCAAAATAATGATGTTCAGATTTCAGATTTAAAAGTCGCAACACTATCATGTTTCCAGAGAGAGTCTCTAGGCTTGAGAGGGGAGGGGAGGGGTGGGTGCGGCTACTTGGAAGCTACGCAGATCCAGCGTAACATTGTTAATGAGGGGTGGGTACCAGGTACAAAAAGGCCTCTGCTATATTTGTTAAGAACTCATAACAACTGAATTGTTAACCAGGAAAGTATTAGTTGATGTAGTTTCACAGAAAAGAGTGGCGTGATTGCAGTCAAAGGAAAAGAAAAATTAACCAAATAGAGGGGAAGAATATATTTACCTCTTGGATGGAATTCTCACTACATTTATTCTCCTCCCATTCCTGGCGATGACGATCTGCTCCATCAGAGCATCTGAAACGGTTACGATAATAAAAAACAACAACAATAATTCAACCTTAAACAGCCACCCATGGGGAAATGGATAGTGGCCACTTAATGGAGGTAAAATACATGTATAGTATAAAGTAGGGGTAAAATACAATTAAAAAAACCCTCACTGGGTCTTTGATTACTGGCTGCCTAATGGGGGTTTGACTGTATAAGTTCTCTGCGTTAGTTTACCAGCGTAGAGTCGGTCCAAGACTTCAACTACAGTTTCTAACCACAAACAAACTTCCCAGTCAGCAAGGAACATTAAACAATTAGCAATTCTCTCCGATTTACAGCACACTATGCGTTGCGTAAGTTGCAATATACTTACTTCTCTGTCTTGGTACACCACTCACAGGTGAAATTTGTCTGTGCAGTCCTATTCATGCACTCAGTACATGTCTGGGCACCCACACAGCCTGTGACACAATAACAAAGGGAGAAAAAAGTCACTGTAAACAACGTTAAACGCTTACACATACATACATACAATCTTGAACTTTATTTATACTCAACCCTCAGAGTAGCCTGAAAGGCTATATCTTCGAGAACAAAAGAAGAGAAAACCTATTTATTTACATGCACAAACAAACACAAAATACAAAAATACACATACACCTACATGTACACATACACAAAAATCTATATACACACATGCCTGACTAAATACAAAGCGTGAAAACAAATTTTGGGGTACTGGTAGTTTGCAACTACTCTCAAACCTTGCATGCCTAAAGCATACTTCCAAGTTTTCTCTGACTGAAAAATAATTTTTTCTGACCATAAAACTAGCGGTTAGTTCAGTTACTTTGTAAATCAGTTCAGGCTACCGGGAACTCGGCTTAACTTCTCTGACCTTAGAAGGCCATTGGGGTATTTTTGATCTTCATTTCATGGTCAGATACAGACGTCAATCCATTCTTTGCCACAATAATCCCTACCCCCAACCCATCCCTCACACACACACACTACCTCCACTTTGAAGGGAAGGAATTTCCCAACAGTATAAAAGTAATATGCCAAAAAAGGTATAGGGCCAAATATTTTGCCCTGCTTTTTATCTGAAATTGGGTTGCAGGATATTGAGGGCTGCATGGACACTACTGACAACTCTCACTAAAAATTCTTTCCAGGGATAGCAAACTGTTCGTGTAGAAATTAATAGGAAATTCATCGAAGTGAAAATGACTTGGTGTTTGATCTGGCACTTCACTGTAACTAAACCTTCAATCAATATTGTGATGTTCCAGAAAATTAAAGATCCATACTTCCCCTACAGAAGGGATTGCAATTTCCTTGATGGGGGAGTGAGAGTGGGAGTGGGAGTGGGAGTGGGAGGGGGGCTCAAGGGGGGCTCTGTGAAACGTAAAAAAAATCAAGAAATATATGAAGCTTAATTGAAATTTCTACAGGGGTAGGTAGAGGGGGTTTAGAAAAACCTTCAATGGGGGTATGGACATTTTCTGGAAAGTTCTACACATTTCACATTATTTTACTAACTTGGCAGAGGTCGAAATATCACTGCTGCATGGTCAACAACGCTGTCCTTGGTGATGTTAATTGTGCTATATATGTAAAAATATCGGTAGAGGATGTTCGTTCGGGTGTCTCGACGCTTGATGACAAGAGCATCTGCTATGCCAACTTTCACTGGATGGTATGGCAAGGGATGAATGTCTCCTACTTTAATTGGAATCTGAAACAGAAGACTATATTAGCCTCAAAAACTATTAGCGTAAGGATGTTGTGGTGGATGCATAGAAACAGCTCAGCTGTCTCAGTACATCTACAGTTTTGTAACCTGCATAGCAAGTGTTACTGTACCAGGAGCTTTTCTGCATTCTGGCTATAACATTCATAAATTGGACCAAGAGTAAAAAGCCGATGATACAGGGGCTGGGAGGGGGAAGGGGGTCATGGGGAGAGGGAACGCTTGCCTACGCTCACCTCGATTTTGAAAAAAGCCCACTGGTTTTCACAGTTGAATTCATTTGTTGATTGACAATTTTGTGACCCAGCTAAAATCATAATAGTGCTACATGTAACTCTTTTTTGGAGGGCAGTAAGACAAAATGTTCTCAGCTTTTCCTGTGGTCTATATAACTCTAACCATCTATTAGCTTTATGGTCATTTTATTCTCTTGCTGTTAAAAATTTCGAAGCCTTTGTCTGCGTGAGTAAATTTGCTTTTGCAGGGAAAAACACAACCAGTCACTGGCTTTGAAAAGGTGGTCTTTCATTATCTGGACAAAAAAGTTGACTCAGTAATATTAAGTAAGGTTGCCAAATAATACTATTAAAGATTAGTTTTCTGCTTCCTGTTTGATCTAATTATGCAAACAATGAATCCAGCTGGTAATAGAGCCACCAAGTACAGTATGTACTCTCTAAAAGATGGTGTCTTCTGAGTAAAATTGAATACATACTATCCACTTCAAGTCTAACAAATCTTTGCTTAGGCTAGCACAATTCCACAAACTCTCCTCCACGACATTGTGCAAGTCATGCACCAGTTATTCCTGGAATCATTCAAGCAAACTTACATGTACTACACTTGTCAATCAAGATATCTACACTGCACCAATCAGGAGCTCTGTTTGCGGGCTTTTCAAAATTCCAGGGGTTGGGGAAAGCGTTCCCTCTCTTGCTCAACCATCCCCTGCTTTGTCGAATTTTTGTTGTCACTCCAATCAATGGTCAGAACAGGGGAAAGCTCTTTGTATGGGAACGCTTGCTACACGGGCTACTGCTTTGATGGATCATCCGTAAATTCATATATATATTACTTAATTTCCTACTTAGGTAAAACTAAAGCAACAATATAGCAAATGTGGACCATAGTTAGTAACACAACTGTACCTTACTAATGAAAAAGATAAGTACTACCAGTAGATAGAATTGTTCAGGTTCCTGTTAAAATTTATAACCTTCAAACATAAATCTTGAAACCTATGTTTGCTCATTGATATTTGGTATTCATGAAGAGTCTTACTTCAGATCAAGAATGTACAGATGGAACATCCACATGGTCATTAATAAAAGTACCTAAATCTATATATTAAAATAATGCCTTTTCTGTAACTCTGATGAAGGCTGACAGTAGCCACCATAATTATAATTTATAATTAATAATTATTATAATTATTGATGTCATATTCATTTGATAAGTACCTGTTTGTATGCAAACCAGATTGTACCATCTTTATGTAGAGTGCACTGGAAAGTGAATGGTTTATCTTGTTGGAAGAACAAAAAGCAAACCAGTATCTGTTACTTCAATTGGTCAGCTTCAGAAAAATTCCAAAAAAAATTAATATAGGAACACTGCACTTCCTTTTGCTAAACACTATTGCATATATATGAATGTTGTGCCACGTAGCACTATGAACACAAATGAAGTAACAGAGAATTAACTCTGAAGTGTAAATTTTAGTGCTAATTTAACCCATGAATAACCCACTGGGCGTTAGCCCTAGTAAAGGGAATCAGGGAACCACACGTGGTATTCCCACCGAGGTCAAAAGATTTTTTCTTTACCTTGTGTGGTTCCCTGATTCCCTTTACTAGGGCTAACGCCCAGTGGGTTATTCATGGGTTAAATTAGCACTAAAATTTACACTTCAGAGTTAATTCTCCGTTACTTCACTATTGCATATAGTTTGATATAATTGATTGAAATCTACAGATGCTTATACTTCTTCCCTCAGCTGGTTAATTTATTCCATCAGGGTCTAATCATTCACTTGCCCTCTAATCTCATTGGATCTTGTTAGCACAAAGCTCTTGACTATTGTTTTATGGCTAGGGTCCATTGTTATTATTGTTTGTATATCATTTTCTCAATCAATCCCGTGAAACGTTCCAAAGAGCTTCGTGGTGACCTCAATTTTCCCTACCCTACTTATGACCTAATTTAGCAAAACTTTGAAACCGCATTTATGACTTGACCCCTTAACCAATACCCTGTTTCAGAAAAATGCTGCATGCACTGTGGAAGGCTTCCATTGAATGGAGATGGTTTGATTGATAATGTGGTTGTTTTGGCTTTGTCAAAATACTTAATTAGGGACACTCCCCTTGCGTAGCATTGTCTTTTGACACTCGCATCAAGTTTCTCCTTGGTCACATTGAGTTTAGTGTCATCTCAAAGGTCATTCGCGGTCTATCCTCGCTAGTTTTACCCTCCCTACCCTCCCCGGGTTCCCATTTTATTGCCTACGATTTTTAATAAACTGATTTTGCCCCAAACTTGTGCGTCTCTTAGTGTCTGCTAATTATGAAAAAATTAAACGCTTTTCTAAATTCTCTACCCAATTCAAGACTAGAGTGCAAAAACCATACCCTATTATTTTATGACCAAAATTACCAAAATTGATACCCTACTTACATGTATGACCAAAATGGCTGAAAAATCATACCTTTTGCAGCCACACATACCTGTATATAGCCTATTTAAGGGAGTGCCCCACTCCTGGATTAAAATTAACCACCAACAAATAAGACAGAAGTTAAATATCAGACAGGACTTAATAGAAGTAGAAGACGGTTAATCTACTGGCAGAGAAGCACTTTTGCTATCAGTCAGATTCTGTGAACCAAATGACATTAGTACAACTTTGATCTCTGGCCTATTGGCTGCAAAATAGCTGGCTGCCAGTACATATTGACAGGGCTTAAGCTCACATCTAAATAAATTTGCCCCAGTCTGTTGATTGGAAATACACATACTAACTAAAGATAATGTCTTGTTGCATAATTTTACCTGTAGCCTTCATGTCATGTAGATAAACGTTATACCACTCTACAGTCAACTTTGATCCTAAAAAAGATAAAAATATCAAGATCAGAGATAAATAGAATCAGTCGAGAACTTTAAATATAAATATGAATTGTCACTTGTTTTACCCCAAATGACTATCATTTGTTGGTGCTGCTTTCTGGTCAGACATTTCAGGCAAACCGCAGTAATGTACACATTTTCTCAAAGCTTATTAAGAATTGTAGATTACGAAAGTGTATTAACTTTACTAAAATAAAAAAGTTGAAGGTTTCCAAATCTAGCACCCTACTTTACAAAGTACAGAGTGTTCTGGGAATGTTCCGGTGACTGAGACACGTGTGATGATTGAAAGGAAATACTTGAAATATTAACCCTGATTACGCAAGACCTCATGTTAGGTTAAGATATAGAGTTTCAGTTTTGATCAAAGACAATGTGACAAGCTTTGCTGAATGCACTAAGGATTTTTACGCTTTGTTTCTTCTTAAGAATGCCAATGTTAACGAGGACACGCTTGGACAAATGTAAGTCGACTATTTTGCCGTATTTGGTTTTATTTTCAATCGATTTGTGTTTCAAAGTACTGAATTATAATTTTCTTTTATCGTAGCTTCAGATTACTGTAATACCACTGTTGCCATTGCCATTAAATCCTGAAAATCCAAGCTTGTTCTTCTTAATCGCCTGAAATTCTTTTTATCGCCGGTCCACAGAGGTCCACTAAACAAATTCGTTTCTGGTCAGATTTTAACGGGAGGACATACACGTAATCAACATCGCTGTCTTCTTGACACTTTTCTCTAAGAAACCATGTCAGGAAATCTTGATTACTTCACTGTCTGGTTTGTTTTTGACACACAGTTCAACTTGTGCATTTTGTATGCACATGTATGCATTCTCTGCACTAAAGTAGTCATAACTTTTGAAAGCTAAACAAATAATAAAAATTCCCAACATGGCTTTTCTTGCCTGATTATCGGGCAACATTCTCTCCAACTCTCAGCAAAAAACACTGAAAGCATGCTGGAAACCAACTCAAAATAAAGTTTGCTGAAATTTTTGTTTCAAAATATGAAGGAAAATTAGAGCTTTCTTCTGGTGTAATGACTGAGATAATAATGAAAAAAATTGCATGTTGATGGACCAAATGAGCTTGCATCAATTCTGATCAATTACAAAGGAGTTTCAAATGTTACCTCAGGCAAGAAATATCCCTTGCAAGATCTGAATTATACCCCTCAATTGTGCCCAGGTTAGTAACTAAAGAAAATAATTTTTGCTCCTGTTTCTTCCTTTCAATTTTTTAAGATGTAGACAATGAATGAGCCCACTTGTAAACAACGTGAAGGAAACCCATGAGATGCTGATTGAGTTTTAATGGTCTGTTTATTCCTCTTTGAATGCCAAAAAACCAAGGAAGTAATGCAAAGAAAATTTCAAGCATCTTTGTCCATTGCAAGCAACTTCTCCTGCTTGAAGCAGAACCTTTGTCGCTAGCAGCTAACGTATTCTGATAGAATGTTTGTGAAACCCTTTCTGCCAAATTTGTTCTCTGCAGTGCTTTCTTCGTACTTGCAAACGGACAAGAACTTTTGCCTTCTTTCAATGACATAGTTTGAGCATAACTCAACAGTCTTACAAACAGATCACCCATGCAGACCAGCTTGCCAACTATTCCAAACACAAACATTTGGTAATCATTCATATGTGACAATCTGTCACACAACTTTTAACGCAAGTTTACTTCTTGTGACAGCCTGCTGTTGCAAAGAAATGTTTTTCGTTCATAACTTTGCATAGAATCAAACCTTTTTCATAGAATTTTTTTATAATGAAAGACCATGATACTGAAACTGTCTATGAAGTAAAAATTAATAACTGTGTATTTGAAAGGCTTTGTAAAGATTTAACAAGAACAGTGTTTTCCTTTTTGGAATATCTTTTTTTGTTTTAGAGATATTTATGTTTTTGTATTATGCAAATGAGGGAAGTAATGACGTCATAGGTCATTCCACAAAAACAGTACAACACGCAATCAAGAATATCTCTAGAAATATTAATTAAAAGCAGTGTTTTTAAAACTTGGCACCAGAAATGCACATCACAAAAGAAACAAAATTACAGCTGTCATGCTGTTGCCATGGCAACAGTTATGCCGCTGGCCCTGCTTTAATTACAACTAAAATTCCCTGATTTCATCTTACACAAGGATCATCCACTCCCAACAATCTAATGGGGAGAGTTAAGACAGAAGATGTTCGACTCAAAAAGGTTGAAAACAGGGATATTTGGTTTTTCACAGCAAGAGACTGGAGCCAAGGGTGTTGCCATGGCAACAACATAGTAGGTGCCATTTTGTTTCTTTTTCTTTCTATCAATTTAGTGGAACTATTTATGACATCATCACTCTCCTTATTTGCATAATGCAAAAACATGAATATCTCTAAAATGAAAAAAAGATATTCCAAAAAGGAAAACACCATTCTTCTTTACTATGAAAAGCTTTTCAAATAAGCAGCAATTATTTTACGTCATAAGCACCTTTGAAAGATCTATCTAAAAGAGTGAAAAATATTTTTTTGGAAAAACAGTCAATTTTGGGGTATACTGATACTGAATAAACTAATTAATAACGCTTTTACCAGTTGGTAAAACACAGTTAATGGGGGCAAGGCTGCTTTCCTTCGTCATGCAATCAGGAAGGTAAATAATAGAACAATACTGAAAGTGAAATTCGTGAGTGAACATTCCCTTATTCGACTAGCAGTTAGGACAAATGCTATTCATGTCTGTACTTCAGTTTCTGTCTTGGTGTGTAATCTAGCGAAATATCTCAGCTTCTCCTAGTTTGGCCAGTACATCCAGTACTCTTGTTCTATTCCCGAGTTAGTGGGGGAATAAGTGATCAGGCTTACGTGGGGGAATAAGTGAAGATGATTTGCGTAATGTTGCCACCTGGTGTTGCACAAATGATCTCTTAATAAACCCTGAGAAAACGAAGTTCATGTTGAATTTATCGGCACTAAGTAAATGCTAAGCAAACATTCAGTTAATTTTACTGTTTCGTTTATTGGAAGGACTCTTATGGCTGTCCAATCAACAAGAGATCTAAGAGTATACAGAGATTTACACCTGACCTATGACACTCATATCTCCCACTTAGTCTCTTCTTGCTTGACTAAACTAGCTGGTTCAGATCAACCATGTGAAATACTGTTTTGATAGAGAGACTTTAGTTTTAATTATTACATCTCTTGTCTTTAGCAAACTGCTCTACTGTTCGACCGTGTGGTCTAATACCTCATCTAAGAACATTCAAAAGCTGCAACTCATTCAGAATTTCGCCTGCAAAATCATCTGCAGCGCCCGGAAATATGACCATGTGATGCCATTATTGATGAACTCAACTGGCTTCCAGTTAGCAACGTGCTCAAATTCAGAGACGCTGTTATGACTTAGAAGTGTGCCAACAATTTAGCTCCTGAATACCTATGTGCTAAGTTTAAAAAACGATCTTCTGTACATAATCGCACAACTCATAATAATAAGAAGTTAGAAAACCCGTCTTTCAGGTCAGCCACTGGCCAACGGACCTTCGCCTATTGAGCAGTCTCCCTGTGGAACATGTTAGACGAAGACCTGAGAAACGCTACAACTGTGAAGGCCCTTAAGAAAGCCCTGAAACTTGTAATGAATAAATGATTGAATGACAGTTAGAATTTAACAATATTAGCTTATTAGATATAGTTTGCATTTATATTTTGTAAATAGGTACTGAAAAACCTTTTTGGGAGTATTTATTAAAGATTAAATGTTAAAGTAAGGCTTTTGGTTTGTCACACAATCCAGTAGGATAAATAGAACAATGCTGAATGCTAAATTCATGAATGAATGTTTGAAGTCCTGTTCCCCTCAATTACGCCATATTGTTGTTTGCTTATTTGTTGTCGTTACCTTACCTGGTTGCGTTACACTCTACTCTTAGTTTACATGGTGGAATATGGTGACATTAATAGTTATTTATTCTAATTACCAGGTGCATGAGACTAGCTATTACACCCTGGCAAAAATACATTATTGTTCAAAAATGTACACACAAAAATTAAACATACCATCATCAAGTGTGACAACCTTTGAGTTGTTGCCGAAACGGAGATTGAAGTACGCCATCAGTGGTGCTAGATACTGTACCTTCGTCATGAGCTTAGTGTCATGTACATCCATGTACAGGAAACCTTAAAAGACGATTGATGGTAAACCCACAATAAGGACAGAAATGAATTCTCATTAAAATGCAGCTACTGTAGGTGTAAATCTGTGAAAATGTATAAGTAATAAATAAAGTGTTGTTACTGTAGCCGTTAAGGTGATTCCTCAGAAATAAAAGCAAACCAATGAATTTTCATCATGCAGTCCAAATTTATCGGTCCAAGTTATATTTTGCGGTGGCTCAAAGCATAATTTATTAAAGTAATACTTGGGAAAAAACCTGACAGTTAGAAAGTGTCAAGCACATGGAACAGTATCATATGCAATTTGTCGAAAAATCACACCATTTAAAACAACGCTGACTTAAAGCGTTTGCACAGTCTTTGTTTTCGCAGTCATAATTTGCATTTCAGAGTATGTTTTTTTGACAAGGTTTTACCTACATGTACATCGTTTTTCCTTCCAATAGAATTCTTTTAAACGTTTTTAAGTTAAAGAGGATGATATGTATGTTCTGGTTTGATTTTATTTTTGGTTTAATTTTTGTTAATTAAAACCAGTTTAAATTTTTTAAACTGGTTCATATTTTTCAAACTGGGTTGAGCATGTGTCTCACTAATTTGGGTTAAGCACTCAAGTTAGTGATTAGGCCTAAGCACTTATTTTGAATCGTTAGCTTTGATGTCAGGCTGGGAACGTTGCATATTATGACTTAGTAGTATGGGTTGAGCTCTCAGGTTAGTGATTAGTTCTAATCACTTATTTGGAATTAGTTAGCTTCTTAGTAATTAAGACAAGGTTCATGTATGAATAAATTAAAATTTATATGTATTTTTGAATAAATTAAAATTTATATGAGAGAGGCTTGGGGCGATGAACTGATAATTAAAACAAGTATGAGGGCTTTTGCATCCATTGCTTCCATGGTCAAGTGGTAATGACAGTGGGAAGCAGATCCAGAGGTTGGCAGTTCAAATCCCGGAGAGTACGAGATAAAAAGAAAAAAACTCAGTGAGAATAGGATAGAGGAATGGAAAGAGATATTTTCCCTTATTTCTCTATCGAGCATAGCTCGAGGGAAATTTCTTTCGTTGTGTACGTGCACACGTTCATTTGCATGTGCTAGTTATAATGACCCAAAAATCATGCACAGATATTAGGGATGCACAATGCAATACTGAGGAATCAGCTTGAGTTGTTGTTGTTGTTAAAATTTACACACCCTTGAGTAGTTTTTTTCATGAAGCCATGTCATTAATAAACAAAAATATGTTCATTAATAGTACATGTAGATGCATCTTTACTACCGATATGCGGAAATGAGTGACATCTTTTGTTTCTTTTATATGCATGTGTGGCACATGGGTACTGGTCTTATGGTTAGTGTAGATCGAGCACTCCAGGTTGAGCCCTGGCTGGGGATATTGTGTTGTGTTCTTGTATAGTGTCCATTTTTTCTTCACATGTACCCCACAACCAGATGTATGATATTGTCATTGAATGTTTTATATTGTTCCTACCTCCTGTTGTAAGCATTACTTCATCAAGCAAGTGGCCATAGTAGGGAAACTGAAAACTCAACTTGTAAGGCTACCAAAAATGAAGTTTGGTTAATACCCACTGTTAATCTGTAAGTTTCAGAACTCATTAACTAGTCTAGGTTTAATCAAAATAACAAAACATGTCAGAAGCCATTTTATAACAATTTGCAACCACCTTAAACTGACTGAAGTTATAATCTGTAAATATATACTGTAACTGCCAGATTAAACTACCAAGAAACTGTCAACTAAATAATTTTTATGTACATTTGAAAACATTTAATATCTGAAGGGTGTTTTCTTTTGCTAATGTGGTAATGTTTTATATCAACATTCATTTATTTTACGATATAATCAATGTTTGAACATGTTGTTTGCCAACCACATGTACTCTGTGAGTTAAATTGTGCCAGCACTTATTTTCACTGACATCGCTCTGAGTTCTGATAGCTTACAACAAAGTGGCTGAACACAGTTTCTTTCTTTGAGTAGATATAATATTATTATCCAAATCAACTTGCAGCTCAGAGCCAGGTTGTTCAAAGCCCGATCAAGCTAACCCAAGGTTAGCGAGAATTTTGATTTCAATTTTGTAACTTTTTGATGAGGTGTTCTGTTTATATTGTTTGCCCTTCAGTTTTGAGCCGTAGTCATCTCAAACTACACCAAATTAAAGCTTAGAGGTGAAAAACATTTTTAAACAAGAAAAAACAATGCTTCAGTTAATGTATAATCTTGGGTTAACGTTAACCGGCTTTTGAACAACCCGCCCTGATTAGCACCGCCATGGAAACCTGGCCTGTTAGAAAGTAATTTAAAAGTAATTTCAATTTCGATTTCAAAAAATTCAGTCAACCTCAATGTTACATTTTCTTCATATATGTACAAAAAACCCTGACATTTCTAGAAATTCAATGTGGACTTAATTAAGTTCTCACAAAAATAATTTCAATGTAATTTTTAGCTCTAGGAAAAGAAATCTCTAAGAAATTAATTATGATTTCATGCAAACTTACCTGCCTCACAAGATAACTGTCTGAAAGGTCTGCATGAACTTTATGTTCTTTATTTCCTTGAACATCAATCCAATACTTTTGCCCATTTTTGATAATTTCAGATACATAATATTTATGGTCTTCCTGAATTAGGACATGGTATTAGTCAGTAAATTTAAAAAATAATAATCAGCAGACACTAACAAGACTTTTCTTTTGAAGATTTCTCTGACTCAATTGGGACTTAAACTTAACAAAAATTTATTTAATTAACTTTAATTTTTTGTCATAAAAATTAGCACTATAAACAAATGACATTTCAACCAATCAACAGTCATTTTCAAGTTCAGTAGGAGAATATATATACAGTTATACATGCATAAATAACAGCCAACAGGAGGTTGACAGTTGACTAATTTTCAATTGATTATTGAGCCAGCCAACACTCCACTAACTATCAACCAACTGTTGATCAAGTGTTGGTAGAGTATGTATCAACTTAGAATCAATCACGATGCCTATTGAGTACCAACTGAGATGTTGATTGAGGGTATTGGTCAAGGATATAGATAAACGCTCAACCCCAGATGCCTTTATTATGTGTATGATCTAAAAAATGAGTTTGTGAGACCCATGAAATTGAACAATAATTTTGTGAGGCCCATGGTTTTGGAAGGAACATTCGCTACCCATAAACGATAATAACTACTATCATGTGATCTACTGACTAATAATGAGAACGTTTTTTGACAATTACCAATTAGCATTACTACTTGATAATCATCTTTCTTCAAGGTTAAATCCTTAAATATCTAGAACAATTAACTAACATATTTTACAAATTATTATTATTATTATTACTACTAAAGACGATGCCCACTTTTATTAGTGTGCACACATTCTGTGCATTATGCAAGGTACATGGTTTAACCACCAGTCATGCACTAAGGTTGACATGATGAAATCAACTACATGCTACCAAGTACACAACTATAATGAAATCAATGTATAAACTAGGCCTTAGTTGAGGGTCTGGAATGGGGGGAAGGGAGGGGGGATCCGAATCCCACATCCTGCACTTTTTTCATCACTATCCTGAATCCCGTTTTTCTTTCTCAGTACAATAAATTAAAAAGTCTAATTATTTTCTACAAGAGCTAATAAATATATTTTGAATTAATGCATGTTTTTAAAGGCTTATGCAAAAATAAAATAGTTCTTGCTTGGTTGATTTGCTTTGGCCGCTACAACGTTAATTTGGGTCATGATGATTTCCTGAATTCTCGACAGACAGGCAAAAAAAAAAATCCCACTTCCTGCACTCAAATTTTGGAGAGTCCTGCTTCCTAGGGAGCAGTCAAATTGCGATCCCATTAAGATATTTAATGTTTAAACATTTCTGCACTGTATTTTGCTCAAATCCCGGATCTTGAGAATACCCTTCCAGACCCTCTTAGTTTGTGGATTCCAAACATACCTCTCAGTTGCAAGGATCTACTTTTCACTTGTGGTCTTAACCTGACACAAAAACCTTATTTTGTACTTAATAGGCACTTTCCTTAATTACTCCTTTGCTGCTTTATTTAAAATATTAATTGACTTCTAAATAGAGATTAACAAATGCCAAAAAATGAAACTGACCTTCACTGTTGTATCATTACAAGGCAAGCTATTATTTGTACAATCTGTGTCATTTACACGACGAACATCTCTTCTATATCGGTGGTGAAGAAGTTCGTCTATCGTGTTTTCGGCTTCTAACAAAGATCTGCTATGGTGATGCAGGTCACGATATTTGAAGGCTATGAACAGATAAAACAAACCAAGGCAATTACATGTACTACACATTTAGTTTATGAAATGTTGCGTGATTGTGAAATATACCAATGGTGCAGCAATCAAAAACAACAAAAAAATATATGCAGCAAATTGTTGCATAAGGTTCTGGTTGACTCGACAAAGAACTTTTAACAAATACGCAAATTTATTCACACCAGTAAAAAGTACATAATTACTTAGTTTTATTTAGCATACTTTCTAAAGAGCCCGTAGACTGGATCTTGACAAATATTACCCTTTAAATTACCCTGCCTTTTATCAGGAAACTTGACATGACTTGCTCTTAAAAACAGAATTTACATTATGTTAAGTGCTTTACAAGCCAGTTTGCAGGGTATGGCAGAACTTGACGAGATCTCGCGCAGGCAGAGCCATTTTAGTATTATGCATCATTGAACGTTTAAGGTAATTCCTTAGCATTGCATTGCGCATCCCTACTGTGCCTGATTTTCATGTCATCAGTGCGCACACATGAGCGCGTGCACGTGCAAAATGTTAGAGATTTCCCTCAAACTAAGCTCGATAATGGAATAAATTCTCCTTTTCTCTTAAACGAGCACGGTGACCCCCGATTTTTCTGTCAGGTATTTGCTAGTAGAACAGTCTAATGAAGAACATATTTGAAAAGGAAGAAAGGTTTGATAGTAGAACATTTTTTTTTTTTTAAATAGTTCCCAAATGGGTGTATTTAGGCCAACACGAGGAAAAAAAAGTGCAGCAACCAAGGCAATCAAAAACGGCTTAAATGAAGCAATACTGCTTTTGTCAATAAATGAAGCTTTACTTTCAAGACAAAACTTTGTGCCTTTCAAGTAACCAAGATTTAATTCTGTATGAAGGTGATTCAAACTTTTAACGTGCAACCTGTAAGAATACCTAATTTTAAGAGCCTGCTGACGCGTAAACAAGCACGGTGACCCCATACTTTTATTGCTGCATCTTTATCATGTTCATATCATGAATGTTCATTATGCCAAGTTTCTAAAAAAGTTTGATAGTAGAACAATTTCAAGGGAATTACCTCAAAAAGAAACTTTTTACAATAACTGCACAAAATTAATTCTCACGCGTTCATTGTCTAATTTTTTTTTGTCAATAGGGGGACAGACACTTAAGAAATAGAAAACATGTACCGTGTTTGTATAACTCGATACAAACACGGAGTACATGTTTTCTATTTCTTTTAGAAAACACCCCAACAAGAAAAAGAAAAACAACTTGTTAAGTTTGATTATCAAAATGTAAATTCTCTTATCACTATGTCAACAGCGCGCGCTAGTTTGGTGTCTCCATCGAGTTATACAAACAGGATTTTTAACCAATCAGCGCACATGCTTTCTTAGGACTGTTTTCTAAATGAATTTATAAATCATGCGATGAATCAACAAAGGAGGGCGGCCGCTTTCTCAATTTGTTATAGTAAAAAAAAAAGTAGTCAAAGTAGTCTGGGGGTCCACTCGGCTGTCGTCTCATGGATACACAGCTACTTTGACAATGTTATGACGAAATTCTTGATCAATAACACGACAGACGTAAGGAACAATTTGTTAACGTGCGTGCATTTGCCATACTCTGCAAACTGGTTTACAAGCCGACAAGCTAGAAAGAAGTTCAAGTTACTAATTAATATAATTTCAAAAAAAAAAAGCTTTAAGTCATTCCACATACTGTACATGTATAATAACAATAATAATGAGTCTTTATTTCATCAAAAACGCCAGAAAACATAAAAACTCCAGAAAGCATAAGCTTAACGGGAAATATTTCCGCAGCTTTCCACACAAATGGCTCCTAGCCGATATTCTCGTGAAAGTACCCTAAAAGTACGTAAGCTTGCCTTATTTGAGAAGTTCAAATAAGCTAAGTTACGTCTTACCTTCACAATGAAGACAAAAACTAGGAAGAAGAACTCCGAAAATGAGTAGAAGAGACGGACACTTCATGGCGTCGATCAAAACAGCAGAAATAAATAACTGTATTTCTGGAAAATGACGTCACCGTCTGTAGTATTGGTCGACAAATATTACACGAGCAATTCACGAGCAATGCAATATGAGAGGTCTGTGCGTCATATTAAATTCCTTGAATTAATTTTAAATGTAACTTTGCACAGGGAGCCCTCACATCCGTTTAGAATATTAATAAAAGATCAAATTACCTTTATCGCGCGAGTTTTGTGTTTTGTGGCCGCCATTTTGAATTTTGAATACCCGCGCGCGAGGCGCGCGCGGTAAATTGGGCGGTCTGCTAGTGTCTAGAACCGAGATCTTAGAAGTCTGGGACTCGCAAATTCTCGGAGGATCCGATCGCTCACCGAAAATAGTTAAGTGATAAGGGATGAAACTTCTCACTTTCTTCGTCGCATGTCTCTGCCAGTTGGGGGGAACGGAGGTAAAGCGGCCTTCACACGGCAAACTTAAGTAGGTAAACTCGTGTTGGAGAACTTCAAAAAGTTGACAAACTCTTTCCTTCACACGTCAAACTCGTGTCAAATAACAAACATGGTAATTTGCATCATGGCCGCTTTTTAGTGCCGTGGCACTTACGTACAACAGTGTAACAGACGAAAAGAATAGATGAAACAGAAAGCGGTGGAGAAATAGAAAGGTTTGGACGAAACCCACTTTGTCCACGTGCTCCTCCGTTTTGTTTTGTTTGGTTTTAGAATCTTTGTAGGCTATAAATGAAACGTCCCGGCGAACAGCCGGACAATTGTGAACCGCTTCGACAAATTTAAAAAGTAGTGTTGACTTCCGTCCCCCATTTTGTGAAGTGTCACGCAAATAAATCACTTGAATGAGCTCGTTTTGATTCGTTGACAATTACCAACACATGTTGGCCAACCGTTCACACGTCAGATACGAGTTTACCAACACGAAAAAGTTGGTGAAAAAGTTGGCGAGAATAGAGGCAAGTTCTATTTGTCGCCAACAGTTTGACAACTTGTTTGCCGTCTGTTTTTGTGCGATTCACACACATCAACTTGAGTTTACCAACACGAGTTTGCCAACTTTAGTTTGCCGTGTGAAGGCCGCTTAAGATGTGACAAAGAGACCGGAAGTCAAAATGCGGGTTCAAAATCTGGTCTTAACTTAAGAATATCAATTATTTTTCAGTGTAATTTGAAAGAAATACAGCCCAGGCTTGTTAGTTGATTCAGCGGAAGTATTGGGGTTATTGACAATATTTATGAATGGTTCGGATTCACTTCAGTAACAGCAAATTGCACAGAATTTTGTCGTGTTTTCACGAGAGAGGTTTACTACGGTTACTGCTTACCGAAGTTTCGTAACTAAATCACAGTTATCAGAGACGCCGTTCACACGGAACTTATTAACTAAAGCAGGCCGCACACAACAGGCGGTTTGAGGTTTTCTCGGAAAGCATGCAATGTTGCACAGGAAATTAACTATTGGAAAATTATAAATTTTCTGACTCCAATGTCGAACGCAGGTCGTTGTCAATTTGCAGGCGGTGATGTCGACCCAAGCCCTCCTTAAATGTAAAGCTCTGTGGATGAATGGTGGTGGCAAGGAATTTTGATATCTCGCCGAGCCTCTTCCTGCAAAACACCTGAAACGGCATCTGCCGCGGAGCACGGGCTATGGTACTTCTTGTTATTCAGGGCCACTCTGACAATTTAATTTCTCCATAGACTTCGATTATTATTTTTTTTCTCTCTCTCTCTCTCTCTCTCTCTGGGGTAGGTCTTCTTTTAGTTGCGCCTGCCTGTAGACCGCTAACGAGCTAGTGAACTTCCAACAGAAAGGAAACGCTTACGGTACTTGACGATGAAAGGGAAACTGCAGTCCAGGATTTTTTGCGTAAACATGAGTTAATTTAGCCTCTTTGCCCGTTGTCTTGAAGCTTACTTATATTAGAAGGAATCTTTACTGTCTTTCTCTTACACACCGAACGCGTAAACGGCATCTGCCAAGATGTCGCGACAACGTCTGTTTTTCCTCGGTGACCGTCGGTTACTGACCTAAACCATGCCTGATGAGGCGTTTAGCTGTCGACAAACCTAGGTTGGCTTACTTTTGATTTTGCCGCCATTTACCGAGGTTTATTACTGTGTTTACACGACTAAAAACTTCACTTCAGTAAAGTAAAAACAAAACCAAGGTAGACATGTCTCGTGAAAACACGGGCGAAGTCGGCCGAAACTAGTTAATCCAGGGAAAAATGGCATAAAATTTATCGCTTGTAATGAAAGCATTTGTGTTAACTTAATCTTTTTTCAAACTTGATTTGTGAAAATTTAAAGGGCAGTGGAACCACCGGCCACTTTAACACGATCAACATTTGCATCCATCATCCTCGGCGGTTAAAGTCACTAAAGCAAGAAGCTGAATGAAAATGTTTGAGTTACAAAATTCCTCACCAAATGTGCATGGCAAAAAGAGAGGCTTTGATGGTTTAGCGACTTTCACCCCACATGACATTTTTGTATACAATTGTGTGATCATTACGAATTTCGTGCATTGCCATGTTGTTACGTTCATGTACACCAGCAGCGTGCACCTATATATTTAAAAATATATTTTTCTGAAACAAAAAAAAAAAACTCAGCCAGACAAAACATACCTCTTTAGGTTCATGCCAGTCACCAATTCCCGCAAATGAATGGATTGTTTTGGCTTTATTTTTCAAAACTTTCGCTGCGCGTCCAGTCGTGCTTGTTACATAAACCGTTTTCGTCGCACACTGTGAAATTTGCTTTATGAGAAAGGACTTCCCACTACCGGCGATCACAGCAATAAAGGTATTGTGGCCAGCGAAAACGACATCCAGCACTTTCTTTTGACAGTCAGTCAAACCGCCAGAGGCAAACGAACGACAACATAATTTTTAAGCTGATCTGAATCGCAGGACCGAAAAGGTCGCCAATTGACGAAAACCTCGCCGTCTTACAGATGATTGACATCGGCAAAATATTCTACAATTAATACCTGCCTTATGTTGTCCGGAGGAAGAAATTTCTTATAACATAACAGTCGTGAAATTCCAGAATTCCTCCAGATTAAAAGTTTTCGAAATCTTCCCGCCACTGTGGCGTCATGAACCAGATCTGGCCTTGGCCTTGGCCTTGGTCTTTGGCAGCATTTTATTTCCGGAATACAATCATCAAACTTCCGGTATTAAAACTGACCAATCAGAACAAGCGACACTATGACTTCCGCTTCGAACCTGTCAATCAACTTGTAGCATTTCTGACTTCCGTGGCCCCCAACTGGCAGAGACATAGCGCGAAAGCGGGTAGTTAAAAATAACGTCAAAATATCGCAGACCTTCTAGATGTCTGGGCTAAATGAGCTTAGATATATTTAGCTTAATGCTTCTTCTTCCCACAGAGTAATTTTCAGCAAATTGCGAAGTAGATTTCCCCTCGAACTAATGCGAAATTCGAAACGCTGTGATTTAAGTTTCATCCCTTGTCACTTTATTAGATCTCCGAGCAGGCTCCGAGCGATTTCCGTAATCTCGGTTCCAGACCTCGCACTAGCAGACCGCACAATTTACCGCGCGCGAGTATTAAAAATTCAAAATGGCGGCCACAAAACTCGCGCGATAAAGGTAATTTGATCTTTTATTCATATCCTAAACGGATGTGAGGGCTCCCTGTGACTTTGTTAGCAAAAACTGGAGTAAAGCCCGCAGGCTAAACTACACGTCTTTACATGACCACCGCTAACAGCGCCGAGAATTTATGTTCATGAAACCTCTTGAGCAAAAATACTTCCCGTCCAAATGGCACCTAGAATCCCATCATCAAAATGCAGATAACAGAAAAATCTTACCGTGGGGTTCCAAATGTGTTCTCCTAGCTTGGTCTGACAAAAAAAAAACAACAGCCGGTATCCGCAGGGACCCGTCCCTGGTGTCTTACTCCTCTCCGCAATAAAATCAGCGGTGGAAACAGTTTTTCTGTCATGTAAGATAACATAAAGTGTATCAAAATCCATGATTCGCAAGATGGCGGCCGGCTCACTTCGTTTTATTGGTGAAGTTTAATTGAGTAATTACTCAATTTTCTGTTTGAATCGTTTGCTTTTTTATTATTAGCGCTATGAATTATTTTTCACAAGTTTTCAAGTGAATTAATTAACAATCACTTTATTTTTTATTCACCAAAAAAGATATCGGAGTGAATTTAACAGGTAAGAGCTTTGTAATTCCAGGCATTGAAACATTTTGTGTTATCTAGTGCACTATAATAACACTATAGTTTCTCCTAGATTCTATGTTCAAGGGAGTCTATCATGGAAAACAAGCTCATCAAGGCAAGGCAGTAGTGCAAATCCTTAAGCGAACCCAGTCATATTTCATATATTTCAATTCAATCGAACTCAATCGCAGTGGCAGATCCACGCTTTGAGCTAAAGAGGGGGCCCAGCTTTAGTTTACTTGCCCAGTCGGTTTTCTTCAGTCATTTCTCTTTTTTTTCAACCAAAATAAGGGGGGCCCCCTGGGGCCACGGGCTCCTCCCCTAGATCTGCCACTGAATCGAGACCAATTCAAAGCGAACTCACGCAGAAGTCATTGGACATCCGAACTAAATCGAACTTTTTATTTCTGAACTCTTGATTTTTTTTGTGAAACTGATGTTTTTTGACGCTGGAGTTACTCTAGTATAACTTTTGCTTTTCGTGTTTTCGAGTTCGATTTCCAAACGTTCGATTGACTATGCCAGGCAATACTGGAAGATAAATTTGATATTTGATGTGCAGTGTTATTTACTATCATGTTTTTTGTGGTTTTGTGGGTACAGTCAAACCTCTCAACTAAAACATGTTCACACTTTGGAGGAGTGTCTAATAGACCAATCTGATATATTAAAATTCAGCTTATTAAAGACAATAGACCTCAGTATGAGGTTCCAGAGGATAAATACAGAGTTTGTGGGGTTTATTCCCATGTTGAGATCTATTGTGTTAGGCTGAATTTTACATGTAATCAAAATTGGTCCAATATGGGAGGTTAAAATTGCAACATTTGTATTTGACTGGGACCGTTGCTTGGAAGTGTCCTCTCAAGGGAGTTGACTTCGAACAGGATGTGTTTGTTTAAAGTATTTATTATTATTATCATTATCTGTTACGAAAAATTGTTGCGTGACTTGAAAGGTTCGTGTATATGCTAATTTTGTCTAGAAGCTTCTTGCATATTTAATTAGTTTTGTGTCACAGTGACTAAGCAATTTATTTTAGTTGTTTACATCTGATGCTGTAAATAGTTTTATATTGTAATGTTAGTTTATTTAGTAGAGCTGGAAAGTTCTAGAACCTTATGCTGTTAAGTATATAAGTGAATCAGTGTAGTGTTTAGGTGGTTTTTCCCAGGAGTGTTTAGAGAGAATTATCTCGTGAGTCAGTAGTGTTTATTGAAGTGTGATGAAGGTCGTGTGTAAAGTGTTGACAGAGGTTGTGTTTGTTGAAGTGTAACAGAGGTTACGTGGATATCTGGGGAGGCCATGTTTATACAAGAGTGATGGAAGTCAAAGTATAGTTTACAAGCCTTGTGCTTGTTGTGAAGTTTTGTGAGGAATTACTATGTTTGTGTGGAATAAATAATCTTGTTGCTGTTCTGACATCCCTGCGTTTTGTTTAGACTACAAACTACCTGCCACTTTAAACATTCGAACTTGCAACATTATCATTATCATCATTATTATTATCATCATCGTCATCATCATCATCACCATTTATCATACTGTTTAAAATAGAAGTTACTGTATGGTGGCCTCAGTCCCCTGTGTGTTTAATTATGCATTAACTATAATAATATTGCTTCCGTAAAACTATGTTTGCAGATGACTTCACACAGGTTTTAAAGAGAGCATCTGATACTGGTGTACAAAAGGTGATGAAAAGTTGTAAAACATATTAACAAGTAAACATCCACTTTCAATGTATCAGACATTCAGTCAATCAATAAAAAAAATTAATACTTAAAAATTAGCAGCCCCTGGTACTAATATACCAGTAAGTAGTTAAACCCTTTCAAATTTGCATGCATAAATTCATATTTGTATTTGCCTCTGTTGCAGATGGTTATTACAGCAGGAAATTTATCTGAGAGTCGAAATGCATTGGATCTTGCAAGAACAGATGGTAAGCGAAATATTTTATTGTAGTTGTATCTGGAACTTTTATGTAATGACAAGCTTAGCACCTTTTTCAAGATTTAAAACTTTTTTGGGGGGAGGGTTGCTGACAACTAAATATACAATGAAATAAAATTTAGATACCTGAAATTTAAGAATACAAGTGACATTGTGGCTCAACGCAATATGATAAAATACTGCTTCCTGTGACAGACTAGCCACCTTTTGATTGTCATGGGATATGAAAGACTGTAAGTTGTTTCTTCATGCTACAAAAAATGGAGACAAATATATCCATTAATTGGTGATGTTGAATGTCAGTTCTCAGGGTTCCTCTGATATCCCTCATGATCAGATAATAATAACTTTTATCATCATTCTCTTTTAATACATTGTCTATAATTTTTAAAACCTTTTGTTTCCTGTAGAATCTTTTTACAGTACTGTTGGGTGCCATCCCACTCGATGCAGCGAATTTGAACGAGATGGCCAGGATCCAAATGACTATCTTTGTCAACTAATTGCCACTGCACAGCAAAATAAAGGAAAAGTTGTAGCTGTTGGTGAATGTGGTTTGGGTAAGTAAAACAATGATATATATAGCTTACGACCACTCATTTCTGTCTATTTATTATATGCTGTACCAGTTTTTCAAAATGTAGTTATGCATATTATTGATTGTAATTTACAAATTTGAAGTAAAAGCATTTGAAAGTGGCTGGTGACAAGATTACAAAAAACCAAGAATATCCTCCTTGTTTTCATTGGAAGTGAAGAAAGAGCTGCAGCTGAACAATAAGCCCTCTACATGTGTTCCCTCTGCACGCATTGCGTACCTATGAACCTAATTATTGATTGTAATTTACAAATTTAAAGTAAAAACATTAGAAAGTGGCTGGCGACAAGATTACAGAAAACCAAGAATAGCACCTTGTTTTCATTGCGGTGTGGAAAGAGCCGTAGCTGAACAATAAGCCCTCTACATGTATTTCTTCTGCACGCATTGCGTACCTATGAACGTACATAACATGACTTGCATAAGACATCACAGCTATAATGCAGTACTCGGAAACTGCGTTTTTAATTTGACGGTGTCAAAATTACAATGCAAA
>CM042752.1:5513211-5523580 GCA_022496165.2 Catalaphyllia jardinei
TCTAATGTATTTTCTCACTTATTATTACCTATATAACGTTCACTAACCTACAATTATTTGCATTTGATAATGGTGACATGTCGTCGCCGAAAGGTCATGTTTTTATCGCGGTACTTTTTATTCTGAAATTGATAGCTACCATAAAAAACAATAACATTATAATTGTAGGAGAAGAAAGACAAGTTAGAATAAAGGAAACGAAAATGATGTCCTGCATATTGTGTAGCATTACCTAATATATTCATCACTAGAAACCAAGAGAAAATATCTTGCATGCAATATGCTAACATGAACATAGTGTAGCGAAAGCCGAAACCGTGTACCTCCCTGTTAGAACGAAATGTGTTACTTTCGTTACCACCCCCTTCGGGGTGGTTGTTGTTGTGTGTGTATAAAAGACAACATGGCTGCTTGTTGTGTTCGTTCAGTACGTTAGAAATTAAGTGCCTGCGGACCCGAAAATGGACTTATCACAATAGCTTGTAACTTGCATTGCCTTAGAAAACACCCTGCTGATTTTTCTACATCCTTACTGATGTGAGAGAGTTCAGTTGTCAGATGTCTACTAATCAGTGTGGACGAGTGGCAAAAAATGTGTTGTTGTTTAAAACAAATAAGTCTGGATGGGGCCTTAAACTCACTGTTACTTTGCATAATATGTCAAAGTATTCTTGCATTTTGATTGGTACTTACTTGTGATCTATTGGAGTACAGATGTGTAGATTACGTTGTTAGTAGCATGATTGTTTATTTGATTAAATTATAGTGGAACCTCCTGTAAACGAAAGCTAAGACCATATTGGGTCAAAATTATACCTCATTATCATATGGTTATTTTAAGAGATTTAATGTCGTTTCTTTTAAGATTGATAGAGTACAGTGTGTCTGGGCATAAATGTTTACGGTAATTCAATCAACGTAGAACTCACAACAGATTTTCTTTCAAACTCCACCTGTTGGCTACTTATATAAAGAGAACTTACGGTTTTTTTATTTAGCTTGAATGCAGAGAACACCGTTCTATACCGTGAATATGGACCAATGTTCTATTGAAGAGTATAGATATTATCACGGAAAATGAGAGCATATAGCTAGCACTTGTAAAAGGTAATATGCTTGGAACATACTTTAAAAAACCCTATCGACTAAATGATTATGAGTGGCTTTATCACGAAACATGCATCCAATTGCTCCTTAACATTGAATTACGGTCGTTTCGCCCCAAGTCCGTTTCGCTCCAAGGCGTTTCGCCCCAACTTGAAGTCGTTTAGCCCCAACTCAAAGTCGTTTCGCCCCAACTTAAAGTCGTTTCGCTCCGACCAAAAGTTAGTTCACCCGAAGTTTTTTCATAACGATTTCGAAAGCAATAAATAGTTAACTTGAACTAAACAAGCACTGTTGAACCCCTATTTACTCTACAGGTAATATTAGCCCCCCACCCCAAATACAATCGACCATCGATCGATCAACGCACTTTGTTTAATTGAGTTTGTTGCTATGCGAGTGCAACAACACGTCTGATCGACGCGCGTAATCAAACAAATACATTTAGCCATGGAAGGTTTATTAAGTTTTACAAATACGATCGGCCATCGATCAACCGGCGCATCATCAAACGTACATGGCGTGAGCGGAAAAGAGGGGTTGGGAAGAGTGAAATGAATAATTTGAAACGCCACCAACAAATTTATCTTACAAAGGTGACATTTTATTCCTCTAGTAATTTGTAATTATATTACAAATACCTTTAAACGAAGCGACTTTAAGGTTGGGGCGAAACGACCTGTTTCCTTAACATTGATGCAATACTTCCATTGTTGTATTTGTCACTACACTTTCGCCCTATTTTTCTGCTCTGCGTAAGGTGAATGGTTCATATATAAACGTTTCTGAAAGCAGATAATTTCAGGAATTATGGGGTTTATTCAAGGTCCTCCTGCTCCAAAACGAATAGGTGGATCCCCCTTCATTATTCAAATTTTAAGTTGTCTTGATGTTCTTGATATAAGAAGCCAACAGGTAAAGTTTGAAAGAAAATCTACAGTCACTGTGAGTTCTTTTTCGATGGAATTGCCTTAAAACGTGCGAACTACTGTTTCAAATTGACTCGTTTTGTTTTCGAGGTGCGTGCATGAGAAATTAAAGCCGTTCCGCGTGAATAGAAATCGTTCCCAAACTACGGTGGCCCACAAGGGTCACTACATAAAAAAGGTCAACCGCATATTAAACACTGCACCCTATACAAATAAAAAATGTTGCTACAAATAAAAAAAAGATGTTGCTGCAAATAAAAAATGATGTTGCTGCAAATAAAAAAAAGTTGCTGCAAATAAAAAAAAGTTGCTGCAAATAAAAAAAGTTGCTGCAAATAAAAAAAGTTGCTGCAAATAAAAAAAGTTGCTGCAAATAAAAAAGTTGCTGCAAATAAAAAAGTTGGTGGGCCACCGTACCAAACCCGTCAGAAACACAATAGAGATACAAATACCTTACTAACCTCGTTTTCTCGGTCCGTACTGTAAGTTAAGGATCTGTGTCTTCCCTTTCGATTTATAGCTCGCGCGCCTCACGCTTGGGCCAAGAGAAGAAAACTTGGTCTGTAACTTACAGTACGGTGTTCGTACTCGGTTAGTAGGAAGTATGTATTACAGAAGACACGCACGGCAACAAGAAATCTACCTGTCAAATATAGATAACCTTGTCTCCAAGCTTACTCTTCGTCGCTCTCCTCTTTAATTTCTTTTCAGTTTAAAAAGCAAACTGAGAGCTTAACGCTTTCTCCTATATTTTTGCTTCATTCTTTCGTTTGGCCGTCCTTCTGTTGCACGTTCAGAGTCCTATTGAACTAGGAATCGAGTTAACAATTTGACGTCAGTTTTTCATGCGTCTGTTCTGCTATTGATCATGAATTTCGTCATAACATTGTCAAAGTAGTTGTGGATCCACGAGGCGATAGCCGAGTGGATCCGCACACTACTTTGACAATGTTATGACGAAATTCATTGTCTATAACAGGACAGACGTATGAAAAACTGGCGTCAATTTGTTTTTTACGATAACAAACTGTCAAATTTTCCAATCTTACTCGTTGCCGCATCGCATAAATTATAAATTCATTTGTCTGTCCGCTTATTGACAATAAAAATTAGCCAAGGGTCTGTACTGTCATCGTAAAAACCATTTTTAAATTCTGCAACATGTTGCCGCCTTGACTTCATGTTTGACACCAACATTTTGAAGGACAGAAAAATTTTTGCAGGGCAGCATTTATACGGACCGAAAACCTCCCATTTCTCTGCCTCTCACGTACTGCTCGTTACCAAATGGACAATTCTTCGGTGTGTTTCTTTCAGATATAATCAGACGAAACAGGGATAGATTTGTTGGTGGCGTGGTAAGTGGTGTAACCTTGGTACCGTTTTGTTTCTTGCGTCAGATAACGGGTCAAGCGAGGGAAAAGACCCTGGGAACGAGGCTGGTCAAGTGTTCACCACAGTCAAACTTCCATTGACGGTCACCCCTCTACAATGGCCACTTTTTCTTTCCTGGCGGATCGGACAGTCCATTTTTAACCTCTCTACAACGGTCGCCTCTCCACAACGACAACTCGTCCCGGCTGCCAAAATGACCTCTTTATAACGGCCAGTTAACAAGTTACTCTGACGAATGGTGTATACAGGACCCCACTTTTATTAGAAAAGGTCATCAAACTTTATCCGTACAACGCTTCGTTAGTTCCAGTTTCTGTTTTGTCGATATATTTTGATTGTGTTACGTCCAGTCTTAATGCTAAAAGAAGCATTTTTTAAGACAACGTTTCCGAAAAAGCAGGGGTTGTGCTACAGCCCGCCTCTACATAATGGCCTCCTCTATACAACAGCCACTCTTCTCTGTCTCTAAAGCGGCCATTGTGGAGATGTTCGACTGTAATTTGTTTTTCCCCTTAATTTGTTTCGAAGAGGTAGCCTTCAAAACTACCTTAATTAATGGTTAATACGCATTTTATCTTGTGTACTTGCACGCTCTTTTTATAACTTTGAAGCCAAATTATCGTTGTTTGGTATTTAAACTTGCTTTTACACGTTTCTGTTAGGCTAATTTTTCGGGGTTTTTTTCGTTTCTCATAACCGTTTCAGAACCTTATTGTGGTTGGTGGTTAGGTTGGTGCTGGCAAATTTTGAGAGCTGTATCTCACTTAATGTCTAAACACATTGCCATATTGTGATACTGCTCCTTAACTTTGCATTTCGGTTTTAGGCTCACTGCTTCACTGGCACGAAGGAAGAGGCGTCTGAGTATCTGGATCAGGGTTTATATATCGGTATTACAGGGTGGTGAGTGTGTTACGAAATATCAATAGCACTTGTTGCGGTAGATTTGTAAAAAAGATTATGAGGTGGTGGATTAACGAATGATTGGTATTTTCTACTTGTCGTTGTAGCTCGTTGAAAACAGGAGACAACATTGAAGTCATGAAGGCCATTCCTTCGGAGAAGTTACTGCTCGAAACAGGTGAATTTTTTTAAAACAAAATTGTGTTTTGTTTTCAACGCAATTGGGGCGCGGGCGTTGGTTTCATGTTTCCCACAGCCGCGTTACTTATATGTTTTTTAAAGAATTTATGACAGTGGCAACCTAGCACTGGATTACAGGAATAGCTGGCGTGTAAGAACCTAGTGGTTCAAGAACCTGCTGGCGGAAATTTGCCATTTTAATATCGAAAAATATGAGAGTCGAGCGGGTTCTTATGTGTGGGCTGCACTTCAATTATGAAAACATTTTAACCAAGGAGTGTAACTTTGAGATTTCAAATTTATATTACGAGAAAATAGATAATACAGTTGTGAATAAATACTGTATGTTCAAAGATGTATCAAACCTATCAGAGCGATCCGTCTTTGTCTTCTTTCATCGTGCAAGGGTTACACTTTCGTTTATTTCTTTTGTCTCTTGCAAACCATCCAGATGCACCTTGGTGTGACATTCGTCCAACTCACGCCGGTTTCAAGCACGTGAAGACAAAGTTTGAAAGTAGAAAAAAAGAGAAGTGGGAAACTGGACTTTGTGTGAAGGGACGCAATGAGCCCGCAAACATCATGTAAGTACCACAGGCTTCCGGGTGTCGAACGTGACGGAGAGGTGTGACGAGGGGTTATCCAGGAAGATTTTTGTCCAGTTTTTGTTTGTGTCACGCTTCTGTGTCTGATGCTGTCGGTGTCTTTGCCGAAGCCGTAGTGTTGCGTGACACTGAGAGAACTGTTTCTTTAAATTCCCGGTTAAATTTCAAGATCAAGAATTCTTCTTGCAATTTGATTTCTTTTCAAATGAACATATTGCGGTTGGCTGCGGACTTTTCTCAAGTTTCTCAGTTGAGAACTCATATTTTTTTGCTTTCTTTTCCTCTCCACTATTTAGTATTTATTTTGTTTTATTTTTGTAGTCAAGTGCTAGAAGTTGTCGCAGGAAGCCGAGGAGAAGATGTACATTCACTTGCTGAAACCGTTTATGAAAATACACTAAAACTGTTTTTCAGATAGCAGTAGAAAAAGGTGTTATTTACACACAAATTATCATGTTTACTTCCCAGAATGCAAGGCTAGATATGAATCGCAAATAGTAAAATATTGACTGCGTATATATGAGTTTTGTTGAACATACAGGTGAAGAAGCAATGTCGGCAGACAGACAGACAGATAAATTCATTTATGTGTCAATCAACTCTTCCTGTCGATCGCAAATTACTCAATAATTTACATTTACGACCTACAATAATTTTGAGATCATACTTCTACATGCCATGATTTAAGTTTTTAAATCTCGCTACAATTGCAGAAACAAGTAACATGACAAAAGAAACAATATTTTGAGAGTAATAAAGTGAATTTCTCTCAAAATGCGAGATAAACTAAATCTACTCGAAACCATTGAACTATCGTATATCAAAACCAATTATAATAAAAAAATAGATTTCCTGATAATAACTAATTAAGATTCAAAAAAATTCATAAAAAATACTAATTTGATTTGAATGTTGCTGAGCAAAAGGATGGGATATTTGAAGCAATGTTATGCTTTTGCGTAGCGTTTTTTGATGGTTATAATTTTGGTATTAAAGTGTCATATAAGAAAGTTGAATGAAGCATAAAAAGAATTTATCACCACTCGCGCGACTTTTAAAGCCTTCCTGATCAACAGATCTGAGCCCTCAATTTGAATTTCTCGATCAGCAGCGCTGCTAGGTATAACATCGGGCAATAATGTCTGGAAGCTATGTAGCGTGTAATTTTTCACAGAAGTCAAATTCACGTAATTACGCATTATATGATAATGGTGTTTTTGATGTTTCTTGTGTCTTGTTATCTTCGGGGAAGAGATTTGCTCCCATGAAGCGGCGGAGATTCGTCGTTTTCGCTCGGATTCTGGCAACCTTCGATCGATTTAGGTTTGGTGCCCCTTCGACAGCTCACGAACAAGAACAGTGAACAAAGGGTAAAAAATATCGAGCAACTCAAGACCAAAACCCAAATGCCTTCCACTGAAATAGACAAAACAGAAAAGAAAGTGAATCTGCTTGGTTCATCATATGTAAAAAAAAAAACTAGTAGCGGCCATTCAAATTAAAGCCTTTTGAGCAGCACTTTTCATGTGGTGTTATTTGGAAGTTTCCGTAAGAAAGGTCTGCACTTTGGTATCGTCTAAAGTAAACAGGCCCTCTGTAGTGCAAGAGAATACGGATTAGTGCGAGATAAGTTTCATGGAACAACGTTAGATTGGTTTTTACCTGAGAGTCAAAATTTGCTTTAGAGATCTTTAGGCCTCGTCCACAACTACACCGGAGGACAATAAAAACGGAGCTTTTTTTTCGATTACCATTTCCGTCTACACTAATCCGTCAAGACAACGGAGCTTTTCGAAAACGCTGTTCAAACTGCAGGAATTTGAAACTGGTTTTGCGTTTTAGTAAAGACAAAAAACATTTTGAAGACAAAGCTTTTAAAAACCGATCAGGTTAATATAATCATGATATTTCCCTGACCCAAGTTTTACTCAAACTCAAGTCCAAGATGACTAGTCGTAGTCGAGTTTACAAATTTTTCCAGCGTAAAGTGTGGACGGAAAACATCTGATGCGTTTTCAGAGTGAAACCTCCGTTTTCAAATTCTCACGGCGCAGTGTGGAGCCGGCCTAATTTTCGCATTACTTTGTCAAATATATAGAGAAAGTTTTACCTGGCCAGCAGAAGCCTCTTTTAGTGCTAAGAACAGACCTGCAATAACAAATTTAACGAGGAATTCAGAATGTCTATGCTTTAATGAGGATGACAAGTCCTTGTCTATTGGCTAGTTTACATTGCAAGCTAACAGCCCAATTTCGATATGTTAAAATTCAGCTTTATACAAAAGACATTAGCACGAGGCTCTGGGCAATAAACCTCTCAAACTCTATCGAGTTTTTTGTTGAAGCCTTGTACTTCGGTCCATTGTTTTAGGCTGAATTTTAATATATCGAAATTGGTCCAGTAAGATCTATAGACGTCATATTGCCTTATCAAGCAAGGTTGCGTCATTCACGTGACGCCATTTATCCACACAACCACGTGAACACGAGGACACCACACGCCTCCATACTTGATGCAGGACTTGCAGCCCATGAAACACGTCTTCCGAGGCATGTCGGGAGCACGGCAATATTTATGAAGACGCCCTGTAGCAGGAAAATAGAAGTTATAACTAGTTTTTATGGATTTTTTGTAAATTTTGCTCTTCTGCCGTAGTACCAGCCTTGCAATCAATTTGGTTTTATAACACTTAGAGTGACGTCTGGTACGAGCATTTCTTGATCAACTGATCCGGCAATAACAGACCAAGCAGTTTAATCACTCGTTGCGTGGTCTCCTGCATCCAAACGTTGTATATTAGTTTTTATACGGGGACTTTATTAGGCTCGATTACCAGCCGCTGTTCGGGAAAGAAGCCCGACATGAGAGAGCGGCGGAAATCAAGCCTAGGACTTTATTATGTCAGTCTCAGTTCTACGCACGCTGGGATTAGTCAACTTAGCGTGCCTTATTGTACGACCTACTGCCAAAATTTATCATGATTTATCGCCAGGTTTTCGTCACGATAAGTAAAAGTGTAAAACATTTTTTTGGTTTTCTTAAACTTTTGACTATATGCTAAGTGTTAACAACGCCGCAATGATTTCCATTGAACTCTTTTTGCCTTTGACATAGGTCCGTGTTTTGAAACCGATTTATATCTTATTAACCCGGTCTTCTCGGTCCGTGCTGTGAGTTACGGACCCTGGTTTTTTCCCCTTTGATCCATGGTCTGCGTAGTTCTCGCCTGTGCCATGAATAGAAAGTGGAAAAACTTGGTCCGTAAGATATACAGGACGGAACACGAACTCGGTTAGTAAGAAGTCTTGAAGTAAATCCAACCGTTCTTATTGGGTCTTTCTTGGTTGGGATTTTGCCAGACGGACCGTGTCCATGGAGACGGGCAGAAGCGGTGTATTTTTGTTTCCAGAAGCCGTTTAATTCATATTCAATGCCATTTATTAAATAACTGAGCCATTACGCGCGCTCTCATAGGTCGATAGGTTAGTAAATATGAAAACAGTTCTATCCTTAGGCACTGGATGTATTTTAGTTTTTAATTTCGGTTAACCTCGTGTTTCCTTGTCATGATTTATTTTCATCGTTTATTTTTTTCATCGTGAATAAAATTATGCTATATATGACAGTATGTAAACACGGTTGTGACGTGACGAGATTTGCGTGTAATTTTAAAAATTATTTTATAAAAGCAATAGAGCGCTTTTTCCGTGTTTACAGAGCCTCATGTTAACACTGGAAGGTTGGGAGAATTCTCGAAAGTTATGCAAACCGTCGACTACGTCTCGGGTTTACATGACTGTCTCGAATTCTCCCAACTCTCCTCGTGTTTAGATGAGGCTATGTAAACACGGAAAAAGTGCTCTATTGCTTAAATAATGAACTTTTTTCTAGCCAAGTTTGCTCGCGCCGTATTGCTACGTCCTGGGGCCAATATTGCACAGTACGACTCTCGCGCTCAATAATTAAGAGAAAAGAAGCAGGAAGAGGACACCAATTTGTCAACGGTTCTGAACTGATTGCAAAAGCAGTTTGATGAAAATATAGAAACCAGCTCGGTTTGAAGCGTTCAGTTTGACACTTGAGTAAACGCAAATCAGCGAATCAGGGTAGAAACCATTAAAATTCATGTCGGTACAATCTTAGAAACTAAAACGTACCTTTAACTGTATTATTTACACGGATGGGATTGCCTGAAACAAAAATGACATTCGAATTAACAAGGGGAGAAAACCAAACAAGAACTAATTTAAGTCGGAGGGTGGTATATGGATGGGTTCGTGTAAAAAAGCGGGGAATCGAAGGTAGAGCATAAAGTATATTGTTATTCTTCTGTTTTAGAATATCTTGTCGATTCTTTGTTTTTTTTTTCTTTTTCAAAGCTTTTTTGTATCAGCACATCTGGGAGAGCATTTAGCAAACTCTTATAGGGGAATCCTTGTTTACAATATTTGCCTCATTAGCATAAGCAATTCAGTTTCTGATGGAGCTACAAATAAATCAGTTCTAAATATTGAAAGGTCATAGTACGATAAACTCTGCCAATGAATTTGAGCCTGATGCGTTGATTACTTTTTGAGCAACACGGGTTTAAAAACTTAAAATTTTACAAAGAATGTATGAGCTCATTAGCGCTTTTGCCACCCAGGAATTATGCAGTTTTTGAGAGACAATTACTCCTTCAATATTGCACACAAAGAACTAAGAATTTCAGCATCACTTAGGTTTTACTAGCTCTTTAGCTGCCTGAAGTCAATTCATATCTTACATGTTTATTTCTGTAAGCTAAGCCGTATGCAAATGAACAAAAATTTAAACAATGACGTCAGCACGAATCCCCCTATACGCAAGCTTCAAAGACACTTTTACCAGGCCCTATCGGTGATTTCTTACCGCGTGGTCCGACATCCAGGTGTGACATATTTCTGGGTGCAAACCCAATCCTCTGATTGGCTCGATCAAACACTACTACATTTCCCTCCATAGCGACCTCGCCCAAAAGTGCTGCTGGACCGGGTTGTTGGAAAGCCGATTAACGCTAACCCAGGATTAAAAGTCAACTGACGTATTAATTCTTCTTGAAAACAATGATGCAAGGCTGATACTACGTAGAGAGCTTAACGGAGCAACGACACGATAGAGTCCAAACTGTAACTCACTTTTTACATGGTTTGGCCATGATTTTCCTGCGGCACAGTTTGTGTCTGAACGCAGTTTTTCCTTATCGCGGCAACGACACGATATTCTGGATTTTTC
>CM042752.1:5533089-5560589 GCA_022496165.2 Catalaphyllia jardinei
ACCCGTCACCCGCTACCCGCTACCCGTCACCCGCTACCCGCTACCCGTCACCCGCTACCCGTTACCCGTTACCCGTTACCCGCCACCCGTCACCCGCTACCCGTAGAAAAGTGCTGCCGAAATTTCATACCGCACGCTTTGTCGGCGTTTAATTTACTTTAACACAACAAACGCGGCTATTCTCTATGTTCCACGCGCATTTGTTTTCGTAATTTGGCGTGCGGAACTTTTTTAGTGCAGAAAAGATTTGCAACGATAAGAAGCCATAATGTTTGTTACAGCGCAGCGTTTAATGAGGGTTCAATCTCTTAAATCTCGGTTATCAGTGAAAGTGGCAACTTGTTCGTTTCAACGTGGGCTCAGAACAAATCGTCTTTTTCACGGCATTACACAACCTTCGTTCTGGGCTTACACCCTTGCGAGTTAACTTTAGTTTTCTTTTCAAATTCTATGGATAAGTGAAAAGTTAAATTCCTTTTAGTTCGTTACTTCTACTTCTGGGTGAAATCATTCTCGTTCTGGACGAAAATTGCTATATACGCACCGACGGGGTCGAATAAGACTCGTAGCGATTTCATTCCGGAGGTCACGAGCAAAATAAATTTTAAACTCTTAAACCCCGGGTTTCAAGGATTCTTTCGATGTACGTCCCCGTTAGAAATAAAGTTAAAGTCAATAGCAAAGAGCTCACTGAGCATCGAGTTATTTTGTTTCCGATCACGAACGCCGACAAAGAAAAAGTTCCGCGTCGCGAGTTACTTTGTTTCCGATCACGAACGCCGACAAAAAAGTTCCGCGTCGCGCATATTACATCGCACAATCAATCAACAACGCAAGAACTTTTATTATTTTTATTTATACCCTTGAAAAACTGTAGTTTTTATCATCATTTACTCTTCGATCGAACTGACCTTTGGTTTCGATCGAAACGACCGGATACCTCCGCAGGGACCCGTCTCTGAGTCTTACTTCTCCCTGCAATATAAAATCAGCGGTGGAAACGATTGTTTGTCATGTAAGATGACATAAAGTGCATCAAAATCCATTATTCGCAAGATGGCGGGCCTGCTCACTTCGTTTTGTTAGCGAAGTTTACTCAATTTTCTGTTTAAATCATTTGCTTTTTTATTATTAGCGCTACGAATTATTTTTCAAAAGTTTTCAAGTTTGAAAACGGTGAACTAATTAATAATGACGAATATGAAGGCAGGAACCGATACAACGTAGAAGTGTTGTTTTTTTATCGGTTCCTGCCTTCATATTCGTCATTTTATTTGTGAAGCCGATTAGATCACTATATTGATCCAACGTATACCAGCAGGATCATCGTTCCGGTTGCTTGCGAAACATTTTACAATTAATAATCACTTAATGTTTTATTCACAAAAAAAAAGATATCGAAGTGAATTTAACAGGTAAGGATCGAAATATTAGCTTTACAGACATTGAAACATTTCGTGTTGTCTAGAGCACTACAATAAGATTATATTTTTCCTTGATTCTATGTTCAAGGGAGTCTCTAATGGAAAACAAGCTCATCAAGTCAGTAGCACAAATCCTTAAAAGGAGGTCACCCCAAAAGGCATATTTTTTTGTCATCACTAATAAAAGTTTATAATGAGTTAAGTTACTCATCAAAGTTTCAGCATCGGCTGCCACCATTTTGAAGCAAATGCTCAGCGGCAAGGTCGGGCTAGGCCGCTAAGCGTGACGTCATCTTTACCAAGGGGTCTTGTCTTGCAAGCGTATTTGTTTACTCGAGGTCATGGCTGGCCTTCAACCTTACTGTTTTGAGCCAGAACGTGTTTCTAATCCTGCGGATAGCGAAAGTGAAAACAAAGAAGTAAACGATCGGTTAAAAGGCACATTTTGGTGTTCTTGTGAGCGATGTCAAATCATGCCAACGCAAAGAGAATGTGTTTGTTGCCGAGAACATCCAGAGGAAGACAACAAAATTCAAGGTAAAATTTTAAGCTTACACTGCATCGGTTGCAGTAAATGGAAAAAACAATTTTCTTTGTAAATTGCTGTAGACATTAAAAGGTGGTTTAATAAAGCCGCAAGCAGTTATTTTTTACGTCAACTGTTTGTATTTTTATTTTCGTAGTGTCTAAATGTCTCGGACTCAAATAGACTAAATGCCTGGCAGTCAGAAATATTCACCGAATTCCGACTGAAATCCTCAATCAAACCTGTTAAAAGTATTTGGTGTTTCTTTAGAAATGTCAAGCGATACTAAAAAGTATATTGGTTTTACATTCGATGAATTCGGTGAATATTTCTTAAGGGATTCCGTGTACGTTTTCATCCAGCTGATGCCGATCGCCAAAACAGACGACTATCCAAGATCTTAACCTCATGTTCAAGAAGTCTAATGCAAGCTACCATTGAGAACTTAAAGGTCAAACTTGACAACATTTCCTCTCTTAAGTCCCGTGCTTGCAGTCGCCTTCAAAATCGATGCACAGAGGACACAGAGGCCCAGTACCATCGAGTGAGTACTTTAATATCAGAAATGAACTCTCAGTTCTATCACGAGATTAAAGCTGTTAAAGACGCGAAATTTGCTACTCTTCTTGATGAGGCGCCTCTCCCACGGCACCATTAATCAAGCATCTGTACAACAAAATCTGTGATGATCTTCCCCTCACTGTCGCGGAGAACTCCGTTCTAAGCAAAGGGCTTACTTTCGTTCCTGTAAACAGCAAAACTGACGAGTACCAAGTGAAAGCTGATTGTGAGCGTTATTTTCGCCGGTTACGTCTCAAGGCTCATTTCCATGACCGCGAAGACGCATCTATAACGCTTGATAATGATCCTTTCACAAAGTTTGAAAAGAAGACGTCAACGTGGACCCCTTCGGACACAGGGAGCCCATACAAGCAGTGTGTCTTTTTATGTTCGAAATATAAAGAAATGTATGGGAGAATATTGAAGAGTCTTAATATCGTAAACTTATATCGATGAATGTCTAAGTTAAAGCTCAAAATAAATGTAAACCTACCTCAGTTGTTGTCGTTTATCCGAAGGAGACAAGGGTCTCCTTCTTATAACGTTTAGCAACAGTCAACGCAAAACCCACCAAATTTCATTTTTTTTTTTTCATTTCATTTATTTATTCGCCATAAGGGGTACAAGAGAGAGAAGAAAATGAAAAAAAAAAGTCTTACTGTTTACAATCTCATGGCGAGGAAGCCCAAAAGAAGCCAGCAGGCTTATAGAGAATGGGCTCCCTCAGATAAATAAATAGAACAGAATTTTAATTTTATGAGGAAAAATGGCAGAGCTACTGTAAAAATCTTATGATAAATTATAAATCGCTCAAATTCGCCATTTAGAGCCACAGAAACGACAATACACAACAACTGAGGTAGGTTTACATTTATTTTGAGCTTTAACTTAGACATTCCTCGACATAAGTTTACGATATCAAGACTCTTCAATATTCTCCCATACATTTCTTTATATTTCGAACATAAACAGACACACTGCTTGTATGGGCTCCCTGTGCTCCGGATGGCCAGTTTTCAGCCATTGACCATTACATCGACCGATGCCGCCGTAGTATTATTTCTAGAAACTACACAAGGCCCGTATTGTCGTTTCCAACCTGCCACAAGAGGAGAAGCAACCCTTGCAAGATCTAAGGCGCCGCACCGATATTATTATTAAACCAGCAGACAAGGGTGGTGCGGTCGTTGTCTGGTCACGCGATCTTTACAATCAGGAGGCACACCGCCAACTGTCAGACAACCGCTTTTACTTACACCTAGATGCTGATCCGACGCGAGATGATCAGAAAGTCGTCAAGGACACTATAAGAACAATGATAGCCACGTGTGACCTGCCACCAAAGGCCCAGCATCTTGTGGTTTCCATCCCATGCACTTCGCGATTCTATATGCTACATAAGCCAAACAGTCCTGGGCGTCCTACTGTGTCTGCATGTTGTTGTCCTACAGAGAATATCGCAGCGTGTCTAGATGAAGTAATGGCTCCTTTAGTTAGAGGCCTTCCAACCTAGGTAAAGGATACCAACGATGCTCTCAGGATCTTTGACGCCTTCACATTTGACGGCTCCAATGATAATCCCCGCTTCCTGTTCACAATGGACATAAAATCACTGTGATTCCCAACAATGGTGGATTACAAGCTCTCATCCATTTCTTCGACCAGTGAGCCAACAAAGAGCCACCTACCCACACGCTTACAAGACTGGCTGAGCTTGTCCTCGCTTTAAACGCCTTTTCGTTCAATGGGGAATACTAGCGTCAGATCGGAGGTGTCGCCATGGGGAGCAAGATGGGTCCCAGTCACGCTTGTCTGTACGTGGGCTATATTGAAGAGCAGATTCGCGTGAGTTATACTGGCTTCGTCCCACAGCTGCTCAAACGTTACATTCCTGACGTTGTTGGATGCGCGCATTGCACTCGCTACGATTTGGGACAGTACATCGATTACGTATCTAACTTCCACCCAGCTCTCCAGTTTACATCGACCATCAGCGAACTGAAATTGCCTTTTCTCGATATCAAATTGAGTATTAACGGTGATAAGCTACAGACATCAGTGCACTACAAGGAAACTGATTTGCATAACTATCTCCATTACTCGTCACTCCATCCTGGTCACTGTATGGGGGCAATTCCATACAGTCAGTTTCTTCGACTCCGCAGGATCTGCTCTGATTTCACGATTTCACGAACCCAGCCACAGAGATGAAGGAATACTTCCGGGCGCGTGGTTACCCTGATGAACTTGTCAACAACGACCTCAGAAAAGTCCCCATCGAGCGTTTCTCTCTTCTCACATCAACACCAACAAGCCACGATGAAAGCCCTAATACCAAAGTCCCGTTGGTATTAACGTATAATCCATTCAACGTCGGCACCAGGCGAATCTTGCTTGACAATTTCAACATCTTGTCCTCCGATCCCGAGGAACGCAGGATTTTCCCCGAAACCCCGCTGGTATCATATCGGCGCGAGCGGAACCTCGGTGATATCCTTGTACACTTTGCGGATGCCTCGCCGTCTCTCACTGATGCCGGTTCATTGCCCTGCCGATTGCTTCGATGCCAGACGTGCAAGCACATAACTCCTCAGACTTTTCTACAAGGGCCAAAGAGCGCACATAACATCCGCGACCACTTCACCTGTCAGTCTGAGAATGTTGTGTATTGCATTTCCTGTCGTAGCTGCAATTGCCTGTACATCGGGAAGATTGGAAGGCGACTACGGGACCGTTTCAGCGAACACCTCCGGAGATTTCGAAACCGATCGCGCGGGTTTCCCGTAGCTGAACATTTCAACTCCGCCTCCCACTCTCTAGATGGCATCATGGTCTGTGGCTTAAAACAGTGCTCTGGCAGCAACATCAGCCGTAAGCAGCATAAAATGAGATTAATCTTCAAGCTGGGCACGCTTCGACCAAACGGACTGAACATTAACTTTAATTTCTTGTGACTGCGGGTCTAGCGCGTATTACACTTACGCGCGCTAAAACAGTGGTTTTCTTATTTGTTTCATGCGCGCGCTTTCCGTGCGTGCGTACGCATACAACTTTTTGTATCACGTGGTAAATCCAGCTACTGAAGAAGGGCTAAGCCCGAAACATTTAGTTTATCTGAACACATTTGACACTTTATTTTTAAAGCATTTTAGCCTTATATACGAGTTTTCAACAGTGTCATGCATCGCATGAGTTTTTTTGCTCAATTCTACTGAATTGGTATAAACTTGGTATCGTTTTGTTTCTTGCAACAGATAACGGGTCAAGCGGACGATCAAGCGAGGAAAAAGGCCCTGGGAACGAGGCTGGTCAAGTGTCCACAACAGTCGAACTTCTATTGACTGTCACCTCTCTACAATGGCCACGTTTTCTTTCTGGCGGATCGGACAGTCCATGTATTTACTTTTTTTAACGTCTCTACAACGGTCACTTCTCCACAACGGCAATTCGTCCCGGCTGCCAAAATAACCTCTTTATAACGCCAAGTTAACAAGTTACTGGTGTATACAAGACCGCACTTTTACTAGAGAAGGTCACCAAACTTTAGCCGTACAACGCTTCGTTGATCCCAGTTTCTGTTTTGTCGATATATTTTGATTGTGTTACCTACAGTCTTTATGCTAAAAAAAAAAAGCAGGTATTATGTTACAGCCCCGCCTCTCCATAACTGCCTCCCCTCTACAACAGCCACTCTCCTCTGTCTCTAAAGCGGCCATTGTGGAGATGTTCGACTGCAATTTGTTTTCCCCCTTAATTTGTTTGGAAGAGGTGGCCTTCAAAACTACCTTAATTAATAATTAATACGCATTTTATCTTGTATACTTGCACGCCCTTTTTATAACTTTGAAGCCAAATTATCGTTGTTTGGTATTTAAACTTGCTTTTACAGGTTTCTGATAGGCCAGTTTTTCGGGGTTTTTTTTCGTTTCGCATAACCGTTTCATAACCTTATTGTGGTTGGCGGTCAGGTTGGTGCTGGCAAATTTGAGAGCTGTATCTTGCTTAATGCCTAAACATATCGACATATTGTGATACTGCTCCTTAGCTTTTAGGCTCACTGCTTCACTTGCACGAAGGAAGAGGCGTCTGATTATCTGGATCAGGGTTTATATATCGGTATTACAGGGTGGTGAGTGTGCTACGAAATATCAATAGCACTTGTTGTGGTAGATTTGTAAAAAGCGATTGTGAGGTGGTGGATCAATAAATGATTGATATTTCCTACTTGTCGTTGTAGCTCGTTGAAAACAGGAGACAACATTGAAGTCATGAAGGCCATTCCTTCCGAAAAGTTACTGCTCGAAACAGGTGAATTTTTCAACACAGTATTGTTTTGTTTTCAACGCAATTGGAGCGCGGGCGATCTTGACAGTAAATAGGAATTGGTTTCATGTTTCCCACAGCCGCGTTACTTAGATGTTTTTGAAAGAATTTTTACAGAGGCAACCTAGCTCCTGGATTACAGTAATAGCTGGCGAGTAAGAACCTAGTGGTTCAAGAGCCTAGTGGCGGAAATTTGCCATTTAATCATAAGAATTACAATTTCCTCGATTGTGATTGTTTCAAAAAAAAACTCCAATTTTTGACTAATTCACTTGCCAAATTGTTATCTGACAGTTTGTTATTGGACAGTTTGTTATCGGACAGTTCAATAAGCCAATCACATTCAAAACTGTATTTTAAATCAACTAATCACATTCAAAGCTGTAATTACGTGCGTGCGTGCGCGCGCGCTTGCTTTTGTGTTTTTGGCGCCTAATTACCAGTGCGAGAGCGGTGGCATTAGAATATTTACGCCTCCTTTGTCAGTTTTCTAATTTAAATTTTTCCTTTCTTTTATAACTTGAATATTTTTTCTCTTCTCGGAAATTGTAATTTTTCTGATTAATTTGTAATAAGACTTCGTGTCGTCCAATTCGGTCTGTAATCATACTGTCTCGTTATAGACAAATCGGACTCCCGTTTTGCGGTCGTCCGATTTTGTTGATCACTGGTATGATTGTAGACCGAATTGGACTACACTCAGTCCTATTACCATTACTTAATATCCAAAAATATAGGAACCTGTTAAACCAAGAAAGTGTTTTTCTGGTGATATAGCCTGCGAGCAGGCTCACATTTGGGAGCACACGCGCGAGCGACAAAGAGCGAATTCCAAAGCGAAGCGATCCTTAGGCTCATATTTGGGAGCACACGCGCGAGCGATAAAGGCGAAGCGGTCCTTAGGCTCACATTTGGGAGCACACGCGCGAGCGAAAAAGAGCGAATTCAAAAGAGAAGCGATCCTTAGGCTTATATTTGGGAGCACACGTGCGAGCGACAAAGAGCGGTTGTGAAACCCGACAAAGTTCTTTGTTGTAGGTTTTTGTTCACTTTTTTGGCCTTGACGGTGCACAAAACACAGTAGTTGTTTACTTCGTACTGAGGAACTAACCAATAAAAACGTGTTGGTTACGTAATTCATGCATAGTGTATGGGCGCAAAACAAAAGATTGTGCACTGCCGTGGACCTTTCAACCTAAATATTGGCATCTTTGTTTGCTCCTTTGATGTTTGCTGGGCTTCATAATCAGTCCCCTATATTAACTCTGTTTTAAACTACCCACTTTCTCTGCCAATTGGGGGCCACGGAAGTCAGAAATGCTACAAGTTGATTGACAGATTCGAAGCGGAAGTGATAGTGTCGCTTGTTCTGATTGGTCAGTTTAAATACCGGAAGTGTGATGATTGTATCCCGGAAATAATATGCTGCCACAAAGCCAAGGCCAAGGCCAGATCCGTTTCATGACGCCACAGTGGCGGGAAGAGTTCGAAAACTTTTAATTTGGAAGAGTTCAGGAATTTCACGACTGTTATGTTAAGAAATTTCTTTCTCCTGACAACATGAGGCAAGTATGGAGAAGATTTTGCCAATGTCAATCAACTGTAAGGTAATTTTGTGATTTGAGACGGCGAGGTTTTCGTAATTAATTGGCGACTTTTTCGGTCCTGCGATTCAGATCAGCTTAAAAATTATGTCAACGTTCGTTTGCCTCTAGCGGTTTGACTGACTGCCAAAAGGAAGTGCTGGATATCGTTTTGTCTGGCTACAATACCTTTAGCTGCTGGGCCGCCGTTAGTGAGAAGTCCTTTCTCATAAAGCAAATTTCTGAGTGTACGACGAAAACGATTTATGTAATAAGCACGACTGTCGGCCCAATGTTGATTTCTTCATATTCCACGGCTGAATTATTTTTCAAAACGTTTGCAACGTTATAAGGAAGCCATTGTTTTACCTTCTTGCAACGCTGTTAATGTCTGTTCCGCTACACGATATGTGGAGATGGGGTTTGGCTGGAATGCAAAGGGGACAAGACACCAGTGGATTGGCCCCAAAGCGAAGGCGGGGGCCCAACTGATGGGTCGGTGCTTGGACGGTTGCTATGGAAACCGACGCCCTACCGAAAAATGCTCTTTGCATAGTCACACTGGCCGAAGCCAGTGGAGAAACAAAGAAAAACAAAAATAAAAAAAGGAATTAAAAAAAGGCGGGGTAGTGGAAAGGGAGGGCGGAAAAAACTCACAAACAACGTCCCAGAGCAAACTGCACAAAGGTACGCGTCAGCATGAGGACAGCGCGCGAAGGGCGATCTCCGCTTGCGAGCGAGGCTGCCCTATTGCGGCCTAGGCTGTGCTCCCATACATTAACTTCTGTCAATCAAAGATTGACACCAATGTACGCGCGTCACGAAACCCGCATTTTGACTTCCGCTTCTCTTCTTATTTCCGCTCCCCCAACTGGCAGAGACATGCGACGAAAAAAGTGAGAAATTTCATCCCTTGTCACTTTATTATTTTCGGTGAGTGATCGGATCCTAAGAGAAATCTGCGAGTCCCAGACTTCCGTAATCTCGTTTCCAGACCTCGCACTAGCAGACCGCGCAATTTACAGCGCGCGCGTATTAAAAATTCAAAATGGCAGTCACAAAACACAAAACACGTGCGATGAAGGTAATTTGATCTTTTATTCATATTCTAAACGGATGTGAGGGCTCCCTGTGCTCGCGCGTGTGCTCTCAAATGTGATGAGCTTGCTCGCAGGCTACTAGTGATAAAGATTTATATTTCCAAGTTCATAGAAATTAAGATTCTACTTGGCCTAATTTGCCAAAAACTACCCCTAAATACAAGAGAACCTAAGACCCTATTTTGCCAGACTTCAAAAAAAGGAGAGGTTTTTTCTTTCGAATTTTTCTCTTTGGCGACATCCTAAAACCGAGTCACCTATGACGGCAGCTTTCTGACGTCATCGAGTAATATAAAAGGGAGTTTAAGAAAACCACGACGGCAACGGAAACGTCGCGAAACAAAAGATTTAATGAGCAAAACTGAATGGCTGTGCACGTGCGTTATAAATCTTTGTACATTTCCTTGCCGTCCTCTGCAAAGCAACAACATGAAATGGCCAAGTTTATTGTTATCTGAAAAACGTGAACTACGACGGCTAATTTTTAAAAATATTTATCGCTAAGTTCCAGATTTAGTTTCGTGATGGTTTTGACAGTGATTAACAAATTGAGGACGTTCGCGCCCAAAAACTTTCTACGTACAGATTTTTTAAAACTTTGACTACAGGTAGAAAGTGATAAGATTAGATTAAAAACGTAAAAAAATCGGGGATCACCGAACTCGTTTTGAAGATAAGGCGCAGCACATACCATAGCATCTCTAGTATTTCCAGGTACTCGAGGCGGTTCTGGCCGGATTCATTACTATCAGCATATATTTAAGTCGAAGAATCATATCTAAGTTATGTGTGTTTAACACAGCATATATAGGCCTATTTGGTGGATCTTTGCTACGTATGTCATTAAATCAGCTAGAATTAGCCTTAAAAAAATACAATTTCTAAGTTACGCACACCTGTATTCATTTACCAATTCGACCCTACTTGAATAGTATATGAGAAATAATTAAAACTTCCCACGCACAGATTTCTTTTGTTTTTTAGTATAACGGAAAGAATGAGAAACGGAAGTGATCTGCCGAAAAAAAGTGGGGGTCACCGAGCATCCAACAAAAATATTCGCACACCAAGTTAATGTAAAGGTCATGAGCTCTATATTTTGTTGAGTTTTCGGCTCGGTGCGTGCGCACTAGAGATGCGCAGTAGCAATAGGCGCGAACGTCCTTAAATGACTTTAGAGTATCCCGAGATTCGTGGGTAAAATATAACTGAATTCATTTTTTAATCGACGTTGCCTTCGGCGTCGCCGTAGTATTTTTTTAAAATCCCTAATATCGGATGGGAGCGCTTGGGTTCTAGCCTATCAAAGTGATGCGTCTGTCTTCTTTCATCGTGCAAAGGTTACACTTTCGTTAATTTCTTTTCTCTCTTGCAAACCATCTAGATGCACCTTGGTGTGACATTCGTCCAATTCACGCCGGTTTTAAGCTCGTGAAGACAAAGTTTGAAAGCAGAAAAAAGAGAAGTGGGTAACTGGACTTTGTGTGAAGGGACGCAATGAGCCCGCAAACATCATGTAAGTACCACAGGCTTCCCAGTGTCGAACGTGACGGAGAGGTGTGACGAGGGGTTATCCAGGACGATTTTAGTCCAGTTCCTGTTTGTGTCACGCTTCTGCGTCTGACGCTGTCGGTATCTCTCCCGAAGCCGTAGTGTTGAGTGACACTGAGAGAATGTAGATTTTTGAACTGTTTCGTCAAATTTCAAGAACTCTTCTTACAATTCAATTTCTTTTCAAAAGAATGGATTGCGGTTGGGCTCCGGACTGTGCTCAAATTTCTCTAGAACTCGTGTTCTTTGCTTTCTTTTTCTCTCTACTAATTTGAATTTATTTTATTTTATTTTTGCAGTCATGTGCTAGAAGTTGTCGCAGGAAGCCGAGGCGAAGATGTACATTCACTCGCTGAAACCGTTTATGAAAATACACTAAAATTGTTTTTCAGATAGCAGTAGAAAAAAGTGTTATTTACACCCAAATTATCATGTTTATTTCCCGGAATGTAAGGCTAGATATGTGACTGCGTACATATGAGGTTTGTTGAACATACAGTTGAAGCAATGTCAGCAAACAGAGAAAGACAGACAGACAGACAGACAGACAGATAAATTGATTGCAGGAACAAGTAACATAACAAGAGAAACAAATATTTTGAGTAATAAAGTGAATTTTTCTCAAAATGCGAGATAGACTAAATCTACTCTAGCTCATAAACCTGATTAGAAATACAATGGGTTTAAAATGAACTAATGTATATCAAAACTAATTATAACAAAAAAAAGATTTCTTGATAATAACTAATTAAGATTCATAAAAAATACTAATTTGATTTGAATGTTGCTGAGCAAAAGGATGGTTTATTTGAAGCAATGTTTTGCCTTTGCTTAGCGTTTTTGATGGTTATAATTTTGGTATTGAAGTGCCATATAAGAAAGTTGAATTGAAGTATAAAAAGAATTCACCACTCGCGCGACTTTCAAAGCCTTTCTGATCAACAAATCTAAGCCCTCAATTTGACTTTCTTGATCAGCGGCGTTGCTAGGTGACACGGCTTCTCGTCTGTAACGTCACCTATCGCACCGGTGTAAGTATCGTGATTGTTTTAAAGTTTCCGGTCATAGTTGAAACTATAAAACAATATCTAAACGCAAATCAAATGCACGTAATTACGCATTATATGATGAGAATGTTTTTGATGTTTTTTTTTGTCTTGTTATCTTCGTGAAAGAGATTCGCTCCCATGAAGCGGCGGAGATTTGTCGTTGTCGCTCGGATTCTGGCGACCTTCAATCGATTTAGGTGAAGTGCCTCTTCGACAGCTCACGAACAAGAACAGTGAACAAAGGATGAAAAATATCGAGCCACTCAGGATCAAGATCCAAATACCTTCCACTGAAATAGACAAAACGGAAAAGAAAGTGAATTTGCTTGGTTTATCATACATAAAAATACTTGTAGCGGCCATTGAAAGCCTTTTGAGCCGTACTTTTCATGTGGTGCTATGTGGAAGTTTCAAAGCTTGTGGATGACACCCTAACGAGTGACTATTCAACTGAATGAATGAAAACTATTGAATAATTATGGCTTTGCGAGGCCCTGTGATCAAAAATTTGAATTCTCATTTGTTACCCCCATTCATTTCCTAAAGAGGTAGTGGGGAGAAGTTGACAAAATATCAAGCAAATTCTTCTTGTGTGATCATGTCCATAATTCTCATGACCACTCTGTTTTACAAAGCACTGATAGTACAAAGAGAAATTTGATGATGATCACTCTTCGGGCTTAAAGTATTTTTTTCCTATGCAAAATCGTGCGAACTTTAAATCACATTCACTTGAAGGACGCAAGAAAACCTTTTTAGGACACTGATGCTGTTTATTTCACGTACCTGAACACTGCTTGTACATGGGAACCAAAGAGTCACAGTAAGCATGGAATTCAGCGCTGCCATGTCCCGTAAGAAAGGTCTGCACTTTGGTATCGTCTAAAGTGAACAGGCCCCCTGTAGTGCAAGAGAATACGGATTAGTGCGAGATAAGTTTCATGGAACAACGTTAGATTGGTTTTTACCCGAGTGTCAAAATTTGCTTTAGAGGTCTTTAGGCCTCGTTCACAACTACGGCGGAGGACAATGAAAACGGAGCTTTGTTTTTCCGATTTCCACTGATTTCCGTCTACACTAGCTAATCCGTCACGACAACGGGGCTTTTCGAAAGCGCTGTTCAAACTGCAGGAATTTAAAATGCAAACTTTGCGTTTTAGTGAAGACAGAAAACATTTTGAAAACAAAGCTTTTGGAAACCGATGAGGTTAATCATGATATTTCCCTCACCCAAGTTTTACTCAAACTCAAATCCAAGATGACTAGTCCTATAGTCGTGTTTACAAATTTTTCCAGGGTATAGTGTGGACGGAAAACATCTGATGCGTTTTCAGAGTGAAACCTCCGTTTTCAAATTCTCACGGCGCAGTGTGAAGCCGGCCTGAGTTTCGCATTACTTCGTTAAATATATAGAGAAAGTTTTACCTGGCCAGCAGAAGCCTCTTTTAGTGCTAAGAACAGACCTGCAATACCAATTTTAACAAGGAATTCAGAATGTCTGTGCCTGAATGAAGATGACAAGTCCTTGTCTATTGGCTAGTTTACAGTTCAAGCCGAACAGCCCAATTTCGATATGTTAAAATTCAGCTTTATACAAGACATTAGCACGAGGCTCTGGGGAATAAACCTCTCAAACTCTATCGAGTTATTTCTTGAAGCCTCGTGTTTCGGTCCATTGTTTTAGGCTGAATTTTAATATATCGAAATTGGTCCATTAAGATCTATAGGCGTCATATTACGTATCAAGCAAGGTAGCGTCATTCACCTGACGCCATTTATCCACACAACCACGTGGCCACGAGGACACCACACGCCTCCATACTTGATGCAGGACTTGCAGTCCATGAAACACGTCTCCTGAGGCATGTCGGGAGCACGGCAGTATTTATGAAGGCGCCCTGTAGCAGGAAAATAGAAGTTAAAACTATTTCTTTTTCATACAGTGACTTTATTATGTCAGTCTGCGTTAGAGAAACTTAATTCAAAATCTTTGTACCACAGTTTTTTTGTCTCTAAAATATCTTGTAAACCAACTGCAATGAAGAAATATGACAAAGCGTTTAATACAGGCACCGTTCATCTTGACTGGAAGAAGATTTATTTACTCCCTTCCAAAGTAACCTTGCATACCAGGTTAAGAGAATTTCAATAAAAAATTTGAAACAGAATTTTATATACGAATGAAATGTTATTTAAAAAAAAAAATGTTGACTCCCCGTGGTGTTATTTTTGTGGTACGGAGTTAGAGACTTGGGAACATTTCTTTTTTTATTGCTCAAAAGTGCGCGCTTTCTTGGAAGAAGTCACAGTTATGCCAAATTCTCAGGGCATAACCTTCAGGCCTTTTGATATTGTTTTCGGTTTTGTCGACAGTGACTGCATGTTACTTACAATTACATTATACTAGAAAGTAAACACTTTATTTAGCGTGCCAAACTCAATAAGAATTCCCTATCTCTTAAATTACTTTTCGAAGAAATCAAAAACACGTTTCAAATCGAACGTTTTCTAGCTAGAAAGTATAATGAACTTTTGATCATGAAAACAAATGGAAACCCCTCCTCCAACAAATACAACAATAGCTTTTTTTACGGTTATACGGTACTGTAAGTAACGGACCCTCGTTTTTTCTCCTCTGATCCACGATCCGCTTTCTTCGCGCTTGTGCAACTCGGTCCGTAAGATACAGTACGGACCTCGAACTTGGTTAGTAAGAGGTCTTGAGGTAAATCCAACCGTTTTTATTGCGTTTTTCTTGGTCGGGAGTTTTGCCATACGGACCGTGTCCATGGAGACAGACATAAGCCGTGTATTTTTGTTTTCAAAGGTCGGTAAATTCATATTCAATTGGCATAAAATAAACTTTTTTCTAGCCAAGTTTGCTCGCGCCGTGATGCTACGTCCTGGGGCCAATATTCCCCAGTACGACTCTCGAGCTCAATAATTATTAAGAGATTACAAATAGGAGGAGGATGTCAATTTGTCAAAATGTTTCGGACCGATTGCAAAAATGGTTTGATGAAAACGTTCAGTTCGGCACTTAAGACAACGCAAATCAGCAAATTCATGTCGGTACAATCTTGGAAACTAAATCTTACCTTTAACTGTATTATTTACACGGATAGGATTGCCTGAAACATGAAATGACATTCGCATCAAAAGGGGAATTAGAAAACCAAACGAGAACAAATTTATGTCGGAGGGTGGTATATGTATATAGATGCATGAGACGTGTCAAGAGGCAAGGAATCGAAGGTCGAGGATAAAGTATATTGTTATTCTTCTGTTTTAGAATATCTTGTCGATTCTCTGTTTTTATTTTAATATCTTTTTCAAAGTTGATTTGTATCATAGCGAATCTGGGATATCATTTAACAAACTCTAATACGCAAGCTCCAAAAAGCCTTTACCAGGCCTCGTTCATTTCTTACCGCATGGTCCGACATCAGGGTGTGACATATTGCTGGGTGCAAATCCGATCCTCTGATTGGCTCGATCAAACACTACTACATTTCCCTCCATGACGACCTCGCCCAAAACTGCTCCTGAGCGTTTGGCACCAATACTTAGACAATAAAACTCGCTGGTGAAAGGAAAACAGAGGCAATATTTAATATTCAAAGTCTGTTCCAAAACTAATGAAGTCTGGCTGAGCAATTTTAGTTCAACCAGACAACCCTTGCTGGTCTCAGGGCAGTAGCGCTGGCTTGGTTATGATGACAGAGATAGAGCTGGTACGCCGTTAGAGAAACTTATTATCTTAAGTAAACTGTTTTCAGGTTTGAAGATGTTTCAGTCTCCTATGATCGCGCTCAGTGATAATTGAAGGGTTTGACTAACTGACTGACTGACTGACTGACTGACTGACTGACTGATTGAACGACTGAACGACTGACTGACTGACTATTTAGCTAAGACTTTCAATAGAAGGGCTTTCGATTGCCTGACTACAATAATTCTTTATCAATATTACTTTTTAATGTTTACTCACTCTTGTTTTCTAACATAGTGTTTCCCAAGAACAGTCAATCCAAACGAACCTCCAACTAGAGAAAAATAAAATAAACTGCCCTTAAGCTCTGCCATAAAGCATACATCATCATCACTATCATCATCATCATCTTCTTCTTCACCATGCGACAGGCAGTAAAACTGGCTAAATTAGTCATACTTTGTTGACATCAAATATGTTGAGTTGAAGTTGGTATTGAAGATTATTTATTGCAGAAATGAACTTTTTACCGTTACTGGGAAGTTTATTACTTCCGCATTCAGTCGTTAGAAAAGGGAATTCATAAACAAAAACAAAAACTTCATAAAAACATTTTCAAGGCAAAGTATGTAATAACAACAGTTACCTCCTCCGTTAATTGAATCATTATTTTCTAATTACAGCCGCAATTTTTGCGAAAAAGAAAAAGAACAGGATGGAAGAAATTAGGAGAAAAATAGAGCCGTTATTATCTACTATCCAAGTTCGAACAGTTCAATCTATCTTTTCAGAATCAAAAAGAACACTTCAAAACTCACTCATGTCTTTTAGGTAGATAGTAATATAAGGCCATTGATAGGGATCTGTGTCGACACAGTAACTCTTCCAAAATCGTTCATCAACGGGCGGACCACGCTAGTAAGGTAAAAAAAGACAACGTTGAATTCATAAAACCAACGTATGGTGAGAGCTGCAATGGCCTCAATGGTTAGAGCGCTCGACTCCGGATCGAGCGCTCCTGGTTCGAGCCCTCGCCGGGGACATTGTGTTGTGTTCTTAGGCAAGACACTTTACTCTCACTGAGTGTCTCTTTCCTCCCAGATGTGATATATAGATTTAGCCAAGCCCAAAAGCGGAGCCCCTGATTGCAACGCAACGTAATACAACGCGGTAAGTGATAAGCAAAAAATGTGATACTGTTCTAGCATTTTATCCAATGAGGAATAGAAACACTCTTAGTCACTTAATGCGAACCGAAACCGGAGACAAGCGCTGGCCTGTCGCTTTGCTCGTATGCAGACTTAACCTGCCATACAACGTTTCATAGTTTACGTTTAATCGACTTGCAAAATCAACTTTTCTATAGAGAGATGAATATTTAAAACAGTTAAACTCTTCACCAAATCCTTATTTCGATTTACCTCTTTGAGTTGTGCTATAACTGCTGCGTAAATTTCAGGTTGCAATAAAATGTCTGTTGTGCCTATAGAAAACAAAAAATGTCGTGAAAAACGTCAAAGAGTATTTAGTAAACGACAAAAGAACTTCCCTAAGCCTCCCATCTCCAAAAATGGATTGAGCCAGCGGCGTTTCAGCACATATGTTACCAGACGACATGACATAAGCTTATGTAGGTAAATATTCTCTGACTGTTTCTGCGAAAATTTTCGAAAAACGATTCTTGCAAGGACACTTACCGCTGTCAACAATGGCGGCGGGGAAACTGGGTGGCAATAAACCTAGACTGTTGCCTGCAACATCCTGAAACGTAAAAAAGAAAACTAGAGCCACGAGGGAAACTGTAGGACTATTGTGGTTCAATTAAGGATATCATTAATAATGATCGAACCACGAGGGTTTCGAAGAACAATGCGTCAGTGAGCGAAACGGTTGTTTGTTAAATAAAAGGGTACTGACCAAATCTGTTATCTTTGATTAGCATTCGCGTCTATACCTCACGACACAAATACATGTTAGATAAAGCCTTCTTTGGCTAAGAAATTTTAAATTGTGATGCTTTTAGCTTTTAAAGCCTTTAATAAAGTTTCTCAAGACCTTAGAATGGGAGCTGATAGCTCACATTTCAAAATTCTTACTCAAGATGATTTGTTATGCTGGCATCTGCTCCATTTTTAAAGGAGCTGGGTCACGGTTAAACGGTTTGAAAAATTTAGCCTAAATTTTCAATTTTCAATTTCGTTGTTGGTAGTCCGTGTCAATCTTCTCCATCCTTAACCATCCTTGTTCCCTTACGGTATTATTATCTCTTAAGTGTTTCCCTGTCTTTCTAAAGTATTATTTTCAGGCTTGCTTCAGTTTAAAGGTAATTTTGTGATAGTCAAAATAACTCAAAATATCGTGACATAGCTCCTTTAACAGCAAATGCAATTGTGCCAAGCGTCAATTTTTGGTCAGATTTCGTACAATGCATCTGTTACTTAGCAACAGACTTATAACGATAACTGCGACCCAGGGTAGCTCACTTTCCCGCGCTTTTCAGTAAACGTTAGGGTAAAAAACACAACACTAGACTCACTCACAATGCCGGTCATGGTAACACTGTACCAGGTCTCCTGGTTAATGCTCGTGTAGTGGATGGGCCCGCGATATGCTATCGGTTCTGGAGCATCCAGCCAGATTTTCCCCTTCAGAGGAAAAGAGATCAATGTCAATAATTAAATATGGGTACATTAATTGACCAATCAAGGTTTCCATTTGAAATTGTACACGCAGAAACCAGGACATTACTTTTTTTCTTTTTCTTTTATAATGCAACCTTTATTTTGTCCTGAAGAAAAAAGTAACATACAATATACAACTACAAAAACTAAAACGTAACAAGAGGTGAAAATGACCAACTGAAAAGAATTGTTCGCACCCAAGCTACAACTTACAGCAGCAGCGGCTGGCAATGGAGCCTTGAGGCTTGAGTTACGCTTAGATCAGTCTCCTTTAGGCGTTTAATTGAATATTCCGATATCCACGACATTTTCATGTGGGAGTTTCTCCCCTCCCTCCCCCCCCCCCCTCAGGAGATTAATCTAATTACTAATGTACAAGGACACGTCTACTTTGATAACGAGCTAGTTCGACACAGATGAAAATCATGCGGTCGTTACGTGGCTGTAAATGTACCAGCTTTTAAAACCTATGAAAAAGTGTAAAATTTCAATCAACAAAATATAATTTGCACAGGGATTTAATTCATTCACTCACCATTCCATTACACAGTCCAAGAGTGAAAACATTTGGAACTTTATTGCCTTGCACTAGCTGATCGTAAAGCGGCTGCAAAGAAACAATTACATTTAACCATAGTTAATAGAGGGGAATGGCTATGAAACCCGACAAAGTTCTTTGTTGTATGTTTTTGTTCTGTTTTTGGCCTTGACCCTGCACGCAATAGTTGTTTACTCCGTACTGAGGAACTAACCAACTCATGCATGGTGTATGAGCGCAAAACAAAAGACTGTGCACGGTCGCGAACTTTCCAACATAAATCTTGGCATCTTTTTGGATGAGTCAAGTTGGTTAGTTAGTTACTTGCAAGATACCAACATAAGGTTATGTCACGTTGTCTGGTGACATTTGTGCTGAAACGCGGCGGGCTCAATATTCTAGTGATATTACTGTAAACTAGTTGGTGAACTATTGTATTAATTGTAGTACACCACCATGGCTAAGCGTATATTCTCATTAAACCAGTATTGTATTCATTGTACAAGGTCGTACTGTGAATCAAAAACTGCCCTCATTTAACGGGTATTTTTAGGCAGTTGTCGTTTCCAAGACACACCTACGCACATTAATTGGGGCACTTGGAGCTGGTCATAAGAAAAAATCACTACTAAAAATTAAAGTTGTACTGAGCTTACAAAATCCTAAAACGACTGTAACAGTAAGAGGTCGCAAGTGGTGACTACGCATGTAATATTTTCTCATTGCATGCCACGGAATGGGTTCGACCTTGAATCCTGCTTTAGGCCCAGTTCAGACGTCGTACTTTAGCTTCTGCGCCGAACTAAATTCAGGAATTAAGTTCGACAAAAGCACGGCAGAAGCACGGCATCGGAATCAAACTTTTGATTCAAGTGCGACAAAGCAATTAAGTTTAACAAGCTCTGTCGTGCTTCACGACTCTGGTACGGCAGCGATTCAAACGTCGAGCCTCTGCCGTGCCAAACAAAATTCATAAAATATAATGCATTTGGCGCGATCGCGTTCGCGCGAGAAGTTACGAGGGGACGAGGAAAATACCAAGAAACCAGGAGTGTGGTTAAGAAACAAACTTGCCCTACGACATGAGAACGCATGTGATCTGGACTCTGTCAATGTTTTGTCCTGTATTCATAAGGAACCCCGCCGAATTGCAGGGCGACGAAAAATTAGTCCAAAGACTCATTCAGTTGTTCTCCTCCACGGAAATCTTTAGTAAAAGGCGAAAGATTTATGCGTGTTGAAGGAAAACCAGAGTTACCTGGCAAATTGAAGAATCAGACCCATGTGTAACGTGATGCTGCAAGACATGTGGGACAAACAATCTTACGAGTACTTTCGTGAGCATGCGCAAAAACATACAATTACCCTTGTCCAGGACAAGGTTAACGAATGCTCTGATAACGACGTTACCTGATTTCAAACCGAAAAAAGATAGGTACAAGTCTGTAAATTATGAGATAAGCAACTAGAGATAAGCAATTCCCATAGTCAGAAAGAGCACACTGAGATTCACAAAATCCCCAAGTTTGGTGTTAATCGGGCTAGTTTTGACTGAGATACAGCGATTTAAAAACGTCAAAATTAACCAAGAAATGTATGGCCAACCGGTCGCTGTGTTCGGACAGCGTCTGGATGGCCATACATTTCTGTATCTTGCTTACTATTGGGTCTATTTACACCAGACTTGGGGATTTTGTTACGCTTGGTCTGCACTTTATGACTCACTTTATGTGGATCAGTAGTTGCTAGTCCCATAATTTACAGACTCATGCATAGTCCTTCACGGTTTGAAATTAGGCAATTGAAAAGATTGCGACTCATTCCCGTCCCCAGACCCATTAGATGTTTTTTTGCCACGTCGGTGAAGCCGAGAGAAAATGAGATTGAAAAGTGACGACACTTTTATACCCTTGTTTTGGAAACCGATTGACGACTAAAAATCCTCTCCTGGGAGATAATTGATTTACTCCAATTATGGGAGCGAAATGAGAAATTTTATTATCCAATCATACTCTAATCGAAAAAGGAAATGATATGGCGCGCATTAATTCATGCGAGATTTTTCAGACAGAATATCGACACCTGATACGAGGGTCTCTTTTTGAGAATGTCGCCCTAAACCTGGCAGGACTGGACAGCCCCATCAAACAGCAATGGAGTTTTGGAAGAAATCAGGAGAGTCGTTAGGAAGCAAACTTACAATAACAGGACGCGTCTTGTTTGCGAAAGATGAAGTATTTTTTACAGGCTTTATTTCCGTCTTCTTCTCGAGTCTTGCAATAATTTTAAATGCAGGATTATTCTCTGCAATTTTAAAAACGGCGGCTTCAGTAAATCTTGAATTTGCCTTGGTGCGACTATGGTACGACGTCTGAATCAAAGCCGTGTTTCTGCCGTGCTACAGTCGAACCTAATTGCTGAACTGGGCCTATTTCGGTTTGATCTATTTTCTCTCCTAAACTGGGAAAACTGGGAAACCAAGCCATTTTAAGTGGCGACTCTTGACTAACTGCAGAGAAGAAAAAAGAAAAACTATTAATGCCAGAGCAGTTTTTATCCTTTAAAACTGCGTGTCTCTCTTAACAGTAAACTGATATTAAATTAAGTAAAGGGGGTAAGTTTCTAAAGAAACTGTGGTGCTGCGTCGGTGGGAGTATTACAAGATAATTTAGTTTCATCAACTGAGTTGATAATGTGAATTAGCCACCGTAAAGAGATTCAGAAGCTAAATCTGAATCTCTTTACGGTGGCTAATTTACATTATCAACTCAGTTGATAAAACCAAATTATCTGATATTAAATTAACTTGTTAACTCGACACTGCACTACCTGCACGTCATCCGTGGCCAAAGTCTTATACGCAAGACCAAGAATACCCTCATTTATAGAATTCCCTGCAATTGAATATCAACAAAGACAGTCAATCAAACTAACAGCTGATAGAAAAAAAATACAGTGGAACTCCGTTAATACCAAAACTCCGGCTTATTAACGGGGTAGCCGTTTAAAGAGGCTCTTTAAATAAGAAAACGACTGATTAAGTTTGTTAACGGCGTGACAGTAAGGCAATGTGCCACTGAAGAATGCAGATAATGATATCGATTATGGTTTTGACAGCTAGAAATCAAACAGTTTCATTAGGGACTTACTGAGGAAGAAATCTTTTTCGTGGCTTATGACTGCAAACTCTGCTGTCGTCCTTGGACCTGAAAACGCAGATGACATAATTAAATGCCCGTACGTTTTACTCAGACACTATCTGCTCGGAAAACGAATCTGACCACAAAAAATACGGTTTTATTTCATGGTCACAAAGTGTACAGCTCTCAACTTACCATCACCTGGAAACGCAACGACATCTCGATAGATGTCTCCCGACCACACTCCCTTACCGTATTCTGTTTCTATCTGAATCACAAAAAAATACAAATTATTCAATGGATGAGAGTCTGTGTAGTAAATCATGAAATATCTTTATATATGGGATATATTTTTGACTGTCGTGCCAACAAAGGGAGAGCTTAAACAATGACGACACCGACCTCCAGAACAGCGCCTGGAAAATGCTGAATGTATATTTTACCTTCGAATTTTGCAATTGTCTAGATCTTTCAGAGCGCCGCCTATTGGTCTCAGAACTTGCCCAAGTTAAATATGTAACGCCAGGGTTCAATTGGTATGTCCAAATGAAAGAGTGAGTTGCGGGATTGCGGAAAATTAATTCAGTTTTCAAAAGAACGAGGCATTATACAATGAGCTCTTTTGTTTTTTAATGAGGTGCAAATGAGATGCAAGGTGTTTTTCTGCAATCCCGCACCTTAGAGAAATGAAAATACGAAAAATTAGCCGCCGTCGTTTGCGTTCTCCAAAATACGCGGAGTGTAAGTTATTTCACGTTGCTGTGCAGAGTTTGGTAAAAAAAATGGACAAAGATTTATAACGTAGGTGCACATCCATTGTTCTGCTCATTAAATCGTTTTTGTTTTTAGGCAGTGTTCTCGTTACCATTTTCCGTCGTGTTTTGCTTATGCGATGGCATTCTGTCTTCACCCATTCCAAATAATGGAGTTTGGAAAATCACTGGAAGTTATCTCTATTTATATCAATGCCATATAAAATACAGCCAATCAAAATACAGAAAAGTTTGCCGCTACTTTTCTATGGTGTGGTTAATAATAGTAATAATAATTAACATTTTTATCGCGCAAATTCCATGTGAATATGATCAAATGCGCGTAACAAACAAATATGATACAATTTAAACATAACAAGTTAAGAATCCCCACTGGTGGGAGGCTGACCAGTTGGCTATTTACAAGGTGTGGAGGAGTTGAATTCAGGGCCACCGAAGACAAATCCGGGGAGGAGGATTCGAACTCCTCCGGATTACAAGTCCAGCGCCCTACCACTAGGCCACGCTCGCCACTCATGGTATACCACCCGAAAGCGTTACATATCAGGGCCGTAGCTGGTAACAGGTCAACCGAGGTACTTGCCTCCGTCATTTCTTTCGCTTTTGTTGTTTATAATCATCATAAACACTATAAATATACAACGTTTGGATGCAGGAGACCACGCAACGAATAATTAACCTGCTTGGCTTGTTATTGCCAGATCTCTTGACCAAGAAATGCTCGTACCAGACGTCACTCTAAGTGTTATAAAACCGAATTGACTGCAATGCTGCTACTACGGCAGAGATAATGGCAAAATGTATTGACCAATATATTTCAACAAGCAGCGCTAGTCTTCCTCTAGGGCCAGTACTTAGTACTATAACTCTCGTGAAATTGAGAAACTTCAGAGATTGCAGAACACCGCGGCAAGATCAACTGTGTGCATGAAGAAGACCGATCACATTACTACTGTTCTTAAAAAGTTGCACTGGCTTCCTGTTAATGACAGAATAACTTTTAAGTTACTGTTGCTTACGTATAAATCTCTTAATGGCCTTGCCCCGGTGTATATTAATGAACTGTTGTATCATTACACTCCCTGCCGTTCTCGTCGTTCCAGTGACTCCAACTTCTTCGCTATCCCGAAGACTACTACAATTACTTACGGTGATAGATCTTTTGCGGCAATTGCTCCAAAGTTATGTAATCAGCTACCGCTTGCCATTAGACAAAGCGACAGTGTTTTAAAAGGGCTATGAAAACGTACGCATCGAGACATTTTATATGTAGAATGCGTTTTTTAAGAACTTTAATTGTTATTATTATCATTATAACTAGCTACAAGGAGAGCTCAACCATGCCGACCGATTGCCTCAGTCGAAAGTTTTTTTCTGCAGGCTACGGCCCTGCAAATACACACCTGGCCCCGGTTGTTCGAAGGCTGGATAACGCTATCCACTGGATAAATCTCTTTCCAGCGGATAAGTGTTAACAAAACAAATCACCTCTCTATCCAGCGGATAGCGTTATCTAGCCTTTGAACAACCGGGGCAAACTTTATAACGCATCTAAATACACTCACCGGTATATGTTGATCTACGGATGTACTTGACTTTTCAGGATAGTAATACGTTTCTATTTCACACTTGTGATCCATTTCATCCTTACACTTTGGACCTTCAGGGAATGGACAAAACGAAACAAAAAGAGATCATAATAAAGAGGTGACATGATCGGGATCGCGAGTTGTCAAAAAAGTCGGCTTCAGCAATAGACTGTTCACAGCGCTCTATTTTCTCGTATTTTTATTCGATCGTTGAATGCGCGGAGGGAATCGCGAGAAAACTGGACGCCAGCGAACATCGGGAGACTTGACGTGGTAGGGGGAAGGGGAGGGGGGGGGGGGGAGGAACGAGCTCCATTTTCAGCTTTAGCTCCAATCTTCGTTTGGCTCACGTCGCTCGCCTCCCCCAGTCTACCCTAGTGCTTCGCGCTAGCAGTCGCTTCGCTCGATTATTCTTTGGAGTGCTTGAAAAAGGGAGAGGCTGTGAATAGTCTACCTGCAACAAAACGTGAGTTTTTGTTCCGGATAATTTATCCAGCGTGAAAGCTGATTTAATCATGTTTTCGGATTGTATTTTTACTAGAATCACTTTCTGTGCTTTCTATGATAACGTCAGCAGAGACAGTCGAAAAATACTCAAAGGCAAAACTTGAAACGAGAACCGACTAAAAATTTGTTTTAGTAACCATAAGTCATAGCATGAACTTTATTAGATAAAGGGACAGTCTAGTTATCACAGAGCAGATGCAAGCAAACTATAAGTACACACCTGCAATAGCCATGTTCGAGGAACCGGTGTCAATTAAAAATTCCAACTGTGGAGAGAACAAATTCAAAATGTCTCAAAGCAAAACATATGAGAAGAAATTTGATTTAAATCGCCGCTCATCAGGCTATTCTTGGTTATTTTAAAAGACATCAGTGAAATTAAGTTTGCTTTGTGGTTTATAAACCACTCTTACTGGAGCACATCTCGTTTTAATGCCAGTTTTAAATTGCTTGATGGTTATATTTATTGTCACCTGTCCACTGACAATGCAAGGACAATACTTAGTGAAATTCTAAGTTAATCAATCTTCTTACTGAACAAACAGTACGTTACCCGTTGTGGGGGCGTTCCCAAATCCAATTCAATAACATAAGCATACGATGTACTCTGTGTATATGAGACAAAACAGAATTAAAACTCCGTGTGAAGAGGTACAAATAATATTTTCCATGCTTATCGACGAGTACGGTAGCATTGACACCAGTATAAAAATTTGTTTACGTTTGAAATTTGTGTGTACGCGAAACTTCGTTACATTAAATAAACAAACCCGTAGAGTGAATTCCATCTCCTCTTGATCGCCGTCTGTTCTTGGCGCGGGTGTTGGAGTTATAGTGGTACTAGAGTTCCTCTGGTGATGCTTGGTCTTACGACGCAAATCAAACGACAACATGGTCGACATTTTCTGTTCAAGCTTGGGCGAGTGTAGCGCGCCAACTAGGGGCAACACGACAAGTCCAAAAACCACCCATCGGACGAACATAACCGTAAAACCACGTAATTCGACATCGAAGAGCGTCAAACGTCCATTCGATTCAGAAACAAGGTGTGGAGGGGGAGTTACATGAGACCCTATTCTGTTACGAAGTTATTTTGGATTCTCGCGCCAGCACAAGAGTAAACTGCTGTGTGAAATCACGCGTGTCGTCATTGTTCACAATACCTGTAAGTTTTGACAGCTTCACACTCAAACAAATCCTTAGCATACACGCAGACGCCTTCTACAGTTTCCTTTCTCACGGAAAACGTGACCTTTTCCGTCTGAAAGGAAATAGTGTACGTTTGCGTGTGGCTCAGTAACAAATTCCTCGCACTCGAGATACAAGACACCAGCTACTTTTTTTAGCGGCAAACTGGTCCGAAAGAAAACTCAATTAAGCTCATTAGAGTGTACACTGTGCTTTTGAATAAAGTTTGTTTCAGGTTGAAGATACCTCACGGCATATTATGTAAACAAATTAAGAGCTACAGCCTACTGCATCGCGTATTCCCCTACCCTAAGTGAGTATACTAACAGAGAAATTAATATTATAACAAACATTATATTAAGAAATTCTAGGAAAGAACGTAGACTCGGAAGGGTCGTGGGTTCAAATCCCATCTGGGACTCGGATTTTTCCGAGTCTACGTTCTTTCCTAGAATTTCTTAATATAATGTTTGTTGTAATATTAATTTCTCTGTTAGTATCTTCTTCAGATGTATTTTTATTTGTTTCCTAGTCGAACCTCGATCACTCGCTCCATCGTCGATCATTCAAACTTCAACGGGCTCCTCGAATCTCCGTCAACAGAGCGTGAGTTCGAAATCTCTAGACAGCCCCCCCCCCCCCCCCCCCGCCCCCCACCAAGCTCATACGCCTATGGCTGGAGATGACCTCACTTTGATACAGACCTCTAAGGTTTTGTCGTGTAAATGTATCTTGATAGCATTAGAACAACTTGATTTACTCAACAAAAGCAGTGAGGTCTGTATCAATCAAAACATGATCACCTCCAGCCTCGCTGGAATTCGAAGGCCAGGTCACTGAGCAGACAACTGTAAAATGGTCCATTCATCGCAGTTGCATTTACTGTCCTACTAAAAGAATAAAGAGTACAAGGGACGAGTCGGCAAAAGGAGACTCAAGGGTACGCTCTCTCTAACATCAAAAAACCAAACAATACCATCATTCTAGTTCCAAGACCGCATTGTCTTTACTGAAAGGGCCTAAGCATGAGTGCTTAGTTGTGGGATAAAAAGGTGCCTCGACTTGCTTTCAGTTAAAAGAGGACTAACAGCTTAGGTAAGATGAGATAAGGGTTTAGAGCAACTCCACAAAGATGGCGAGCAATAGCTTTTGGGCTCACAGTCACACTCGGCAGTCTTGTCTAGCGAGACTACCAGTGCATGTAATACAAAACCAAACTGACTCGAACAGCAACTCACTTTTATGTCGCAGCACC
>CM042752.1:5563089-5575368 GCA_022496165.2 Catalaphyllia jardinei
CAGCAAGTAATGTCTCGTGATCTATTTCTGTAAAGGCTTCGGAGGTGAGAACTCGAGCGGTTTCTCTGTCAATAATTTCCCAACACTTCTCTTCCAGTTTTGGCTCGCAAAAGTAGCGCGCCTGAGCGAGCAACGTGAAAGCATTTTGATGGTCAATGTTCTCTTCGAGGAAATACACGCACTTTTCGGCCAAAAACGGGAGGATGTACTTCTTCGCCAAGTACAGAACACCAAAGACGTTCAACGGATCGATTTTTGCCTCGTCATAGTAAATGTACCTTAGGAGTTCGAGAAAACTATTCGCTTCGCAGTCTCCAATTTTTATCTCATTTTCTCGCTCGGCCATTTTTCCGTAGAACATCGCGTAGAACACGGGACTGCTGATAGCCATAACGTATTTATGCGCCGGAATTCTCAATTTTTCCGACCTCCCGACGAGAAAATGCACATCGCTCATGAGCTCGTTATTAAACATATGTCGACTCCGTTCAGCTATGGTTCTTTTTTCTGTTTGCCAAGTTTCGCTCTCCTGGTTATCTCTGTGAGTATACCCCGCCATCTTGCAGTCTAGGGCTGTTTACCTCCAGGCCAATTTGTTTTTATCAGGATGCAATCCACCTGTTTATATTTGGAGAGCCACCAGTTTTCATCCGAACCCATTCAAGTGCCTGTCAGCCAATGAGAGTGAATGGCATGGAAAACGCGTGCAAACCAATTCGATGGAATTTAAATCTTTGATGAAAACAAGTAATAGATCCTTTAGCAGGTTGCCAAATTCAAGTCAGTTGAGTAGGAAGAAAAAACTGTCAGAATGTGTACAAGGATGAAAGGGGGCTTGAAGCAACAAATGCAGTGTCGAAGCAGCGTGGAAATCCCGTGTGAACGTTGCTCTAAAAAAACTATCGTTTTTTGTGATAACATTCTAACCAACAACCTTTGCCAAAGCGTTTTATAAAGTCGATTACAGAACTCTATAAGCCTCGATTAAAATTCCTCCATGCAATGCTCGAGAATTCAATTTGACTTGTAGTGCCTTAAATTGGTTTTGTTCTCAGTCAAACCACGCTATACCTAGCTGAAACAGCATGAAACACACCGGAAGCGAAGAGAGGCGGTTGTATTGGCCAAAGTGTAGTTCAGACGCCGAACTTTTCATGCATAAGCCGAACTTAATTCGAATTTGGACCGACCCATGCAAATTGTCAAAAGTATGCCTATTGATTCAGACTTCGAACTCTATTTTGTTTGAACCAAAACACATAGAAATGTCAGCGGTATTAGACACCTGAAAATTCAACTAGCAGTTCTTAACTGATTCAGACGTAATTCAACGTATTAGATTCGACTTATGAAAAATTTGGCGACTGAAGTGAGCCTCGCATCGTACTGAAGATGATTGAAATATAAACATGCAGAATCTCTCACCGAAACGTTACGCTATTTCCGTACTAGTAGAGTTCTAATACAGCTGCTGCAATCTGATTGGCCGAGCTATCTTACTCTATTTCTTAAACTAGGAAACAGTTTCTTTACGTATCATGGCTTTTGCCACGTTATTGCTCAATAATGGATAAATCGATAAAAAATCAAAGGTGAAATAACAGTGAGTCCTCTAAACAACAATGGCAACAAATTACGACCTCTTACAACTCTGCTAGCCAGGTGTTAGTTGAACTTAATTAAATTTGAAACACCCTACAGCTGAGAGGAGAATGAAACAAGCAAATTTTGATGGACAAACAATGCGAACTACCCACAGCATTCTTTTCAAAGTCACTGAGGACATTCTGAGACATCAAATTTCGCCCCCAAACGCTACTCTTTTGAGGGACTCATTTGCTTAACAATAGAATTGTTACTATTGAGTCACGAATCCCATTGGACTGAGCCTCGAAAATTTTTTCCAGCTAAAATTTGCAACTGCTTAAATTGCAATTACAACTACGATGATCACATATCAATTCCAGGATCAATTTCAACTGTATTCCCGCAGTTCAAGTTAACTTCATTTCACATTCCTACCACGAGTTAAGATGAACTCGATAAATTGGTCTGCTCCCTCAGTTGGCAGAGCACTGCAGCGCTAACGCAGAGACCATGGGTTCGAATCCCTTTGAAGCGCCGAAATTTTTTTTCGGGCTAAAATTTGCACTGCTTAGATTGCAATTACAACTGCGATGATCACACATCTCTGCATTTCCGCAGTTTTAATTAACTTCATTGTTTTCATGAATCCCAAACCTTAAAGCTTCATTTTGTTACCTGTTCTTTCGTGCAAACTTTTTGGAATAAATTTGCCTTTGGTGGAACGGAAAAAAAATCCAAATCTAATCATCCTATTTGAAGAAGAGATAATTTATGACGTCACCGTCACCTTAACTTGACCCTCTGAGTAATTAATGCTAAACATCACACCTATACAGTGGAAGACAATGGACCACAAAAATCTGGTCGTATTTTGACTGAGTTTTTATTCGGGACAGAATAAAGCGGCCGTAATTAAGGGATTGTCGCGAGGCGAGGTTCCACTGCACTGCATCGAGAAGAAATTAGTATATCTTGGAAACCTTCTTAGCGTCGTTGAAATATCATCTTGAAATTGTTATAAAACGACACAAATCTACTTTGTTTTGCTATTACTTCGTGTAGTTAATTCTTGGTTATAGAAACACTGGTCAGCATGCATTATATACTCCATCTTTATTAGTTGCGTCGTTGTTCGTTTAGTCGCTGGTTAAGTTAGCTGCTTCGTATTGTCGCTGGTTGGCTTTTTAGTGTACATTAGTATCCTTGTTAGTTGCTTCGTATTCTTTTATATTGTATGCATTGTAATCGTTGTACTGTACTGTTTTGAAAGTAGTCACGCAAATATTGTATTTTAACCTTTTTTTCGTAAGTTGACTCTGTTTTGTAATACTTGTTTCGTAAGTACTGATTTTCGGTGTGCAGTCATAATGAAAAATGCTGAAAATGTTTTCTGTAAAAAACTATTATCTTTAACGTTTTTGAAACTTTAAGAATTCACTTTGACAGAAATTCGGTTAAACTTCCGAGGTCGCGTTCAAGTTTTGCTCGCCGAAAGTATTTAAATGGCTTTCGACATCACAAATGTTAAACAATGAAAGGTTGTGCGGAATTTTACTGTCGTCACTTCAAATCGTTAAAAAGTTCTCTTAAGAATTGTCGCTATGCATTACTAACAGCGAAAAGTTGATACAAATCACGAATTTGTTGAATTTGACCTTCTCCTAGTGTGTTTGTTCAACCAGCTGATTCAGCTGCTGCATGCTTCAATAAATTATCTCTTAGCTGGAGACCCGGCAAAAAAAAAAATAATAAATAAGCTCGAAATTTAGCAGCTCAGAGGAATTACCTTCCTCATGTCCGGAGGAATTATTAGACTTTTCCATATTCTAGGAACAAAAATATTATGAAATATGTCTTAAAAAATGGCAACTTCGACGGAAAAAAATTGCCGTGAAAAAGTAGAAATAAACAAACTGGCGTTAGCGTAAATGGATCGAGCATATCAGCCAATCAGAACGCGCGCTTCACTAAGGCTATGTTATAAATATATATATTATTCATGACCCACAAACAGTTGCAATTGTCATTTATAAGTTTTCACTACAAATACTCATGACCAGAGCTTTTGTTCTGGAGTAAGAGCTTTGAGAGGTTGCGATGAATTGGATGAAGAAACATTTGTTGTGGCTTTCATTAGTCACCTCCAGTGTGCTTATTTGGTTCATTTACTATGAATCAGTGCACCGATATCATTTTGAAATCTCTGTTCCGAGATATCCAGTGCGAACCAACGTAACACGGCCTGATCTCCAGACAACTTTGCCACGAAACGAGCCTCACATGGTATTGATTTACACCAGTTTTAATGGTCGTCTGCCGTGGACAGGGCTGAAAACATCACAAGACTTCACTCAATTTAAAGGCCAGAATTGCAGGGCAACCAACTGCAAACTAACTTATGACAAGAGAGACTTCACGAAAAGCAAGGTGGTGATTTTCCACGCGTATAACATGCCTTCTCGTAAAGATATGTTCGATCTTCAACAAAGAAGACCTCAAGATCAAGTCTGGGTTTATTTCACCCTCGAAAACCCAATCGTGACGTCATACATTGCCCCTCACAAGAATCGTCGGGATCTGGAGAACGTTTTCAATTGGACAATGAATTATATGCGAGATTCGGATATCTATCATCCGTATGGTTTCTACTTGTCGCTAAACCACAGTGAATCTTCCCCGCCGAGCATTAGAAATCATGCAAAAGGCAAGAGCAGACTTGCCGTCTGGACTTGTAGTGGTCACGGACAAATTGTCAGTGAAAGAAAACTTCGAGTTCTGTATGTCCGCCAACTTAGGAAACACATACCAATAGATGTGTACGGGAGGAGTGCAATATATTTTCATCAACCAAGTTTAAAAGAGAAGTGCATTAAAGATAAAGCTTATGGAACTCCAGATTGCAGATCTCTTTTGCAAAACTACAAATTTTTCCTCGCTTTTGAGAACATGAACTGCGAAGACTATATCACTGAGAAATACTGGTGCACCCCCCTTGAACTAGGTTTAGTTCCTGTAGTTATGGGGGGTGCAGACTATAAAGCTCTCGCTATCCCAGGTTCCTATATAAACGTGATGGATTTTGCATCCATTAAAAAGCTGGCGGAGTATTTGTTGTTTCTTGATCAAAATGATGACGAATATAATCGATATTTTGAATGGAAGAAGCATTACAAAGTTGGCGGTTGTTTAAGGCCTAAGGTAAACATGTCAAACAATTATCCTTGGATGTGTGAAGTTTGCGCAGCGGCAAATAACCATTCCCTTGCAAAGAAAACCTACAGAAAGATTCAAGACTTTTACAACCCTGACAAACGATGTGCCATACAATATTCAAGACTAAATGAAATCATCTCAGAAGCTGCAGAAATGTTACTGAAAGAAACACTGGACCGGCAACACCTCAGACCGTTTAAAACGACAGACACCCTGGACACTAAAGTGCTCGCACGTGGACAGACAGACACTGGTGAAAAGAAGGGCAACCGGAAAAAGGCAATAAGTAGATAGTTTTTGGTGGCGGGGTTAACAAGATTTGCAAATAGTTGAACCTCTTCTTTGATCAGCTGCTATCTTCCGACCTTACGGTTACGACAAGACCTCAACTTTGCGCCTATCTGTGTTTATTCCATCAATGTACGTGCGCGACAAACTCATGCACCAAGAATTCCTTTATTCTATGGACACTGGGTACCCGGGGGGACTCCCAAATGTAAAGGTCGTCGTCTCGCTTGTGGTAAGATTTTGTTCTCACTTAAAGTGTTCACGAGAAAACGCCACTATTCTTAGTTGCCAAAGTATCTTTATGGTGCACCGTGAGAGATGCCAATTAAAAGACGCTCTCAATTTCGGGTTTAAGTTCGAATTCCGCCGAACTCTCGAGTCCGGACTACTAACATACCCCCGGGACTGGAGAACAAGACTTTGCCTGATCGAGGTCACATCTAATGGTACTGTAATGTCCACTTGCAGAATCTCCTAAAATTGCGATAACGAACCCTGAAAATACCATGCATGCCCAAGGGCGTAAGTCCAACAGACACATACCAATAACGACCTGGTGGGGTTTCGTGCACGGCAGAATGTCTAACGAAAGGGTTTGTCCAGGATTTAACGCTAAAACCTAAATTTAGTTATCTAGGTGTCGTTTTGGACGAAACACTCTCTTGGAAAGATCACGTTGAGTATGTGAGTAGCAAAGTCAGTAGTCGGTTTAGTCTTCTACCTCGTATACGAGCATGCCTCACGTTGGAAGCTTCTAAACAAGTATATACTTCACTCGTGCAGCTGTTGTTTGACTACGCTGATACTGCTTGGGGTGAAATCTCAGAAGGATGCTGCAAAGAACTCCAGCGTCTACAAAATCGTGCAGCTCGAATTATACTTCGACGAAAAACTTGAAAGAATGCTTTCCACTTGCTAAATTGGTTAAGTTTCGCCTGTAGAAGGAAACTACACAAAAGTAGTTTAGTTTTTAAGTGTGTAAATAACTTGGTACCGAAGTAGAAGAAGTAACGACTTGCACCCACCAAAGGCCACCAAAGAACAATATGGGAAAAAGAACCTTAAAGTATGGGGGGGGGGGGGGGGAATTAATTTTAATTCTTTACCCACTCATATTAAAAATGTACCGTCTTTTAGTATTTTTAAAAGTCCGCTAATTAAGCATTATTATTCGTAATATTTATTTCCTATAAATTTATGGACTTTGATCACTATACTTATAGGTTTTAGCTTTTATTTTAGAATTTTCAAATTGTATTTAATAGCGAAGCGCACAGATGACGTCACGAAAATTAACCCCCGTCGTGACTCAGACAAACAAACCATTTCATGGGCTACTTCTTTGAGAGCGACGTATGGAACAACGGCGCTCGAAAACTCTTTCTCGCGATACTCAGCGACTAATTTCGCAATTTGATGGCCTTTCTAGTTTAAAATGTTGGAGAAAACCCACAACATGTACCTTAGAATAATAAAATTACGGAGTTTGAAGGAACGCGGTAAAATATGATGGGCTACTCATGTATGAAGACTGTTTACGAACACACTCCTTACCTCCATGACAGAGAAAAATATTATTATTATTGTACCCGGCATTCAGGTGCATCACCCACAAGAAAGTCGGCAAGCCAGGCAAAAAAGTAACTCAGAAACAAACAACCGTAGATCCGTTCGCTGCCGTGATGAAACTGGCCCGCTCCGTCTTCGCATATAAAAACAGTTTTACTCGCTCCGCTATTTAGTACACGTATCGCGCCAAGCATATAGCTATGAAATATATGCAGTTGAGATCTGCTTACGATCACAGCTTTGTTTATGCGGTCGAATAAATGGCTCTATTCGAGTCTGGGAATTTCTAGCATAAGATCAGTCTTCTCTTGAAGAACAGGATAAACAACAGATAGGTTTCTTCGTGACACGTTTCACTGAGAAGTATTCTGATCGGTTAGTCGCAACCGCCTCGCTAAAAGTTCTCGACTGCCGGACTGGGATCTGTCCGCATGTCACTGCGGCTTTGTAAGATCCTCACGCAATTTGTGACATTTATGCTCTTTCCGGGACACCTCGGAGTCTGTTTTACACTACCCACGGCAGCAGTGTTTGTTTTATGACATTATTTTCGCTAACCAAAATCTTAGACCACCAATCTTTCCTTTTTTGCCGGATTTTCTGGTCTAGAAGACAACGCGCTCATACAAAACCTTCTGCAGAACTGCAATTCTTGTCTGAGTCATGTGGGGGGTCTCTGGAGATGTAATCTATTTTTAGAAACTGTGCGCTTCGCTATTAAATCGTACTCAGGAGCTTAGGATTTTTCTTGTTTAGGAGTTTTTAGGGTGTAAATAATTTTAGATCATTTTAAATTGTAAATCCCTTTATTTCCCAGGGCCCATATGAAGACCAGCCTCGTAGCTGAATGGGCTACCCTGGCTAAATAAAGTTACCAAGTCACCAAAACACACACAATTCTGTCGCAAATATGAAGTAATATGAAAATGTCAAATAACCCTGCCAAATATGAAATACTAATTAAACAATACTTACGTTCAATCCAGGACGTAAGTGACGAAAGGGGCAAAGCCGAGAGGACAATGGTTAGTATTCAAGTTTCCTTGCCCCCCTCTGCTCTGTTTCCGAAAGTTCTCTTGCGCGAAATCCCGCCGACTACACAGGTAACTAAAGTTGTGGAAAACAGAATCTAAACGTGGACGAAGAAGCAGCTTCTTACTTCACTCGCTGGCACGCGATCGTTTCCACAATTTGCTACCACTGTCGCGCGTGCAACTCATAGACATTTCGAGACAAAAATAGGACGTGAAAAAAAAACTATTTTGTAGCCTACAGAGTTAGTAATATGGACAATCTCGTCTTCAAAGTAGCCGGCAGGACAGGTGGCAGATTTTCGGTAATTTGTTGCCTTGCTGTCCTCGCGCGCCAACGGTATAGAGACTTCGGGGAAAAAAAAAAATACAGGACGAGAAAAACACGGCTTAACTTCAGAATACCCCGCAACTTATTAGCATCTCACTGAACCAGAATAGCAACTATTGTTATATTCCTCGTTCTTCAAAGCACATCGACACATGTAAATGGAGTTGCGGGGTATTCTAAAGTTGCTCCGAAAAAAACTGTTTTGCAGCCTGTAGACCCATTTCATTAATCGCTGCCACTTGTAGGTTTCCTTGTAAGTACTGATTAAAAAAGGATTTTAGATTGGTAGTCATTCATGAAAAGGTTCTTTAGTGCATGTAACACTAAATTACCCAAATATGGACACTCTCGTACTTAAAACCGCCTTTCTCTCCTAGCCGGGGAGCCTTAAAGTGTTGTTAAGAGCGCACGCTAAAGACAATAAAAAGAAAATACCAAATACATTTTGTGAAATTGAGAAGGTTCACAGGTTTGGCTTGTATCAAGCCAGATTTCTCGTTTAAACACTAGCTGATGGTTATCCGGCTAATTTGCAGCTGATCTTCCTAATCACTGAATTTCTTTCTCGTATTCAACATTTAAAATCGCTATGCAAATTTACGGTTTTAGAATAATCTTGATCAAGATAAAATTAACTGAATGGGATTTTAAAAGTTCTAGGGTGAAAGCAAATGACACGACTGAGGACTATGAAAACACCAAGTACTGAATTATTCCATCAATATTTTCCATCACGCAGTTTAAAAGAGAGCCAAAGTTACTGAATTGTTCATCGATTTAACTTTTGGCCATCTCTCGTTTCTCGCCAGACCGACCAAATTTTCCGAAAACAAAACCTTGTTACCTGCTATCTTTTCTTACTGCTGTTCCAAGTCTAAAAGGCTTTGTGGACATTTTCAAGAAACTCTGGCAAGTACACCTTTGAGAGTGGAAAGCAGCATGTGCCAAATGGCTGTCATCGGGAAAATTCATTTACAGTCGTATATTTACTGATTAGCCGGCGAGCATGGTTTGCCAAGGTATCTCTTTTCTCGGCGTTTCACTTTCACAACCGACCCAGTTTCACGAAAGAGACAATCTCGTTCCCAGAGCCCGCGTGCCTTTTGGTCAAGGCGCGTGGGCTCTGGGAACGAGATTGCGAAAGAGAGCGCAATGCGAAACAAAGCATTTTATGGCATTATGATTTTACCTGTACTGTAGCCACTTGGTTGTGGCTTGTTCTAACAATCTAATTTTGTCATATTTGGTCACATTATTAAAATAAAATACGCTGTTCAAATATGCCAACTTCGATCAATCAATAATTTCGCACTTTGTGTAAACAGTCATGATGAAAAACAACCCTCTCACAGAATTCGCCAAAATATCTCTCCAACTCATAAATAAACAACAAAAATCTTGTCATTGTTCTCGCATAATTTGGTGATTATACCTTGTTTTTAGCGCAGGAAGGCTAAAAGATGCGCCTTAATGTAAAACCCAGGTGCAAAGTCGTTGTTCTTGCTATTAAATCTTTTGTTTGCAACACGTTTTAATTGTCTTTGTGATTTGTGAAAGCTCTCTTGGCGGTACATCGAAACTGTACTTAGCGTAATTTGCTTTTAATCAGAGGAAAAACTCGGGAAAAGCTTCAGTTTCATTTCGATTCGCTGAGTCAGTTGAGAATGCCATCAACACCATCTTGAACAATGCAAATGATTTGATGGACGGTTGCACAGTTCGCTGTCGTTTCATTTTATGCACTGGTAAACAGGAACACTAAAGGGATACAGAAACAAAATCTAGACTTCCGCTGTACTTCCACTGTATTTTTTTTTCTTATTTTTTACACCAATTTCGGAAAAAAGTATAACAAAATACTTCCCATGAATTGAAGCATATGGTTTTCCACAAAGAAGGAAAAAAGAATCAGTTGGACTACTAAAACGCTGGGACGCCTATGTTGTTAAGAGAATTTTTTCATGAAAATTGCGGGGTGTCACCAAACCGCGAGACTGCCTAAAACTCTTTCCAACATGACTTTTTCCAAGAAGTTGATTTCGTCGACCTAGCACAACTTCGTCACTCAAAGGTAGCGATCGCTCGCTTTCGACAACGACGCGCGCTTGTCTTCAAGTCCACTTTACCGCTAAATTGCCCAAACTGCGAATCCGACTAGCACTTAATATCAGAACTGAACTAGGGCGTCTCAAGTCCGCCAAATATTTAACCATTTCTTGCATTTGGATGATGGCGGATCAATGCTTGCTGCCACGGCTGTCGCATCCATGTTGGTCTTCATTTTAAATGCAAACACTACAACCGCAATATTCTTCCTTATATGGAATTGTTTAATACGAGGGCCAGTCGTTCGTCAGTGGAGAAAATAAATACACCTTTAAAAAAAAGCAAGCATTGTAGAACGCACCGAGATTATGTAGCTTATCCAAGGCTCTTCGATAAGATTTAAGAAACTGAGATAAGCAGATGGAAACATATTTAATTATAGCCGATCCGTAACAGAAAACCCCAAAAGGTTTGGCCTCAGTTACCACGAATCTAAATAAACCACTTTCTATTTGCATAATTTTATTTCCAGTATTGAAACATTTGAATTCAGGCTTTAATTCTTCATTTCTTTCAGTCTTTCCAAAGATGTGCAATACATTGTTCAATTGTAAAAGCATATCTTTCTTTCTCCTCAAAAAATAAAAAAAGAGAAAAAAGAAAGAAAAAAAAAAGAATTCGCGTATTGTTTTCCCAAGTTCGACCCCATACGAGTGTACTTCTTGAATGAATAATTTACTGCTTTCAACTTCGAAAATGAGTACGATTTTGCTGTTTCTGTTGGAGAAAAATATGTCGCGCTTTGCAAATGATCAAAACGTCGGTGCGATATGCGGTGGCAAAAACTTATGAATTCGAAAAACCGAATAAAGAAACTTGAGTGCAATGATAATTGCAACTTGCTAATTTCCAAACGTTGGTCTTCCGTTTTGACAAACCTTTCATTTGAAGCGTGACAGGTCGCTAGAAGCGCGGCATCCCCACAAGTTTCCCTTTAAAACTCGTTAAGTACCAACACTTCAAAAAACTCCAACGTCGTTTATGATTTCAGAAAACCCTCAGTTCGAAAATTACTTGAAATTTCTTCTTCTACAAGATTGAGATACTGCACTATACTCTAAAAATCTCTATGAAAACGTCTGCAACGACGGCGGGTTTATTTTCGACAATTAGACCCGGCCGTTGAATTCCCCATTTTCTTTCTCCAGCCAGCTTCGATATCCTTCTTGACGTTGTCTGTGAATGTATCTTTGAACGCGGCGTGCTGAGACGCTTTCTCCAGATATTCGACGACGAATTGGAATTTTTTTAAATCCAATCCTTTCAGTTCGCCAGCCACCTTAACATGCATTAGTTTAGGCAATAAATTGCAATCTGGCAGCTTCAATTCGTCCCCGTCCAGAAATTTTCCGGGGCTTTCCACGGAATTTAAAAACTCGTTCAGTTTTGTAAGTTCCTTGTTGAGCGCATCTCGGAGTTTTTCGTCTTTTTCAGGGTTGCTGTTTCGCATAAACAACGCGAACTTTGAATACAGATCGCGGCCAGCGTTGTTTGCTTTTTCGTTTTTACACTTGAGGCTTGGCTCAAAGGTTTCGTCCAAGTACATCTCGATCCTGTCTGAATCTTCCATCGGCTCCAAATCTCCATGTAGAAGAACAGGCAGTTTTAATCGACCCTGCGACATCCCTACAAACTCTTCCCATCTCTTCGTGTCCTTTTTATTCGGATCGACGAAGTACTCCTTGAAAGGAGGAACAACCTTCTTCAGTCGCAAAATCATGAGAATTCGCTGACTGGTGGGACAGTCTCCGAGCTCCTTGTGAACTTTACGACTATCGTTTGAACCCTACATGCACAAAACAACTATTTAGGAACAGAACGCTGCTTTCGCTAGGCAAAATAAAACTCCGCAAGCCTGGATACATAGATTCGACAAGTTAATTACGTACCTTAACACAGATCGTCAGGGCCATTACTACGTTAATCCAGCCCTTTAGCGGAATCAATTCGAAACGTGAAGAACCGAAGCTTTATTTGCGCTCCAACAACATCTGTCCCACCCCGAAAATAAACAAAACAAAACATGTCTCCCAGGTCTTCGCGGAAATTTAGAACCAAGCGTGGACGCAAGTCGCCTGCCACTTTTCTTCATGTCCTCAGTTTCATTTGAATTATGCAAGGCAAAAAATTACACTGCAAGTTCCTATCACTAGC
>CM042752.1:5578553-5592578 GCA_022496165.2 Catalaphyllia jardinei
TAAAGTTACTCTTTGGGCCGCTAGCTTTTCAACTTGTGTGGTATATATACTAAAACAATTATTCACCTCAGTGTCGGTGAAAGTGATGGATATTTACCTCAACTTCGGTGAATGATTGTTAATTATTATATGGAGGAGAGTGTTTTACTGGGAACTAAACCACTCGTAGATTCCATACGCCACTTCATCCGGGACCCGTGTGGCGTATTTTCCGTACGTCACCTTTGTGAGTGTCATATCGTTCAATGACGTCACGATTCCCGCCTTTTACTGTTGTTGAATTGCTTTCTCGCGTCGCGTTTGTTGTTTCGAATAAAATTCTCCATATAATAAAAAGAACATTACACGTTAGCTCGAAGATATGAATTTTATGTTCTCGTGGCGAGAACATAAAATTCATATCTTCGAGCAACCGTGTAATATCCTCTATGTATTTACTGACCAGGATTCTGTCTTTTACACCTGGATGGGACTAAGTGGGAGTCCATTACAGGTCAGCAACAACCTTAAGTTTAGGCCAAGACACAAAGCAAAACCTACCTTTCTTCGCTCGGAGAATTCTACCAAGTCGCTGGGCTTCCTGCAAAAAGAAAAAAAAACAATTGACAGAATGAAATTTAAATGTGTCATGTAAACGACTCATACAAACTAAGCCAAATTTGCCGCATTCCCAGGGTAAAGTTTCGGTTGATTTAGTGAGAGCTTAGAACTATAGCCCGGCCCTTTAGAGAACAATTCAGTCCGTTTTGAACACTGATCAGGTTGGTTTATTTCAGTCGAGAAAACGAAGAGCGCTTTCGGCAAATCTTCGCAGAAAACTCCCAATCCCCATTGACCAATCAGAAAATAGCGCGACCCCTCCGAGTATATCAAAGGTTGTGACTTGAATGTTCTTTGGCGAGATCCTAATTCTCAGAGAAAATCCGCCAGGAAAATTAAGGAACACAAGTGATATAGCACACTAACCTGCCTTCGTGAGCCACCATGCGAAGAAATCTTAAAAAGAGTAAGAAAACATGCACTTAAATATGTTTAAGCGTTTGTAATATATAGATTTAGGCCAGCCTAAAAGCGTAGCTCCTTGGCCACGTTGTTAAGAACCCGATTAAGCTAACCCAGGAAAAGGTACAATTTTGTTTTGAGTTCTGTACCTTTGCGGTGAGGTTTTCTGTTTTGAGTTTCATAAACACAAAACAAAGCAGGAAAAAACATTTGTATAAAGAAAACGTTATAATTCGGTTAAATTTTAATCCTAGGCTAGCATTAGCCGGCTTCCGAACAATCCTGAACTGTTTTCAACAAGTTAACCTGACATGAGCCCGCGATCCAATTGAAAACCAGCATTTAGTCCGCGGTCAACTTTTAATAAACAAGGGAGCTGGTCAGCAGATACCTTGTTTTGACAGGTGTCAATTGTTCATAACATGGATCTCCAATTAGCAATTAGACTACGAGCCCGAGTTTTCTACGAGCAGATAGTCAACGAGGCGCAGCCGAGTTGACTATCGCTCGTAGAAAACGAGGGCGAGAAGTCTAATTGTTTTAGTGTAAATTTACCGTAGTCTCATTGCATAAAAAGAAAAAAATGTCAAGTAAGGCGTAGAAAAGAACTGTTTTATTACGTTACATCAGGTTCAAACGTGATGCGCGATGTGCGCTGATGCGTAACTGTTGACTATTAGCAGATAGCAAACGGAAATTTAGCCAATCAAATTCACAGATTCACAATAGACTACGGTAAATTTATACTAATATCAAAGAGGTACACGGTAAACCAAGGCTGCATGTCTCTATCAACCTATTATTTTATTTGGAGTATGGCCGCCATGTTGCGCGACTCCGTCGCCGTCGTGGGGCGCACGCGCCCACGAGCAATACAGCTGCCCATGATAACCATAACAAAATCAATACATGGGTTTCTTTTTCCTATATCGATTGGCGGCTCTTCGGGCCGCCGGAGCTTCGCTAAAACAAAAATCCAGGAGCAAAACTTGTAGCACGGAGGTATTGGTATAAATTTTAGTGTGCGTGAAGTACATTTTCCTAACTTGACGTACCTGAATCAGAACATTTGCTTCTGGGAGATCAAAGGAATTATCTCCAACCTGTGAAAATAAAAGAGGCATTGTAAATGACGTCGAGAATAGGCCATTTCCGGATTGCCTTAAGGGGCCTCTTTCTCAAAGCGAGTCTTGACTAGTGCCCATCTCTTGAAATAAAAATCAGATTTCATTCACATGCAAGTTAAACTCATTTTCATATGAATGGTTGTGTACCAGGCCTCACTTTGATGGAGAGGCTTTAGGCGACTGGGTAACGGGCTACTGAATAGGCCACAATTCTAACAAACCTCCGAGGCTTTCGGGTCAAAGTTGCAAAATTTCAACGCTTCTTTTGTTTTTAAAATTCCCAAAAGAGACTTGAAGACAAAGAAAACAACACCAAATAAGTTTGTCCTGAAAGCCTCGGAGCCATGCTAGAAATATGGGTTATTGACCAAGTGCGAGGTCAAGATGGCTGGATATTGGCCAAGTTCTCTTTTTGCGTGTTTATGGACCGAGACGAAGTCGAGGTCCATAAACTCACAAAAAAAGAACGAGGCCAATATCCAGCCACCTTGACCGAACAAACTTGGTCAACAAAGGATTTATTATGTGGCTTTCAAGTAAATTTTTCTTGCGGGATACAGCGGGTAGTCCCGAGCGGGCAAGATGGCTCTATCTTTCCCGCTCGGGTAGCCGATCACCGCGCGCGATTTGGGTCAACTTGCCGGCTCGCGGAGCTAGCCATATAATAATATCGATTTAGAAAACAGTCCTAAGAAAGCACGCGCGCTGATTGGTTAAAAATTGTGTTTGTATAATTTGTTACGGAAACTGGGATAAGCTCCGGCCTGATTGCCACTTGGCTCGTACTCAGACTTCATTTTTTTTATGATATGCGGCCACGTTCAATATTTAAGAAATAGAAAACATGTACCGTGTTTCCATCGAGTTATAAAAACACTCGTGAAAGTTTGGGGGAACTCAAAAAAGCCGTGGAAACACTCGCCTGCGGCTCGTGTTCCCACAGCATTTCTCGTTCTCCCAAACTTCCACTCGTGTTTGTATAACTCGATAGAAACAGGGTACATGTTTTCTATTTCTTAAATATTGAACGTGGCCGCATATCATAAAAAAATTAAGTCTGAGTACGAGCCAAGTGGCAATCAGGCCGGAGCTTATCCCAGTTTCCGTAGCATGAAGCAACTAGGAGTATTTCTACCCTCCCCCTGGATGGGATGCTAGTCCATCGCAGGGTTATCCCAAGCATTAAATTCGCCGGTACCCATTTATACACCTGGGTGGAGTGAGGCAATGTGAGAGTAAAGTGTCTTGCCCAAGAATACAACAAAAAGTCCTCAGCCAGGCACAACCGGACCGGACCCGGACCGCTCGCTCCGGAGACGAGCGCACTAACCATGAGGCCACCACACCTCCCAAGCACGCACCTTCCCTAAATCAGCGTAAAAATATTTAGTTTGTCCATTTCATATGGGAGGTTATATAAAGTTTATATAAAGAAATTTCACCAAATTTGACATAATTCAATTGCAAGTCCTGCCGTTGCCTATTCAAATGACCGCTTGTAAGATTTTAGTTTATTTATTCAACAGTTCACTGTCGACACAATCAGTTAGGCTGAGTGCTATTTTCTTGTGTACTTCTAGGATCGTGAGTAGCGAAAAGTGAAACAAAGAGAAGAGACAACTGTTTACATGACTCAATTTAGCAGACTCCAACCTTGTTCCCAGTCTTTCTCCCCCCCTCCCCCCTCAAGTGTGGGGGAAAAAAGAGAGACCCTGGGAGACTGGGCACGCCAAGAGGGCCTGAAACCAAGTTAACAAGGCTGGGTGACTAAGCTATGATCAGGCGTTGTGCGTTTGTCAGTCCATGAGTAATAAAACGGTTTCCGGTAGTCTTCAAAACTCTTAGTGGTAACTCTTTTGAAATCTATATTCTTACATGAATCCACTCACCAGTGAGAACAAATAGTTTTGTCTTACCTTGGAGATAAATATCGTATTTACCAAAGGATTGTGCTGAAAGTTCTGCAAAATTTGCATTCGTTCACCTTGATGAGTTGGTCCATATATAAATGGTCTGAAAACAACAACATTAACTAAAGTTATCTTCAAAAGAAATGCTGTGGTGTCCTGAACTTGGCTGAATGGCACGGGAAGCCTATGACACATCACATAACCTGCTCGTTCATTTAAAAATCTCCCTCAGAGCTGCAGAGGACTTCAGTGAAGTAGGCCTTATAACTAAATTTAAAGGTGGCAACTATTCGCCTCCTACAACTAACTACAAGGCGAAATGCTCTGGATTTACCTCTTATTTTTAGATCTTGGAAGCATTTTCTGGGTAGCTCCCATTACCTACTGATGAATCTCTCTTTAAAATTATTTTGACACGAAATCAATGTGAATGACACTTCAAAAGAAACAGCTGAAGTTTGGCACAGTAAACTACATTACTAATAAATCTTTGTATGTGTAGAAATCAAACTCACTTCTTAAGTTTCTCAGCGTATTTCTTGAGTGCAAACACGTTGTCAGAGAAAACAATGACCTTATCATTGCGTCTAAAAAAAGAAATAAAACATACAACAATTAAAACAATGTCTATTTTTTTCTTATTTCACAGAGAAAAATAATTACTTACACGACAGCTTTCTTTAGTGGTTTGATCTTACCTTTCATGAAAACGAATCAAAAACTGCAGAAAAAGAGAGAGAGAGAGAGAGAGAGAAACGTTTCTTAGTGTAAAAGGATGATACAAAAGAAGACCACTCACTAAAATACGCATCACTGACAAACGGTTGTAGCGTTGCTGTTGTGTCCTGCGTAGCAGATGTGTCTTAAACGTTTTGACCAATTGTATGTGTCGTTGTTTCCAGTTACCAGTCTTATGGCTGCGTGTTATTAGATAGAACCCATGATATGATTGGCTCAGTATATCCTATTACGTCAGAGGACATGTCTGCCATATAGGACATAACTGCAACGGTACAAACGGTAACCAAGCTAGCATTCATATGAACTCAATTTTCATTCGCTATTTAATGTCTTTTCCGCACGCGTTTCATTTTCCCGGCAACGTAATCAAGACAACATCTTCTTCACTGCACGAATTAAATAGAACTGTTTTTTATTCATTCAAAACATTTCCCCGTTTCTGATTGGTTAAAAACACACGCATAATTCACCATAACCAGCTGCTGTTGACCAAATTTGAAAAGCATCTTTGTCATATTGAACCAATGACGTCAAAAGTGCAGCCCGCCGCAGATAGTTAAACCGATGACGTCAAAATAACGTCAAAAGTGCAGCCCGCTGCAGATTATTGAACCGTTGACCGAGAAAACCTGGGGACGAGATTGTGTTATAAAACAAACAGCGAAATGGCGAAAATCCTTCAAGAAAAGGGAAATATTTTGAATGAATAATAAAGCAATCATTGAATTCAGCTTTCGTAGGATATGAAGAATTCTGCAGATCTCGGATGGTGTTATCCACCTCAGCCTTCGGCGTCTGTGGATAACGCCCTCCTTGATCCGCAGAATTCTTCATACCCTACGAAAGCCGAATTCAATAATTGCTAAATATTGACGTATAATTAACTTTAAGGCGTCCCGAAGAAAGTTACGACGGTCAGTAAACGATGGGCAAATCCAACTGAATGGTAAGCTTATTCCAAACAAAAGCTATGCATAAGATTTTGAGTGTAAATCTCTTCCCTGATTGCCATACCTTTCTCAGTTCTGAGAACTTGGTGCTAGATCAAAGCAATGTCACTTACTTAATTCTTATCACCTGTTTGCTGTGCAATGTATAAATTATTCCAGGAGAAATGCGACGTCGACTTAGTTTGGAATCACTGCATCATTCAAAGGAAGTATTATCATACCTCGCATGATCGAAACTTGTTTGGGTTCATGACGTATAACAGCTAAAACAGAAGAAATAAATAAAGTGAAAAGTAGAGTATATATGAAATAATTCATATTTGAACTGAGGTTGTAGACGAAAGTGAAGAGTGATCATCGCAGTAAATTTTCTGATTTAAGAAATTCCAGGTGATCTGGTGACGTAATGAAGAGGCCTGGGCACAAAAATTTTAATGCCGTATCCCCACAACCGCTCGCGGCCTGGTGTTGTTTTTGAGTTTAACATGGCGGTCGCGAGGGCAGATCTCGTCGGTTCTACTTCAACTTTTACTCTTTGCATTCAGTAACAGGGCATTTGGGAGACACGGGAAATGATTTGTTACGTTTTGGCAATGGGGAAACAACACCTAGGACCGCACGTGGTTGTGGGATACGGCATTAAAATGTTTTGGCCGGGCCTTTTCATTACATCACCAGATCACCTGGTTAGAAAGAAGAAGCCTGAGAAAAATCAGGGCTTCAACGGGATTCGAACATAGCAAATAGACCTCGATAAATTGACCTCGCTCCCAATGTGTGGCTTCATAGCTCAGTTGGTAGAGCATCGCACCGGTATCGCGGAGGTCATGGGTTTGAATCCCTTTGAAAACTTGATTTTTTTCAGGCGTCTCCTTAGTTCCAATTGCTTAAATTGGAAAATTTACTGCGATGATCATTCTTCACTTTCAGAGTGATCAAATGTAAATACTTTGAGTGTAATTATAGAGTTTTTGTTTTAGGAGCGGTTAATACCATACATTAGTAAACGTTAACCAGTTCGATTTTGATGAGTTTTCGCGACCTACTGGTGGAAAAGAGAACATTGCCACTGCAATCAGTTGGTGGAACCACAGAATCAGTTCTACCAAAGCTCATGGAAACACAATTTGGAAAAAAAAAAACACGCATATGGTGAAATGCTGTAAATGATATACCTTTCTCTTTCTTGTCCTGATGTTGAGATATTCCCTGTAGAATTCAGGCGTCATAGGACACCACACCTAAACAATGATAGGTAGGGTAAGGTAAGTCTGCATACGAGCCAAGTGGCCCATCAGGCCGGAGCTTATCCCGGTTTCCTTAGCATTAAGCGACTAGGAGTATTTCTACTCCCCCCTGGATGGGATGCTAGTCCATCGCAGGGTTACTCCCCAGCATTAAATTCGCCGGTACCCATTTATACACCTGGGTGGAGAGAGGCAATGTGAGAGTAAAGTGCCTTGCCCAAGAACACAACACAATGTCCCCGGCCAGTGCTCGAACCCGGACCGCTCGATCCGGAGACGAACGCACTAACCATGAGGCCACCGCGCCTCCCAAGCACGCACCTTGATAGAGGATTGTTTATTGCACTGCGAGGATGAAAATCATTAAGATGTACGGTAAAAGAACCACTGAAATAAGTAAGATATCACACCTCGGCACACTGGACTCGTGCAATAAATCCATTGTTTTGTAGTTCCATCCAGTTGGCCTCGTATAGCTTAGGCCCAATAAGGAAATTTAAGTCCTGAAAAAAGCAAGCGAAGGAACGTGATGTCGACGAAGCTGTAGCAAAATATTAGTTTTATTCCCAAAGATTAATTTTTTTTCCATTCCAAGTTTAGGCATTTCCTGAAGGAAGCATCTCCCGTAGTTGACGAGGCAACTTCTTTAAAATTCTCTTAAATAGAGTACAACGGATTCTGAAAGCACCTTTCGCGAAAGGTTACTGTTGCCATGCCATTTTGCCGCAGTACTCCGACGAATACTACAGGCTCCTTTTCAGACCGCATATAGCGATTGATCTTTGGAATGAAAGTACAATCTAGGCCCTTACGCGGCGAAATGTCTGGACTGCGAGCAAGAAAGAGTGAAACCGAATACCAACCTGGATCTTGTCATCTTCTCGGACCAGAGTAGCTGTGAGTCCCAGCTTGCAGTGCGCTTGAACAACTATTGGAGACAAAAGAAGGCTAGATATGTTTAACTACTTTTTAAACACCAAACAGCATAAGAAGATAGCATTGATTTAAGACTTCTTTTTGTTTGAAATACCACGTTTTTTGGTATAATTGTAAGATGAAGGAACTTAGAGCAGCGCAGTTGCATTTTTCACTTCTCCAGAGGAAATTACACAATTTAAATTGAGACAACAATTACACGAAAGCATACTCGGCAGGTCCAACTAACGTCCTCACCTGTAAGAACTCTTCTGAACTGCTTGGCTGGAATAGTGTGAACTTCTAAACAAACGCAAAAATAAAGACATTTTAGGTTAAAACGCTGCTAAACCTATATAGATAATCCATGGGGAAAACACCCCCCCACTCCCCTGTCGATAAAGTTGACTTGAACTAGACATAAGGGCCACAAGCAAAGTGATCCCGAGCCAGGGAGTCTCCACATTGGAAGCATTTGTTGTTAGGAGCCCGTGTCATGTCTAAGTCAGCATAATTAGCATACATTATGTTGCACGTTGTCTGTTGGGTTGTGGAATAAAGCCGAGTCTAAGATGGCGCCGTGTGCGTGCTGAGCTTAAGTGACAAATGTTTACAGACCGTGCTTGATCGCATTTCCAAACACCAACAAATGAGTTGAAAATACAACGCGCAGCAGAGTGTTTTTGACGAACTCAATTCGAAGTGTCTGGAATTTTCGAAAACCACGGTCTCGAGTGTTTGATATATCTTCTTAAGCGTAGTGAAATTAAGGAGAAAACAGAAAAAATCGTAAAAAATCCAATGCTAATTAAGATCGGATATCCAAGCACCGCCACGGCTATCTATGATTCCCTTCGTACTTGATGAGAACTTTTAAATTTTCTTTTCTTTTTTAGCTGTTATTGATTGAATCTCACCATCCAAAATCATTAAGCCCCATTCCTGTGTCTGCATAAAATTCATAACCTAGAAAGGAAAGGAAGCACTTCTTTTAGCGTGCTGCCAGAAACAATAATAAAGCAACGCATTGCACGCTGTTTTACTGTTTTCACTTACCTCTCCAGCCTCCCAAGATCTTTTCCCAGTGAAGGACACCATAGAATACGTTGAAATAGCAATATTACAATCTATAGAGAAAGAGTGGAACAGTAAGGAAAAAGTCACATGAGCTTGCACCTGATTGGCAGGCTAAAAGAACATCTTTGCTATGATTGGCTAAATCATGCTGCACGACGCAGATTCTACCAGTCAACTCTAGTACTTACTTAAACCTGAGAACAAGCAGAGTCACGTAGTTTTCTTTGCAAAAAATATACTTACTGACAGGTTTATCTTTGGCGTCCGAGGTAAAGCGACATATTGTGCGATCATCAATGGTGGACCACATCTTAAACTAACGTTAAAAGCACAATTTAACACAATGAACAACTGAAAATGCAATATCGGTTCCTCAGCAATTTTAATTTTTTTTACTGTGTCAATTTGCAAGACCGCGCTGGTGTTTACTGACAGAGGTGGCCAAGAACCGAAAGTGAAATAACGCTGGCTGGGCCAATCAGGAAGACGAATAATGCGTTTTAGATGTATCATACGTCTTGGTTAATACGGATACTGAGACATGTTAAATATCAGTCAAAGTTAATAATTTTATGTGTCTGAAAGAGGTATGAAACAGACGCGAAGTACTTTTCAGCTGTATCATGACGAAACGTATCTGGACTGTGAATCCACTCGACTGGAATTGTAATTTTCAATCAAACTATCTCACAGTGGTTGTATTGTTGTATAACCTTCACTTCTCACTTCCTCTAACTGGATATATAACCGTGAATACCTGTGTTCTCCACTGTTCAACAGCAACACCTAAGAAGAAACAATTGAAAATAGACATTTTTACAGATGGATTGAAAAACATAAGGATTGATAAAAAACAAAACCAATCAATAGAGGCTTAGTGCCTTCAACGACGAAGCTTTGTTTCGGCAGCACGAAAAAAGTCTTTGAGGTTTAAAGTCTCTAGAAATTGCTGGTTTTCACAGTCATGCGATCAAAAAAATATCAAGGGGCTCTATGAGCCAACACATTCATTCGTACTATCCCTATTGTGAGGCATGCGTAGTTTGTGGCTGTTCTCGCGCCACGCGGGCAAAACCGCGAACGCGAAAGCTCTGGTCTTGAGTTAATTTCAGTGATTTTTTTCAACTGTCAGCTAAAATTTCAGCTATCAAGAAAATTTGCTGACCTCAGCTAGCAGTTAAAAAACGTGTCACTTTTCAGCTTACACTCAAAATTCTGATAACCCACTAATTGCTAATTTAACCCATGAATAACCCACTAGCGTTAGCCCTAGTAAAGGGAATCAGGGAACCACACGAGGTAAAGAAAAAATCTTTTGACCTCGGTGGGAATCGAACCCACGACCTCCGGAATAGATCTACTGTTACGCTACCGACTGAGCTACTGCCGACTGAGCTACCGTTACTCTGCCTCGTAGCTCAGTCGGCAGAGTAACGGTAGATCTAATCCGGAGGTCGTGGGTTCGATTCCCACCGAGGTCAAAATATTTTTTCTTTACCACGTGTGGTTCCCTGATTCCCTTTACTAGGGCTAACGCTTAGTGGGTTTTTCATGGGTTAAACCAGCACTAAAATTTACACTTCAGAGTTAATTCTCTGTTGCATCATTTGTGTTCATAGTGCTACGCGGCACAACATTCATATGTACCCGTATTCATGGGTTAAATTAGCACTTAAATTTACACTTCAGAGTTAATTCTCTGTTCCATTATGTGTTCATAGTGCTACGCGGCACAACATTCAGTTGTCAGCTATGTTGCACCCGGCATACATACACACATACTTACCTGAGGTACACAGAACAAGGCACCGCTTCCTCACTGTACAAGCTGCTGTCACACCCACAAGAGTCTTACCGGCTCCTGTTTACAAAGAAACAATGAAAACATTTATTAAGCGCCTCACAACCTCGTTGTCAGGGAAAAGGCCCTGGGAACGAGGTTGAGCACTTCAACCTCTCCGCAGACCGTGCTGTATAACTTTCAGTACAACAATTTTATTTCACTCGTCATAAGTGAACACAATTTCATAAGTGAACGGCATTTTGTTTTCGTTGTTTTTACAGTGATGTTGCTACAGTCGGTATGATGTCTTAAAACTTTAACTTGCATAGATGAGGATGAAATGTTTTACAACTTACCACATGGTAATACAATAACACCAGATCTGGCTCTACCGTTACCGAACATTTTCCGAAGGCTCTTTTCCTAACAAATGATAAAAGATTCCTTCTATTTAAAATATCATTCTTTCTCCATCTCTGCAATCTTCAGTTTTAGACCAAACTCATGCACAAACGCTCCTAAACTGATGATTTAAGAAATTTCCTTTTTAGACAAAAACATTGAACGAAACACACTTAACACAAAGATCTTAATTACTATCAGGAAAAGTATTGTTTCACTCATATCAATGACGGTGATCTGCGTTTACGTCAATTAACCGCTGATTTTATTTCTCAAGCCATGGGGAAAAAATTGTAAGTTCAACATCTACCGGTAGACCAGGGCGGAAAAAGGCCGGGCTGGCCAGGCTACGTATAAGCGCCCTGGGTAGACAGTTCACAGCCTCTCTACATATCAACTCATGCCAAGACTAAATTGTTAAAAACATTCATTTTTCATTAGAATTGTCAAGCTATGGAATGGACTACCGGGTGATATAGTGGAAGCTGATAGTTTCCAGCTTTTTTAAGTCTAAGCTTAAATTGTATTTAAATATTCGATTGTAAAGTTTTTGATTTATATATATACTTATCTTTTTTTCTATTTATTTGAGGGAGTTTTTGTATAGGGCTAACCTCCTAACTTCCTTTTCTAGAAGTACTCTTTTTCTTAGTTTTGTAATATGCTTCTGGAATAAATAAAGTATGCATGTATGAAAAGAAAAAGCGAACAAAGAGAGCGCTAGCACAAAGCACGAGGGGGTAGGGGCGGGGAGGCGAGCGAAGCAAAGAATAGAGTTCTCTCGCGATTCTATTCGCGCATTCAACGAGCGAATAAAAATATGAGAAAATAGACTGCTGTGAACAGTGTGAAGAATGAACGAATACAACCTGCTATACCTGATACGGTCTTAGGACTGTAGTGGGCTTCAAGTCCATGCTGTTGAGAGATGAACAGATTGGTGTTTCAATGAAAATTGGCAAACAAATTACAAAGTTTGAAATGTTGTGCAAATACTGCTAAATACAAACTCCGCGAGTTTAAGATAGCAACGTGTTTTCTTTATTTTAGGCTTATTACGATGTTAACAAAGTTGTAGAAAATATTTATCTTGTGATATGTGTTATAAGTTGTATTCAGTTGTTTTTCCACATTTAAGGCAAAAGTCAAAATGCTGAGTTCAAACACTGACAAGATTCATTGTTTTAACTCAATTTATTGTTATTTGATGGTTACTACTGACAATAATTATTGTTCTTCGCCATTTAGTTAACACCATTTCAACATGCTGACACCATATTTATTGTACTGGAGTAATAAATGTGCCCATTTCTCTATTAGATACTGCTCTAACAAAAAATGTAAAAATGCCAAAACATTCAATACTTAACAGATGGCTTGTACAGTAAACTTACTTCAGATCTGGATTTACTGCATCATTTTTAAAATCATATTCTGCCAATAAAGGATAGTCCAGTTGAATACATCTGCGAGGAAGGAAGAAAATAAGTAATTCAAAAAATTCCAGAACGATTTGTTAATCAATAAAGTTTGTACTCTGTAAAATTTCAATAAGATCTAGGATCTTTTCAAAATGTGTTATGTGAAGATCAAGAAAAACAATAAATAAATACCGTATACACCAATCTTGTTATCTGACTCCTCCAAATTATTAAGGATCCAACATAGGTTTTTTTTCAATCCTGCATTTTTGTCTCAATCCCACCATCCCACCCCAGTCAGAATATTATTCTTGATCCCCCCTAGTTAGAGTTATGATTCTCCATGAAACGTTTGTAACTTGTGGTTTTCTGTTTTTCATCCTGCATCCTGTTGTGAATTTTAAAACTATCCGGCATCCATTTGTTAAAAATGAGCAAATCCCATTCCTGCCTAAATATTTTTATCTGACTCACATCCCGCCATTAAAATTTCTGTCATCCCGTATCCCACCTTCATTTTTGCTCCCATTCCGCATCCTGTAAACCTATGTTGGGTCCTCCGGCTCATTACTATCGGTTGCCTAAATCTTCCAAGAAAATGCTATGCTTTGATTCAGAGAGTGCAACAGATCTGATAACCATGAAGAATCTTCACTAAGGGGAAAGAAGGGGTAAACCTGTCAGGGGTGGGTGGGCATGAAGGGTGTCCACAAGGTTTGAACCATTGCTGAGTGTCTCTATAGTGCAGCATCTACGATGTCCATTTGAGGAGTCTCAAAACTAAGTAACTTACTTTCTCTGTAGAGTTTCAATGTGCTCCTGATCCACTTCAAAAGAATATGTTTGACTCTGAAAATGCAAAGTAGATATGCAAAAAATTTCAGTAGAGAAAAACTGTTAAAATGTGAAAAATGTTTATTTAGTATAATAATGCATTCAAAATGTAATTTTAATAATAAGATTAAATATTATTGAGAGTTAGTATGCCGGGTGGCTTGGTATAAATATTCTTTATTGTTATTATATCTAGTATTAATATTAATTTAATTATCATGGTTTCTATAGCCAAAACACTTCCTTATGAATCAGACTTAAGGTGAGAGAAACAAGACTCTCCAGTCAAAGTGGAAAGCATGTTGGGTGAGAGCAGTTACTGGTAATTGAGCATACAGGATATACAACAGGTGCCCAGCTGATACCCACTGACTTGGTAAATGTAAGTAGTTATTTGGCTACACACAATGATCCAACCAACATAAACACCATAGATTCAATTACCAGACTTTTTTGTTGGTCTATGATCAATCGTCTGCTTGCAAACTCAAGTTGGAACAGCCAATCAACATACTCATAATTATTCCCAGTAGACTACTGGCAAAAGTTCAGTCTACTACCAGTGGCAGATCCAGACCTTATCTGAGCTAAGGAATGGGGGGGGGGGGGGGGGGGG
>CM042752.1:5592678-5635864 GCA_022496165.2 Catalaphyllia jardinei
CAGTTTTGATTTACTTGCCCAGCTGGTTTTTCTCCCTTCTGTCATTTCTTTCTTCTTTTACCCAAAATAAAGGTGGGGGATGCCCCTCCCCTAGATCTGCCACTGACTACAGCTGACCTCTTCCTCATCTTCATCTTGATCTATCTTCTCAATATAATCAGTAATGTCTGTAGGAATGGCTGCCCCTTCAGATGGCTGATCCTATGAATTGAAAATACAGACTTAAACAATGATATGCTAAAATCATCCACGAGCAATCCATTAACAAATTAGAGAAGTTTTTAATTGAGTATTGAAAGTAATCAGGCAATAGGCACTCACATGGTAAGGAACAAATTATACTGGGATGCAAATTCCGCAGTGTGACTTCTAAAACAAAGGAATTCTTACCAGTCTAGCCTGGTTTTCCTTTGGTTTTAAAGTCCCACGGCACTATTTGCATCCCAGCATAATTTATTCCGAACCATGTGTCCGGATCATGCAAAGGGCCTAATTTGATTTGGTTTTACAACACTCAATTTAAAACCACTCAAATTGGTAGTTTATTGCCATAATTTTAAATTAGTAGATATTGTCCATGAAAAGCCCAGTTGGGTAACTAAAAGTCAATAAAGGACATATGTGTAAATAATTGAATGGCTTTGTGCAAGACGGTCGTAAGTGACTTTTTCAGGTAAAAATTTTTTTCCTTCAAAAAGTGCCTGAATTTTTGCATGTGCTTTTCAATTAAGTAGTAAAAGATTCCCATGTAATCTTTTTGGGTGGTTTGCACTTTGCTTCTGAGAAAAACAAAGTCAAAATATCGAAGTGTGCACAAAGAACGCAACAAAGTGGAAAAAGTAGAGAATTTTAACCAAAAAAAAAAACAGGAGAATGTTTTTCTGCTTTATTGAAAAGCACATGCAAAAATTCAGGCACTTTTGAAGGAAAAAAAATTTTACCCGAAAAAGTCACTTACGACCGTCTTGCACCAAGCCATTCAATTATTAATATACATTAATTTATAATTTCTCCTTGATTCATACAAAACGTTTTAAATACAAAAAATAGTGTTTTGTTTCTGATTTCAGTGCCTGTGTACAATTTAAAACAACTGAACTAGGAATTGTTAACTACATACTTTGTTCCTGCCACAAAACTGATTTATTACAGCAAATATTTAACAACTTACAACAATAATTGAATAACAATTTAAGGTGAAAATTATTCAGTGATAAAAGAGACTTATAACAAACGTCTACAGTAGACAGCTGTAAAAGATGTGATTTGAAACTGAAAGGTTTACAACTCTCTCATATGGTTTTCTAAATTGTATTATTCTAATAAGTTTGCTATTCACAATTACCTGCTCTGTTGTTTGGGAAGTCTCTCCATTAGATTCCTGTGGTTTGTTTAGCTGTTTGAGAAAAAAAGACTGCTTATCAAACTGCTTATCAAACTAAAAAAAGACACAGGACAACATACCAGTGACCAAAACAAAATCAATAAACTGGACAAAACTCTGTACACACAGTAGTGGTATGGTGCCCCCCCACCCCCCTGGGGGCACTCCCAGAAAAATTGGGTGGGGGTGTGTGGCCTGCTTCCCAACCCTTACCCTACTTATACAGGGTTTGTACTCTTTTGAGCTCTTCAAATTCCATGACTTTCCATGGCCTTTTCAAATTTTCCAAGACCTTAGATTTAGCTGTCAGTTTCAAAACCCTTACTTGTTTTAGAGCATTTTTGACCTTAACACACAAACTCTGGCATTCACTAAAATGTGTGCCATTTATGGTGCTTAATTACTCCTCTCTGTTTTACACTGTCCTTGCTTTTGCGTTGTCATCTGCAGTAAATAATCTATCAAACCAAACTTTGATTTTCCATGACTTTCAAGGACCGACAATTAAATTCCATGACTTTCCAGGTTTTCCATGACCTGTACGAACCCTGTTATACCATAATCTGCGATTTTCTCTACCCTATTTATGACCTGACAAAAATTCTATACCTTTGTTATTTATGACTGTTGCAGCTGGCACAGTTGGTCTAAACATAATTTATGAAGGGCTTTGGTTAATAATGAAAAATGAAAAAATAGCTTCTTCTAGAGATTCAAATATACTTAATTCAAGGTCTACCAGAGTGCAAAACATTCCCCATTTCTGACCAAAATGGCCAAAATAGATACCCTATTTATGACCAAAACAGCCGAAAAACCATACCCTTCTTTCTAGATTTGGGGCCACACATACCCAGATATTGCCTCCTTGCCTCCCATGCCTTCTTCTGGATCACACTGATTCCATGTAATATACTTTTTATTTAAAATCTTTAACCAATTATCTTAAATACATATATACTTCATTGTAACATGTTTACCTACACCCCAACTAATGGTTAGTGCCTAGGAGGTCTCTTACCTAGTGTTTCTGTATCATGAAATGACTCACACTTTGCACAATTTGCTCGACAGGAATTACCACTTATACCCCCCGAGTGGAGAGGGGCAATGTAAGTCAGAGTGACGTGTACTGCCCTGGAACAAAATATATGTTGTGATTTGTTTTTTCTGTTTGGTTTATTCTTTTTTAAACCAGTTTACTTTTTTTCAAACCAGTTTGAATTTTTTTTGTCAACTATCTTATAAAAATGGGAAAATATCTCTTTCCATTCCTCTATCCCCCAGCTACTCTACCCCCTTCCCCCAAATCCCCATTATGCATGAATACTAATAACCAGTAAGTTTCACTTTTTTTTTTATCTCGCACTCACCGGGATTTGAACCGCCAACCTCTGGATCTGCTTCCCACTGTCATTACCACTTGACCATGAAAGCATTGGATGCAGGAGCTCTCATACTTGTTTTAATTATCAGTTCATCACCCCAAGCCCCTCTCATATAAATTTTAATTTATCCAAAAATACTTATAAATTTTCATTTATTCATACATGAACCTTGTCTTAATTACTAAGAAGCTAACTAATTCCAAAATAAGTGCTTAGGCCTAATCACTAACTTGAATGCTTAACCCAAATTACTAAGACACAAGCTCACATTCTGCTCAAAATTGAAAATTAAACTTTTTTTAAAAATTTCAACCCAGTTTGAAAAATATGAACCAGTTTGAAAAATTTAAACTGGTTTAACAAAAATTAAACCAAAAATAAACTCAAACCACAACATATACAACCCCCAACTGGGCTAAAGTTTAACTCAGACCACTGGATTCTGAGCTGGACCACTATTAGCAAATGCAGATAATGTACAGGATTGTATACACCTAACCAACTGTTATATGTTCTGTCTCCAGTGTAGGATGTTTTACTACAGAACCACAACGGGCATACGGAACCAAGTAATACACTGGGCATGTAGCAGGGCAATGTACATGATTGTATCCATTTCTCATTTCCCACCTTCAGTGAAGACTTTCCACCCACAGTAGATTTAACAAGCTGATCCTCTCCTAAACCAAGTTCAATGTCCTCATCTGTACGCTTTCGACATTCTTGAATCTCTGAGTCTCTGAGAAGGTGCTGAAGCACTTCCTATGCAATATTTTTACAAAATAATATTTCCTAATTTATACATCAAACTTTATGTCCCAAGCAAATTAACTTCAAGTCATTCTCTCAAATCTTTCTGGAAGTATTTATTAACCAAGGTCATCTTCAAATTAAACCTTTAGGAGTTACATCAAAGTTTGTGTATCTTAAAAAGTGTAGCCTAGCTTTTTCAAGTTAGTTGTTTATAATCTGCATCAATGCTCTCTATCCTTAACCAGCCATCCATGTTCCTATATGGTTTATTGTTTAGGGCTGGTTTACACTAGCGGCGGAAGCGGAGTCGTAAGCGGAGTCGGAATCGGAAGAAACTTCTGATCTAGTGTGAATTGGTACGACGGAAGCGGAATCGCAAGCCTCGCTTCCAGCGTAACTCCTCTCCCACATTCCGCCAAACGTAGCTCTGTTTTTTTTTCTCAGGTAACCTCTCAACAGACACAATACTATGGTTACCGTAATTTAATACCCAAACAGAAAAACCCGAGAAAACTGCAGCCATACAACAGCATGATCCTGACTGACGAAAAAATGAAACAAATGAAACTGTATTCACTACTTCAATACATACCAGTCTGAAGTTTTATCTGTTTAGCGACATCCTCCCATGCTAGCCTTTTTTTGCTGTTGTCTTTGAAGTCCCAGCAGGACTTGCCATAAAGAACGGGGAACTGTCTCACAGCCTATGCCAGTTTGAAAGGGACTTGTAATAAGTTTTTTGATTGGCTGATAATTCTGCTTCCGATTCCGATGCCATTCATCCTGTTCGCACTGGATCGGCAGCGATGGAAGCGGAAGTGGAATCAGAAGAAAAAGAAACTCTTCTGATCCTTCTGACTCCGATTCCGTTGAGCTTCCGACTCCGCTTCCGATTCCACTTTTTGATTTACACTGGATCATAATGCTCCTTGCGCTTCCAATTCCGACTCCGCTTTCGATTCCATCGCTAATGTGAACCCCTTATTATCTCTTTGGTGTTTTTACACTCTTACTAGCAAACTACCATTTATCAGTTTTCTTTCAATTTAAAGGTAAATCTCTTTGCAGCCTAAAGAACTGTGACTGGACACTTTAACAACTTTGAAATAAATTATCTTTACAAGTCCGTATTGACAGAGTAACCTTATGTCTAAGACCCTGTGTCTCAGAATTTATTTATGTCCATTTTTTAAAAGATGTTTGAAGAGGAAAAATTAAAGATTTTAGTGTCTTCTTTTTGCCTTTATTAAAGGATAAATTCACTCACTGGGTGACTGCTTTCCACAAAGTATCTGTTGTGTTTTAACACAAGCTTCACTTTTCCATAGCTTAGAGTACAGATCTGAAAAGACAGAATCACAACACAAGATTTAAACATACAAATAACTTTATGCTAGTTTGACATACATGTCAAGGTAAATGACCATGAAGTGCTGAGTTCAACTGATTCTCTTTTCCTTTGGATAGCGATTAAAATTACAGTTGTGACGTCAGTGACACAAAAACTGTATATTAGAAATAATTAACAACTAGGACTGTGAGCAGTTTCTCTAGGTAAAGTTTTGCGCTGATAGTATTGGATCATCTCATTCTGGATAACGTGGAACTGCCATTGTAAAGTGGAGGTACTGTATTTAGTTTTAGACATCCTGGGAGTATTTTTACCTTAATAAACTGTATTATTCCATCTGGGATAGTAGTCTTGCTCAAACGTCTTAGATATTCAATGATATCACTTGTCTGAAAGAGATGACATTTCAGCTGGCAGAAATTATTGTTGTCAAATGTTGTGTTCAAGTGCCCAAATAACGAGGCTTTCAGTGGATTTAAAAACGGCAGACCGAACTTTATTGTAACTAACTTACGACTAAATTATACATGTTATACTTGACTATTTATATCAAACATCCGCTGGTGAGAATCGTGTATTTACAAAGACTGTATTGCGTAACCGCACATTCTAACGGTTCCTATTGGGTTCCTATAGTTCATAAATAAATCATTAACACTATAACATGAAATTCTACTTATCGAAGCCAAGAAAGTATTACTTAAAGCCATCTTAACAAAGGAAATGAAAAACTCAAACTTACTTCTACTTCCACACACTACTGCGAAAACTTCAATTTAAACTAGTTTCGTCTATGACCTCATCAGTTGATCGCAAATGAAAATTAAAAAAACCCGCAAGTTTTGAAGTTTTCGCAACAGTGTGTTGAAAGTAGGAGTAAGTTTGAGTTTTTCATTTCCTTTGTTAAGATGACTCAGAAATTCTGGCAAAGAGGACTTGGGTCAGAGTTAAAATCCAAAAGACTGAAATCGTTGGGGAAATGGCCCTGGACTCCTTTAGAAGCTTGCCCCTTTGGACTCACTGTTTTGGAAATCAGTCAACATTTATCCTAGATCTGTGCCTGATTATGCAATCAATGTTGTTAAAGGGAATTAAGAACCTTGAAAAAACCCATTGCTGTCAGTATAATAATAATAATCATGTCATTCTATTATTTAGACAAGGCTTGGGATTGATTTTTACATACTTGAATGTTTTATCATGCAGATTTTTATGTAATATGTAAAACAATAAAAGACTGGTACTCAAGATAACAGTAAACTGTGTTTTAATGTCATTAGGCATGGTTGCTAATAAAAGTATATTGTAGGCAGCTGCTGTTAGAAGTTGGTTACAGGAGTAGTGCTGCTTTAAAAATGTCATACATATATTAAACCTGAGTGAGCTTCATTAGCTCAGCAGAGTGTACACAAGACCAAACTGCCTGATAACAAAAAAAATGTTTAATATTTACTTTATTATAATTATAACTGCTGATCATAATTCTGACCTGTAGACCAACAGAGACTGCAGCGTAGAGAGAGTATGCTGTCAATCTGCAGTTAAAAGAAACCAACAAAAAATGAGCACCTTCTGTCTAACAGGAAAAAAACTGTAAGTTGTAAGTGAAACTTTTCTGATCAGTTGGGACCTCAGCTGTGCCTTTGAATACTATCACACGATAGAAATCATATAGTTTACCTGTGCAATAGGTTTACCTTAAAAATTTTATTTCAATCATTCACTTTGTTCTGTCTTGTTCCATAGTATCTTAAGCAATCTACATTCAATTCTCTTAAATTGGTAAATCTTCAAAACATTAGTTTGCACTCAGCTAACAACCCTCACCTGTATTCATGTATATGCTCTGGTCTGCAGACAGGCTATTGAGAAATTAAGAACATATTAAATTCTTGATCATTCTAATCATCGATAAATAATTATTAATTACCAGTATTATCTTCTTCAAACAACTTAACATCAATTAATAATATATAAGAGTTATGCACACCAGCATAATACCTAAATTTAGATTTCTACTAGTATACTTATGCTGCAATCTGATTGGCTGAGCTACTCATACACCATCATCCATAAGAGTGCAACGGCTACCGGTCATTTATGAAATGGCAACATTTTTTTGTTTTTCAGAGGCTTTGGGAGGACATTTAGATGCTAATATTATACATGGAAAAATAACTTGATTCTGACTGGCTGAGAGCAGAGCAGTTCTAGCGTAATACCCATGCAAGATGTGTTCACCAGTGCAAAAAGTGTAACACCAGTTCAAATTACAGATCATACATCTGCATTCTAAGCCAATGATATCAAGTAAAATAATGACAAAAATTTTGTGCAGAAACTGAAAAACGTTTTCCTGAATGAGAAAAAAATGGCTTCTAGAAAGAGTGTTTGCCACTTCCTTCATGCAAATATTCTCATGTTTACATTATTTAACTCCTTGACCACCTTAAGGACATACCTAGTAAGTCCTGAGTGGTCATGTTTGTACCACAACTGACCTTATCAATTTCAATGTCACCAGATGTTCTTGATAAGCAGAAGGGAGAGCTAGGATATAGCTCTATCTGCACAATGGTAATAGTTGATTCAGCCTTCGGCCTCATCAGCTATCACCTGATAGAAATCTCAAGCTCATAATCTGTTTTCTTAAATTATAGTACACCATATATCTGTTCAAAATTTAATTACAATCAGATTTTATATAGATTACCCACTCAATCAGATTACAACCTAATTCTGTAGATAATCTAAGAGTGTAGCCTAAAAATAATTTATGGTATATATTGAGCTAAATGGCTGAAACTGATTTTTCATTGTGTAGCTGAATGACTTACAGTACCTCAGAAATAGCAATTAGAAAGTCATGTGCATGTTTATAGACTGGAGAAAATGACTCCAGGAAAATGTGGCCATCAGGAGCCTGAAGAAAAAATGGAATTCATAAAGATGTTTAATTTGGACCAAAACTCAATGACACCAAGAAATATTTCAATTATATAATTGTGTTAAATGCAATACAACAAAGTTAACAAAGAGGTACTGGTACTTCCAGTCAGTGGTATTTGTATGGTATTGTACGCTCACTGCCCACCGCCATTGTACTAGAGAACCTGGAATGGTTGTTTTGGTCTATTTATCGACATCTTTCTGACTCAGAGCCAGCTGGTCACAGAGGAGGCCCCTAGATATCCCAGGCAGTGGAGGCAGCGTGGCCGATTGGTCAGCCTGTCGGACTTGCAATCGGGCATTCCCCGGTTCGAGTCCTTCTCTGACCACTACCTGGATTTCTTTCTTGGTAGCCCCAAAATCAAATCCTTGGCCAAACTTGTAAATAGCCAACTGATTTGCCTCCGACCAGTTGGGATTCTTAACAATGCTATGTTTAGTTTGAATTATTTGTCTCTGATCAGCTCCCCACTAGCACTTGACTGTGCTATAAACACTGCCGAGGGTAAATAAAAGTTGTTGTACTACTTATTAGGCACCAATCCTTGATATAGCATGATGCAGTTGTTAAATAAGTCTAATTCAAATTCTGGTCCTCATATATTATCCAAATCAAGATGAACTAGGACAGTGGAAGATCAGCTGACAGTGCTTATGAATAGTTTGATGAATCTTTTTCTTACCACCCAGAGGGGTCTGGAGGAATGATCTGTTTTGAGCTCTGTTATCTTGCGGTAATCTTTGGCTCCAAACTCATCCTATTAGAAATTAATTTAACATTATAATATCTCAATCATTCAATTAATTAAATAAATAAATAAATAAATAAATAAATAAGACTAAATGATCAACTAATTAAAAACTAATCTAATCTTTGACAGAACTTTGTGCATTACTTCTCCAGTGCATTCATAAACAACTAGTGCAGCACTCAACATAAGCCCATAACAACTTCCAATCTATATATAATGGGACTGATTTTTGAAACCTACTCATAGTACTCATTGAAAAATATACATCATAGCTCTGGCATGCACCAGATATCATTGAACATGGATAGTTCTTCTAGTTAGTTACTTTATCCTACAATGTAGGATTGAACTAGTGAGAATAACTTGCACACTTGTAATGTGGTTCTTTCAGAATGAGTACATTGTAGACCAAATGTAACCCTTAAACTTTTACGAATTGGTCTGACCATATATGTGCAACAATATTCACATATTAAATACAGAATAAAATACTTAACAACATACTTCATTTGTCTCATCACTAACTGCGGCAGATGAAGACTTGGGTGCAATCTCAACTGAAAACCAATGAATTTAATTAAACTGACTGCAAGTCATGTTTAAGGAGACAACGAGTTTCAAAATATTCAAGATAAGCACATGAATAATAGACATTGCCATGAGCTTTCTGAATTTACTCATACAGTGTAAAGTTATAATGCAAATAAAATTAATACTCAGGCAATCTAGCCCATGCATGCAATTCACAATGATCACCGATACATTTTCACAACTTTCCAACATAGCCAAGCTCATGATATTGTGGTACGAGTGAATATGAAATATATAAGTGACTGAATAGGCTTGCTCCAGAAAGAAAAAACATCTGGCTCCCTGTAATTTACCAGAGACCTCACTACACTATTTTTCTTGTTCAGCTCTCTCAGTTAATAAGTTCATAAAGCAAATAAGTGGATAATTCATTCTTACTACATACCGTCCTCGACAGATTCATCATCAAAATCTTCCTCTTCATCCACCTGATACGAAAAAATCAAGGTTTACTTAACCTGATTTTTTAATCCTTTAAGGAATATGCAAGACGACTAATTGAGACAATGCTTAACAAAACGTCATGTACCTTACTCTTTTTGGCTCTCCTTGATGATTTTGAAGCTACAAGAGAAAGTACATGCTGTTGATAGAAGTTTTTCTTTTTAATTTACCCATTTCCTATTAAGTTTAATTAAGCTTGTGAAACATACAATTCGGGTAAAGTTGTTACTGCTTCTTACCGACCTTTAACTTTTTTTTAGACCTTGAAAACTTTTCTTTTAGTCAAGAAAAAAATTGATTCAGACTGCGTCAACATAATCTTTTATACAATTACTGATGTGATAGCATAGTACAATCCCGGGAGTACAGTGAACAGTCCACGACTCACGGACACTGTCGCGCACTTACAATCTCCATCCGTCTTTTGCTTACGCTTCTGGCTTTTCATTACGTTCCTTCAGCAACCTAAGTTACCAAAAACAATATGAGATGCCTTGCACCGCTGAGACTGGACTTATTTTCCAATATGTTCAGTTATTTTGCCGAGAGAACCTCCCCTTTCTCATGCCATGTCATCCAACTAACCAAAATGTTTTTTCAACCAGGCGTTCCACGCTGATATAGAGGAGATCTGGAAACCTAACACCAAGTGACCGAACAAAAACTATTCCTTGTCCACCCTAGCCGCTATACTTAAGGAAAATGATCACGTTTTACTGGAACATCTTTCCAAAGCTCTAAAATCGTGAATCCAGGTGAGCTCCAAAAGTAATAGTGACTATGAATGCTTTTTAAACTTTTTGTTCTTTCTTTCTTGAAGAATTATGTGACATATCCTTGCCCTACCATCCCCTCCCCCGCTGCTGAATGTAGGGATGGGTCCAGAGGGCTTTGGCACATGTGTGATTTCTTTGGCCTCGCTCACAGCACGTGCATAGGCATGCATCTTCAGTTGCTTAATTTAGCTGTGTTTTTATCAACGAGCGCGATCTCCTGGACATGATGAAGTTTGCTCCAACCATTTCCTTGACCATACTCCTTCAAGTTATTTCTGTTCTCTTAATTTGTACGCCAGGATCAGGAGGCAAATGCATCCAGGGACGATGGCACAAAGAGTCACCATCGCCCGAAACAGATGAGTTCAAAGCGTGCCATGCCTTCAAAGACAACAGTTGCTGTACGGCAGAGTTTACAGTGGAGTTAATGGCTAATGAAACCCGCAATTTGTACAACCATTCTTGGCATCGCTGCGGGCAATTGTCGGAGAAATGCCAACAGTTCTGGGTTACACAGGTAGGTTTAAATTTTAGGTGATTTGGCTTTTTTGAAGTGAGGTGCGGGATGGCGGAAAATTAATTCAGTTTTCAAAAGAACGATGCATTATATACAATGAGCTCTTTTGTTTTTTAATGAGGTGCAAATGAGATGCAAGGTGTTTTTCTGCAATCCCGTACCTTAGAGGCTTTTTGCTGATTTGCCCGGTCAGGTTCGAACAAATTACTCAGTTTGCCCGCACTGGAGTAGAGTGTTGCCCAGTTATCTTTCCTTTCACTTGGGCGGTTTGCCAAGAGTTCTTCCTAAAAACGTACATTTTAACACTCACTTTTGGCCAGATTGATCCTCAATGCAAGTATGTTTATAGTTAATCGTAAGCTTACTTTCTTCGTACGCTTTTAATTCGGCGACACATCAGATGAGTTTGGTCGAGTCATGGTCCGTAGTTCAGTTGACGAGACGTGGTCGAGCCAAATACTCAGACCAATTGCAAACTGAAACGAGCCTGTTATGCCCCCGAAGTGTGCTAAAAAGGTACGCTAATTATTAGGCATTTACCTCACACTCATTCAGCAAAGCGACTATGATATCATAGAATGACTTGATATCACAGGATATCAGGACGGGAGACACGGCTTTTGATTGGCTAATAGCGTATTTGGGGTATGGTGAGTAATGGCAACTGGATCGAGCGGAATGCAATTCGTATAGGTAATCATACGGTTTCGAGTTCAATTTGAAATTAATTTGCATGAGTGAGTTTTTCAATAAGCTGAAACTGCACGAGCCGCTTCCGCGAGTGCAATTTTGCTTTTTGAAAAACTCACAAGTGCTAATTAATTCCAAATTCAACGAGAAAAACCGTATGATTACTTATTAATAATATAAACATGAAAATTTTGCGTGAAGGATATTTTGAACTTTACGGACTCTGAACTCTCTTCTCAGTTTTGTGCGCGCGCTTAACCTCAGGTGATTTACTTATCACGCAACCAGGAAAAAATTGCGCCATAATTGCACCATCCAGGGCGCGCGCTTGATTTGAAAAGAAAAGATTTGATTGGCTATCTGGGAACTTCTTTGTTCATTGACCAATCAGAATGCTTGCTTTATTACCTTTTTTGCATTCAATTACCTCTTTTCTGCACTGTGTTAAGGAAAAACTGCACTGTTCTCAGCCAATCAGAATCGAGTAATTTTTTCATGTATGTTATTAATTGCATAATCACGCAAGTAATTTCAAAATCAGATGAGCGCAAAGTGCAAGGCTGGTTTGAACTGATATTTACAAGCTCGATTACTCCCTGAATTGTATGGTAGTTGGTAAAACCTGTGACGGTCAAAATGGGTAAAACCCATGACAGTAATGATTTTGACACATACATGACGGATTTGTGACAAATCTCTGTTAGAAACAAACTCGGCCTACAGAGGGCTTTAAAAGAAGAGTAATCCATGACAGATGGAGACTAAATTCACTTTAAAAACATCAGTTTTTGCTAAAAATCGGTTAGGGCCAAGGTATAATCTGTGATGGATGGAGACTAATATTCTCTTTGAAAACCTAAGTTTCTGCTCAATAAAAGAATTTAACCTGGTACCTCCTGTGCCGACCGTAACCGGCCATGACAAGCCTTGTTCCTTCTTTCACTTCTGACAACATCACTTTTGACCAAAATTGGCATCATCTATACTCAACTTCTGTAGGAGGGAAAGATCTTTCCAATAATACCCAGATCAGAGTCATCAGCCTAATGGAGCTTAAGATATGCAAAAAAATGCTAAAAAAGTTGAGTGAAAAACTTAGAGCAAAATTTCTTGCCACTACATGTGGTATAAATTGCCCGTCTTTATGATGCTTTCTTAGAAGTTTTTTAACGCAAGCAAGCTCAGTAGAAGGTCAATCACTGCAGCAAAAAGAAAAGGAAAGGAGAAAGAGGAAAGCTAATCAAAGGGGGAAGAAATTAAAAATATTGAAAGCGTAAAGACGAGTCGCCAAGTGGGCGCGGACCGCGACAATCCGAGACAGCTCGATACGAACCGTCACAGCCGTGAAGCAACCATGCACGCTAATGATGAGTTTAACACAAATAAACAGGCGAAGGTGTGTGAATACTCCTTGTTCTAAAAGAGGCGCCCACAAACATAAAACCCCTCAAGCGCCATCACAAATACACAAATAAACAGGCTAATGAGGTGTGTGATTACTGGTTCTAAAAAAGGCACCCACAAACATAACGAAACCCCCACACACCAGCGGCTAACACAAATAAAAAACAATTGAGGTGTGTGGATATTTCTCGTTCTAAAGAAAGGCAGCCACAAACTTTCGCACTAGTGTAAAGAAAGACGCACGCCAATGATGAGTCTAACACAAGTAAACAGGCGAGAAAGGTGTGTGAATATTCCTCGTTCTAAAAAGATCTAAAACAGGATGCCCACAATCATCACGAAACCCAGAAACACTCTAGCGGCCATCACAAATACACAAATAAACAGGCGAATGAAGTGTGTGATTACTCGTTCTAAAAAAGGCGCCCACAAACATAACGAAACCCCCACACACAAGCGGCGAACACAAATAAAAAACGAATGAAGTGTGTGAATATTTCTCGTTCTAAAGAAAGGCGACCACAAACCTTCGCACAATTGTAAGGAGAGACGCTCTCTAATGATGAGTCTAAGGCCCAGTTTAAACATTGCATTTTACATGCTCCGAATCAAATTGCTGAAAATGGTATGTCTCAATCAATTCAATGTGACATATTTCAATTCAATGCGTGTTAGTCGAATATACGACTGAAGTTCGACAGTTCATTTAAACGCCGTATTTTACATGTGCCGAATCGAATTCAAATTATGTGAAATCATTTATGTTTGCTCGAATTGGAATTTAAAACAGGTCGCCCGTGCTCAGCAATTTTATTCGGCAAAAAAGCAACTTTTAAATCAAATCAGCCGAATGTATTCATTTGAGTCGACTTGAATTAGTATTTGATTCTGTGCATGTAAAATGCGACGTTTAAACCAATCCTAACACAAATAAACAGGTGAATATCCTGCATTCTGATGCACACCACCACCACAACGAAGGTGCGGGAAACGTCATGAGTTGTTAAGAAAGTGTTGTTACAAACACTTGACGTTACAAACAATTCCGCAGTCGAGGAATAAGTATTTAGCTATCTAAAGTGCTACTGCGGTCCGCAGTCCCACAGTCGATAGAAAGAACTAGGTATAGCGATACTCAATGTTTTCAAACAAGTCTTTTGATGTTTAAATTTTGCCAACCACAGAACAAAAGAATCCTTTGTTTCGACAGCCAATAAACCTCTGGTTGGCACATTAATGACAATATGTGACGTAATGGTGAGTATCGCTATAGTGGTTGTTTATTACAGTTATTATGCATTGTAAATATCATGTTGCTAACAGTGTCAATGGATAGCGGTATTTCGATGGATTTCTAACCTTACATCCCGTGTTGCGCAGAAGTCCTGAGTTGGTGCCGACAGACTATCCGCCGACATTATCACCCCTCTCCTAACACCGCAGTGAATATCAAAAACTGACAAATGGTATCGAACCGTCACCATCCGTCACTGTTGTGACGGGTCGTCACTAACCGTCCCGATTGGGATGATCCGCCGACACAATCACCCCTCTCCATAACACCGCCATGAATATTTTCTAAGTCCATCAAAAACTAACAAATGATCACGAATTGTCACCATCCGTCACTGTTGTGACGGGTCAACACGATCCGTCCCGATCGGGACGATCCGCCGACATTTTCCTACACACCACCACAACACCATGATAATCATGTTTCTAAGTCTATCGCGAACTGACAAATGGTCACAACCTGTCACAGTTGTGACGGGTCGTCACGATCCGCCGACATAATCACCCCTCTCCATAACACCGCCATGAATATCAAAAACTGACAAACGATCACGAAGTGTCACTATCCGTCACGGTTGTGACGGGTCGACATGATCCGTCCCAATCGGGACGATCCGCCGACATTTCATATCGCACCATAACACGAAAAATGCGAAAAAGCGAACAAGTGTTTACTTTCTTAGCCACTAAAAATCAATTGCCCTTTTTTTCTTTCTTTGCACTAAATATGGTCCTAAAGTAAATACAATATTATTAGTATAGAATATGAGAAAAAAGTTCGACAGTCCTTTCGAGACCTAAGGTCTGTCTCTTCCTAAAGATCAAGAACTTGAAAACCTTTCGAAGAATGAAAGTTTATACACGTTTATCGTTCAAATTCTTTTACAACAAGACTGGACAACTTGATTCACATATCCTACCTTTAAGAGCCTGTAGTCCTAATCTACAGAGGAAAGATCAAACTCGTGTTGTGAAGAGCTTTCTCAGTCCGCCATAGTTTCAAAATGTCTTTGGGCTTTTGTTAGTAAATCGGAAAGACAAATGTGTGCTGAAGAGAATATAGCCAAGACAAGAGCACTTGAAACTGCTCCCATTCACAAAATGAAATTTAAACGTGTTTTCAACGAGTTATTTTAAAACCGGCTAAACATGGCTTTCAGATTCGTCCAGTGCATGGGTTGCAGATGAACAATAATTATTCTTCACCAGGCTCTTGCAGATGTTGACGCCTGTTTGTTTTGTTTTCTCAAACTTGTATTATAAACAAAACTATCATGATTTTAAATTTTTCATAAACCTTTAAAAAATCTTAAAGAAACTAGTTGTAATTGAATGCAAAGGTGTGAAAGGAAATCAGTTGTTTTTTCTTTTCTTTATCATAATTTACACCAAACAAACGATTTCAATGGGCCTATAAACATGAAATTACACAACAGTGGGGCGCTGGGTCTGGGTACAAGTAGAAATGTGTAAGGCATTTCAAACTCTTTGTTGCAACATACAACATTGCTCGTTCTTTAGTATCTTGATGTTCGCGTTTTCTGCTATAAAAGGACATGCGAAGGAACTTAGATTATCATTTTTGTCAGGTGAGAAATATCTGAACAAAATATTTGTACTATTTTCAGGGTCTGAGAGCGATGAACTGTCACTGAACTAAATGTTTGAATCATGTGAATTATCGGTCCAAATGACCCTTGCAGAAGACTTTTTCAAGTTCAACCCCCCCCCTCCCGCCTGGATTTCCAGAGTATTTGACCCCCCTCCCACGAGAATTTCCAGAATCCCATCCGTCGGGGGGGGGGGGGGGTGCAGATTTTTTCTGGAACAACCCAATGCTAATGGCAAGTAAGGCAAGCTGTCATGTTGCAAATACCTTTTTGACTAGATTCAAGCTAATTTGGCCAATATCCAGCCTGAAAATCTCCAAAATGTCCAAGAAATATGTTTTTGGCCAAAAGCTCCAGGAGTCAATTCAATTGGCATAGTTGACAGATGTCATGCTATCACATCAGATCATGTATCAAAATAGCTTCTCTGTTATATAATTTAATAAGTGTTTTCTGAAGCTACTGCTGTTCATCCTTTATTAACCTTGGTGAATACAATCTTTTACCCAGTATATTATGTTACAATTTACAAATTGTGTAAAATTTAATTTTGGAAGAAATCATTTGCCATCGGATTCCCATACAAACACTTTTCACCGCTTTGCCTAACCCTTGAGATGGTGTTGAAAACCATGGTATGGCATATATATCAGAGGCCCCATAATACTTCAGAATAAAAAGTAGCGCGATAAAAACATGATGTTTTGTCGACGACATGTCACCATTATCAATTGCAAATAATTGTAGGTTAGTGAACATTATATAGGAAATAATAAGTGAGAAAATACATTAGAATAAATGAGGCAGGAATAAACAAAAGAATGAGAAAAATTTAAATGAACTGTTTCGCTGGAATGGAGTCATTTTGAGTGTTCAGAGTCAGTCTCTTTTTCTTTTCTCATAATACCCCCTAGCTAATTGGTTAACACAAAGTCCAATTACTGACATTTTTAAACTTATCAATGATAGCGAAACTCAAGGCTGACAAGTAAGCAGTTGTTTACATGTGCCAAGAGAAGCACTGGGGGAGTTAAGTGTCTTGCCCAAGAATGCGGCAATATGATCCTGATGAGGCTCTAATCCAGAACTCTTGTTGATCTGGAGACTGTCCAGCGCACAAACCACAAGAAAGAATTTTTAGCAAGTATAATACAGTATAGGTTACAGCAGTAATAGCTGACATAAAAATCACCATTTTTTCTTGTACAATGTATTTTTTCTTTACTTCACAGGAATGTTTTTACCAATGTTCTCCAAACGTTTACCAGTTTAAAGATCCATCTCATGCTGGTGCACTTCAAGGTAAGCAGTTAATTTTTTTTTAATAATCTGTCAACAATATTGTTTCTGTTTTGTAAAGAAATAGTGGCTTGCCAGGGGTGATTGCTCAGTAGCGGCTTGTGATATACTTGTAACTACCTTAAAAATTGATTGTTATTCTGTGGCAGTGCGTGGACTGAGATAGAACACCTGGCCAGAGACAGGTGGGACTGGAAGTGTTTCATCAGTGGCCTTTGCTCCAAAATGATTGAACAGGCCTCAGATTTAGATCACATCCTCTGCCGGGCCATGACTACATGTAGCCTTTATTCATTGCCTGGCTGACAGTAAAATCTGGCCAGTTAATAGGTCATTTTAATACAAATTGCTTAGTTACCTGGCCTGTGAATGCAAGTGAGGCTGGAGGTAGCCTTGCTTTGATACAGATCTCCTTACTTTTCTCATTCAAATGCCAACTAGTTGGCGTGACAAAACTTGATTTATACAACAGGTATTTTTCAAGACAAGGCTACCTGCAGCCTTGTTGTCATTCAAAAGCCAGGTCACTGAACAGGCAACTGTAAAAAAGTCTATTGAGAGTTTTTTTTTTTCCTCTTGTCTTTTAGACGTGCCAGTTTGTTCTGAAACCTGTGATCAGTGGTTTGATGCCTGCAAGGATGATCTGATTTGTGTGGAAAATGTTCTTAGTGACTATAACTTCACTGTTCATGGTGAAAACTTTTGCCCTGCAAACAGGAGCTGTATAACATACCAAGCAATGTACAGAAATGGCAAAAACCTCTGTGAGAAAATGTGGGCAGGGTCCTACAAGTACACAGTGCCAGATGCTAAGTACTCCAACTGCCTGATGATGGATGGCTCATCTAAACCAGTCAAATCAGAGAGTGCAGGTGTTATCAACACTGCCTACATTGCCTTACTGCAACTACTCCTGTTTGTGGTGGCTGTTATGCTATAAACAATTTATTTTTTGTAATGGCAAGTTCATTTAGTTTGACAATGGGGGAGGGGAGATGAAGATATTGAGGGGAGCTCTGAAAATTTTTAGACACCCAAAAGAGGGGCTCTAAAAATTAGGTGGGGGGGGGGGGGAAAAAATTTTTATATAAACCAACAGGGGGGGGGCTCCCCAAAAAATTGAACTGCTTGTGAGGGGGGCTACTAACATTTCAAGCTTGAAGTTTCAATATCTTAATATCCCCCCCATTGTCATATTAAATGAACTTTCCCTAAGCATTTCATTTCGTTTAATTAGTAATTAAACAGTCCTGCAGTTGTGTTTTAAAGTAGTGTGAAGTAGTAAGCTTATTACAATAGTTAAGATAGTGTACCCTTCAAATTCCTCTTGTAAATTATAGACAATTTTAAAAATGGACTGCTTTGCCACATTTTTTAATTGGATCAACAATATCGTTATTGCAAATTGTGGTTTTTATTATTCAATTGGTGGCTTTCAGCTTCTGTCAGAAGGTTTTTGTGTCTGCTATTTGCATATGCAAATGCAGACACTATGCAGAGCTGTAGACATTTTGATCCCTGCTTCATATAGTACAAGTGTGAATTTTTTTATTAGGTGATTACGTACAATGAATGTTGTCACTCAATCGGGAATTATCATAACCCTTACCATTGGTGTGAGAAAATTACAAATTCAAGCCAACATTTGGAACCAATAGAATTCACGGAAATGAGTCGGCAATTGCATCAATGATCAGGTGGGAAAGAAGGCAATGCACGCTTCGCAAACGAAGGACATTTTGTGTTTTTCTCCATAGCTTTTGGGTTTCATTGTGGATGTTGGAAAGCAAGGTACGTGATTGACCTTTTTGCATTTTCTTAAGTTTGTCATGAATTTCTTAAAAGGTGTTGTCTCAATAGCTCACTTTGGAAATGAATGATAGCCTGGGGACGAAATCGTGCCGCAAGCGCTTATGGGATTATTTGGGGGGACGCAGGTGAAAACAAACATGGCGGAATTTGGTGCAGAATGTTATAGCGTGGATTGAAGAGCGGGTGGATTGTAGTGGTGACAGCGTGGTGTTAACAGAACTAGAGATAGCAATAAGATCAAAGTCATTGTTTAGATGATCAAAAGTCAAGAGAATTGAGAAGAATTCGAACGGCATGTTCCGTTGTTTATAAATACACATGAATGCGGACATGGCAAAATGAGGAACAAATAGTTGAGAAATAGAAGAAACGACATCACACAAGGCTGGGAGTTCTGCAGTCTTTGATATCGGCTCTGAAAGGGAAAGAAGCAAAAAAGGAAGTTATTACAACACGGGGTATTCGTATATGGTTGCCCATCCAGATGTGAACCCCGCCTGACAAGGCTTAACTTTGTTGAGCAGACGAGATGTGGTATAGCGACTCTCAACTTGGAAAATGGACCGTCTGTAAATAATGACAATTTTGATGCTACTGACTTGAGGAGTGGGGTGAATAGGGGTATGCAGATCCGCCGATCCATGTTTTTTTTTTTTGCCAGATCCGTCGATCCACCAAAATGTTTGTTCAAATCGGAAAAACCACAACCACACTCGTAAACAGAAGCATAAAGGTTCAAAGGTAAACTGGTACATGCGAATGCCACTGTTAATTTCACCCAAATGTAAAGAATGCAATATGCTTGATGACTACAACACAATACAAATCTAATAACAGTCTAACGCCTGAGTTTAAATTAACTTCTTTCGAAAAAAGAAATAATTTGGATGAACTCATTTAAACATTCCGACCAAGGTTGAAGAAAGATCTATAGCCTCTTCCAGGCATTCAGTTAGTTGGGCGCAGCGAGATAAACGGCGCTTTTTTTATTTTTTTTGTGCGCCGTTTATCTCGCTGTGCCCAACTAACTAACATAAGACAGGCACAATTCGGAATCCGAGTCAAAAATTACAGCTGATCCACGATCCACTGTGTTTTCAAAATCCGCCAATCTGCTCAATTTACAGCAAAAATTTACAATCTGTGCGATTTTAAGGCTAAATGCGGCGTTGATCCGAAAACCTTTTCCCCCCCCCCCCCCACTCCTCCTTGAGGTTTTAATCCGTAGGTTAAGTTGAAGTAAGGAAAAGTTCAAAAACGCAACAGTAAGAGAATGAAAGAGGAGATGTAACACTGTTGAAATCATTCATGAAGTTATCGGTCTGAGAGACCGAGTTATCCTCGTCCGAGAGACCGAGACAATAATAAAGAATTAAAGTAACGATTCTTAACCCCTGCTTCTTGTCCAATCACCAAAGCAAGTAATAATTCTCATTTTCATTTCTCTCATTTTTACACTCTTTATTTTCCCAGCCAATATCAGTGATATTTTTCTCTTTCTTACCTTTTCTCATCTTAGAAATTTAAAACAAAAAAAAAGTGCATTTAGAGTCACTATACCACAAGGACAGCACCAGGCCTCGTCCGCTCAACAAAGTTAAGACATGTTGGTTAGGGCTTGTACCAGGATGGGTGACCAAATACGAATACCCCATGTTGTATTAACTTTTTTTCCCATCCCTTTCGAAGGCGACATTAAAGACTGCAGAATTCCCGGCCTTGTGTGGTGTCGTTTCTTCTATTTTTCTCAACCATCTGTTCCTCATTTTGCCATGTCCACATTCACGAGTATTTATTCACCACATCGTATAAATAAACAGCGGAACACGTCGTTTGAATTCTTCTCAATTCTCTTGACTTTTGATCATCTAAAACAATAACTTCGAACATATTGCTAGATCTGTAGCTCTGCTGAAACCTTGCTGTGACCACTACAACCCATGCACACTATGACATTCCGCACTAAATTTCGCCATGTTGGTTTTGACCTGCGTCCCCCCAAATAATCCCATAAGCGCTTGCGGCGTGACTTCGTCCCCAGGCTATCACTCTTTTCCAAAGTGAGCTATATGTCACAGCTTTCGAAGTACAGGTCAACCTGGCCAAATATATAGCTTTGACAGATGCTTTCAAGTCATCAATCGATACACAGCTTGGTGCCATAGAGTTACTGCTGTGCTTGCAAAGACACAAAGTTTAAAGTTTTATCAGCCCCATATGGGGAAACAAAAGCCGAAAACATCTACCACTGCCCGGACGTCTGCGAAGGCTGTGGACAGTTTATACCCATGAATTTGTTTAAGAACTAGTAATCTTCTCGATAGCCATTATCTAATTAAAGATCATTTTTAGCGAACCTAGCCTTGATATCAGAACTACTAGTTTTGTTGATAACTATTACCTGAGGAAAAGTTTACGCAAAACTTTCCATGCAGTGATGAACATTGTTGTGGCCTTGCTGCCATCTTGTGTGAAAGAATTTTGTGGCCATTCCAAAATAGTTAAACAAGTGAAACAACGTAGAGACAGAGAGCTGTCTAGATTACCAAAAGAGATTATAAGATTCACGAAAAAGAGAAAAGTTAGGTGCAAGCTGAAATGTATTCCCAAAAAATATACTCCTAAATCGTCCAGTGACTCACTATAAGTTATGGTATCTGCACAAATGTGAGTGTTTTTTCAGTAACGTTTTAAAACTAAAAAGTATGACAGCACGCAAACTCTTGCAAAATAACAAATGAATGACTAGTTCTTGCTTAAATAATCACAAAATAACAAAATCAACCAGCAGTACCAAAAGACACTCTGTCTCAAAGAGTGAAGCTTTTGACATCTGGTGATATAAAGTTAAATCCAGGCCCTGAACAAAATTTAAACGGTCAAACTATATCGTCAGTTGGGTTCCAGTATGTTCAATGTTAAACTTGCGATAACGTCAGCTAGGATTGAGACCTGTTGATGTTGGTGGTGAAGGCAACTGTTTTTTTTTTCAAGCAGTTTCTCATCAGTTATATGGTGATCCCAGTCATCACTTACTAGTTAGACAAGCTGGTGTTCAACACCTTAGCAATAACCCTGAGTGTTTTATTGAAAGCAATACTGAGAATTCATGGAATGAATATATAAATAATATGTCAATGAGAGGTACATGGTGCGATGCACTGTTCGTACAAGCAGTTGCAGACTGTCAAAATATAGCAATTCATATTATAAAATGTCATGAAAATTTTGCTGGGGAAACTTTGGTAGAGCCACATTATTTAGCACAACATCCACCAACAATAATATTGAGACATCACCTTTTAAAGTGGTTCTATGATGAAACTCACATGTTTCCTATTTAAGCCATTTTGAAACATAAACAAGTAGTCTGTATTAGAAGAAAAATGCCATTTACTATTTTCAAATATCACTTTTCGTTCCAGAGATATTATAGTTTTCAAAATATGTAAATTAGCCAAGTGATGATGTCATATACTCAATATGAATGATGAAGAAAGACATCTCAGCCAATTTGTATCAGAAATGTTTGACTTTTTGCAGTACGATTCTTCTGAAGGTGCTCCACAATGTGAGCTTAACAGTTTTGTTACCATGGCAACATACTGGGTTCCAGACCTCCCCAAAATTAAAGGCATTTTTGGCCACCTTCAGCGTTCCATTTTCATATTTGCAAATGGTGCCTCATATGCATGATCAAGCAAGCATATAAATATGTTAGCTTGCATTTGTGGCCTCTTTTAGCATTCTTAGAGCTGAAAATCACTAACATATTGAAATCAAGTGGGTGGGGACTGGAAAAGAGTGAGTTGCCATGGGAATAGAATTTTTTATAGCCATAGGTGTGTTTCCTGTATAACTATTAGCCTGCCAAGTTTCAATAGTCTGCACTGCAAAGTGGCCAAAAAAGATCTATTTATATACTTGAGATAATATGGGTTGAGTGTATGACATCATCAGTCATCTCATTTGTATATTTTATGCATTTTTTAAACTTAAATATCTCTGGAACTAATGAAAATATTTCCAAACGGTAAACAGCATTTTTATTCTTTCATGAAGTTCAATATGATACACCTAAAATATCATGGGTTAGAAAATTTGATCATAGTACCACTTTAAGAAATTCATGACAAACTTAAGATCAAAGGGCACTTAGAGCCAGCTCATTCATGTAATGACTAATGTGCATTCTGCTGTTTGGTTATGGAATATTGGTACAGTTGAACCCATCTGAAACAGCAGGAATGAAGTGCAAATAGATATCATTATTCGTGGGAAAATATCCATTCCTTATTGGGATGGGAAATCAGACAGTCCCCATTGTTGCGAGGATAGGCATTATCTGGGATCACATATTGTTGATCCATTCCTACAAGCACCAAAACTGCACAAATCATCTCAGAACTAATAATTGTTGTTCATTCTGACTTGATGATAAAATTTATTTATTACAGCATTCATGCGTTGTTTAATGTTTGCTTATTGCAGCGACATCGGAAGTTTATTTGGACTTTTGTTAAGCTGAAGCAGGGTGGGGTGGTGAGGATACTTTCACTTTCGTCTGCGGTCCACAATTTCCGTCCACAGATTTGTCTACGTACCACAACTTCCACGGACATTAAGTCCCTCATAATACTCATTCATTGCTTGTGCATGCGCGTTCATGAATGAGCTAAAAGTGAACAAAGCCCATTCACGTACCTGGTTTTCCAACATCCACAGTGAAACATAAGCTACGGAGACAAAACGCAAATTTTCTTTGTTCACAAAGCATGTGCTGCCTTCTTTCCCACATGATTGTTGAATTTCCAAATAGCATATCAGACACATGTTCGCATTGCATACCTACATGTATTTATTTTCACTGATTCAGCACTTTATTGTGCTCCAAGCTTTAGTTTATATCTAGTGTTTTTAGTTCTACGTTTAATTTCTGAAAGCCTGTTGCCTTTCTTAATTGAAGTGTGCCTGGCCATGGGCACCTGCATCTCCTTGTAAGTTATTTACAAACAATAAAGGGAACAATTTTGCTCATATTTTCCTCTATTCTGAGTAGCAGTTGTTACCCCAAGTGGGGAGGGGGGCTTCCAGGATGCCATGGGAGTGCCCATCAGAAAATATAAAAAGAATGCTTAACTCCAAAGCAGTTAAATATAACAGCTGTCCTAAGGTGCTTTTTGTTTTATCATTGTAGCATCTGTTATTGTTTTAGGGCTATGGGCATTGTTTCCTTTTATTTGTTAAAATTGTACTGTCAAAGGGTAGCAAGCCATCCATGTGAGTCCTTACAAGAGCTGCTACATCACCCCCCTCCCCCCCCCCCAAAAAGGTACCAAGATCCTGTTTTTTGGGTGTGGCTTGATTTTTTTTTTACCCCAGTTATTGACTTTTCCCCTTCCATACCCTGAAATTGGTCATCTAGTGTTTCATGAGAGGGAACCTAAGCTTACAATCACTGTGGGTTTTAGTACGTTCTCTCACCATTCTTTTTTTCTATCCTTTAAAAAAGTTTTGCATCTTCATTATAATCTTGTATTTTAATTTTTATAATAATTTTTTTAATTATTATACTGTAATTCTATTATTGTTTGTGTGGCAAATCAACAATTATTATAGAAAAGTAAAAATATGAAAATAAACACTCGTACAGGTAGTAACCTGAGCACACTTTGCATGTGGTGTAGAGAGCATGGAGCCATACTGCTTTCTTTTTCTTTGTTTTTCTTTTCACTCTTTTTATTTTCAGCTGTGAAACAGTGCAGCAATTTCTTTGAGTTTCTTGGGCTCTCAAGATCTCTTTCATTATAAAAATATAGTTAGCAAAATAAAAATATCATAGCTTATCCTTTCATATTTCAACTGTAGGTAGGAAGCTCACGAAAATTCTCAAGAATTTTCGAATTCAGTCAAGTTCCTGTTACCATGACACCCTTCCCCCCGACACCACCCCACTCCCCAAAAGACTAACTAGGGTCAAAACTACGCATTGTCGCATATGCTTAACCGCTGGACCAAACAATGCCCGTGATACGGCCCGGTTGGCAAGAAGCCGACCAACATTTCCCTTGGCTTCTTCATGGAAAAGACGTGAAAATATCCGAAAACTACGCGTTGTATTTCAGTTGGACCACAGATTTCTTCCATGATATCACAGAATGAACATATTTCGATAGGTAAGAACAAGTTTCTAGCGCAATTTTAACTGTGTGCCGGTCCTAATGTGATATTGATGTTAAGCGATGGAGTGGTACAATTTTTCAACTTTCTAATTTAGTCGCAGCTGTTTCTAAATTGTTTGCGATTCCGGTTCCCCGTTCACGAACAAATTGTTTATATTAAAGACGTTTATTATGTCCTCGTAATGTTTTGTGATTCATTCAGAGTTTGTTTTGTATAGACTGTCCTTTGTACGCGTCCATCGATCGCGACTGAAGACGGATCGGAGTGAAGTTGTGCGAGGGTGCAGTGGACATTATGTCTTCGGACGGTTTGAAGGCGATGGAAGTCACGGCAGATAAGGTGAATTTGAAATCATTTATGTTTTTGATTCTGAGAAGCTTGATCTGATGTTGAAAGCGATGAATCATTGAGCTTTTAGTACCTACTGATCTCCCATTTGTGAGCGCTAATTCAATTTGAAGAGAATGCTCTCTTTACTAGATGCTTTGAACTTTGGGCTTTTACGAGCACAACCGTACCGAATATCAATATTCAATGAAGCATTTGAAGACTTATTAAAGCACTTAAACGGGATTATATTGAAAGATTTTTACGGATCAAGTCTAAGTGCAGTGGGTCTTGTGTCTAGTCATAAATTTATAATTTTGTTTTTTGTATGGAGCTTCGTGGTTGTGACTCGCGCGCGGTTGCGACCTGCATTCCCTCGGGATAAATGCAGCAAAGAAATATTTAGTTTAGTATGGTAAATTTAAATGATGATTACAAGAGCTGAAACCGTGCCGATTCTCAACTATGCGGTCATAACTGCATCATATGTGTTGTTTTGAACTTGTTACAAAAACGGCATTGCCAGTTGGCTCTGTACCGGTAAGTTGTATAATAGCAAATTTACAACCGTGACTTGTAGTTTCAAGTTCGCATCCAAACTTTCTTAACAACTCCGTAGTTGTGTTTACGCAAAGAGATATTTTGGCAACAAGAAATCGCGATGCATTTATGTTTGTACGGCTTAAAAAAGTGCCTCAACCTAAACTAGGTTTTTCAATTATCGTGAGTTGCATTGTTTACTTACAATTGACAGAATGTATTTGCCCGTTTTGTTGGAGAGCTTAGCTGTAATCTTTGAATAGGTCATAGAAAAGTAATGCTGCTAGTACTTTTTGGTGTTGAAATTGCTTTTTCCAGGGTTTGGTTTTTTGAAAACAATATGTGTTCAAGCTTACCTCTAACAGTGGCTCAGTGTCTTGGGTACACAGCAAAAAGTGCAATCCACATGGTTTTAACTGCCAATAATGTACGAATTGTTTTTCTTCCTTGTCAAAAGGTGGCTAAATTAGAAGATTGTATCATAAAAAGTTGCACCAAGACTTTCTGTAATTTGTTCTTTATTTCTGAGTAGTAGCTAGTCTCATTGGATTCACTTAAAAATATAGCGGGGTCATTATGTTGTTTGTCTATATACAACGTGCGTTGATAATTATTAATGATGATCAAACATACATTAACATGGCCCCCAGGTTGTCAATTGTTTGCTAATGTTATGTCTGCGGCATTAGAACAACTTATTACCGTTTCTTTTATTTGCATCACTGTTTGGAACATGTAATCAACAACATAGCTTTAGGGGTGATATGTTTTCCTTGCAGCCATATTAGGCATTTAAATCTCATTGTGAAGACTGGTTAAGCATTCACCCATAAGGATGGGTACTGACAACAAGTTCTAATCAAATTGATTGAAGCATCCTTCAGGCTGATTTGATTTAAAATTTTACAGCATAAATGACTAATGACAATCAGTTGACCTAACTTCCATTGAAATAGTTAAGGAATGCAAGGTCATGTAACCCAGTTATTGTTCATGGTGTCTTTTATAACTCTTCAGCTGTTTGGATTACAAACTTTTCCCACTAGTGCCAAGAAGTGAAGAACTCAAGGGTTTCACTGACATTTTCAGGAGGAGGGTAGCTGGGCAAAAGTTTCTAAACTGAACTTTGTTACATGTGTGAGAAAAACTTTCCCTAGATTTTCAAATCAGGCAGGCAAAATTTCTCACACAGCCAGTCCATTTGCCCAGTACAATGCCATTAATGAAACTGCTGGAACTGCTTGGCAGCTTCTGCCATGGTTACAACACAGAGAATGTACAAAACAACACTTAAATGATTAATATCATTAAAAGAGGAATGCAGCTCAGCAGTGTAGAGTACTGGAGGTTGTGAGATTGTGTTCATTGTATATTTAATAACCCCAATAATCCCAATTATAACATACTATCTCAGTAACTATATAATAGACTTCACTGTTGGTGAATAATTATTTTTCTTTGTTATGGAAGAAAAGGTGCATGTTTCTTGACATAAAGCAACTGACAATTTTTGAGTTGTATAGAAAAACAAATATAAAAACAAAAACAGCACAAGCTGTTAAAAGGTGTTATTAGGAAAGTGAGAGTTTAGAAGTACTTAAAAAAGGCAATGCCGGCACTCACATGTGACTTGCATTCTCACAGCATTCCCCATTTCTCATGTGATCTGCATATGTTTAGTTGCTGTGATGTTACTGTATCTTAGCAAGGAAACAGAGAGCATTTTCTATTTTGACTTTCTCTAATATATATTGAGTTCTGGCCCAATCCCCCATCTGTTGGCAAGGAACTGAATCTTGAATATCTGAGTTGAATGCTATGAGAATGCAAATCACATGTGAGTGCTGGCACAGGCTTTCTTTTTAGTTCTCCTGAACTCTAACTTCATGTATGTACGGTCAAATTATTTTAACGACTGCTTTCCATCAAGTGCTCCACTCAGCTTTCAGCTCAAGTAGTAACCCAACCTTGGTAAAATTTTGAAGGAGGGAACAAATGGAAGAATTGTAACTTGATGGAAATGTAGGTGAAATCCACTAGAAAACTACTCAAAACGCAAAAGATACTTATTGGCCACTGTCAATTGGGGCTTTTCAGGACCAGTGTAAACAAACAATGATAAATAGATATTCAAATACACATAGCTACATGTAGGTTAAGAATCCCAACTTGCAGGAGGCAGACCAGTTGGTTATTTACAAGTGTAGTCGAGAAGTTGAAATCAGGGCTTCTAAGAATAACAGCTAGCAGTCAGAAGGGGATTTGATACCGGGACCTACGGATTCCAAAGCTGGTGCTCTAGCCACTCGGCCCTGCTGCCTCCCACTTTGCTGGTACCAGTGGAGCTACATAATTGTACATGTCAGATGTATGAAGTGGAGTGCACTTTCTTTTAGGGAGTTTCTGAATTATTGTTGCCATAATATTTAAGTGTGACAGCTGTTGGCAGTTTCCTGAGATTATCTTTACATTCCTTTCCTTACTCGGTCCAAACGCTGGCGAACAATAATATTTATTGTGTTGTTAAAATAAATGAGGATTCAAAATAAAATCAATGCTGTTATCCTGAATATGTTGGCTTGTTTGTCAAGGTTTTTTTAGCCGGTTGAAGAAGATGCTAACAATGTTGCCGTTTTAGCAACATTGAAGTTTTTCAAGACGAGAATATAACTTGTAAATCACTTTCCATCTGTCAAAAAAGAGAATTAGAAACAGTTCCACTTTATCTGTTATCTCAGTTTTAAGAATCTCACTTCATTGAAAATCTGAATATGACATAGCTAACATTGTTAGAAGCTAGGGGTTCCCACTTCTACTGAGAGAGGTACATGATTTACGTTCTGACATGCATCTACCCTCCAGTCATTTACAGAGACTATACCATGTCATTGCCATTGACAGAAAGCTTATCGGCAGTGGCTTTTTGTGATAGGTTCTAGTTAATCTGACCCACAAAATCTATCATAACTATGACATGGTCAGTTTGGGTGTGGAATTGATGAATGTGTAGAAAGTGTTATTTTCTTGCCATCACTCTGATTGTTCCAGCTCTGTTCCAGGTTACAGTTCTGAAGCTTTAATAGAGCAAATAAAATAGAATGTATGACTGGGCTATTGTGACGAACAGAAATGGTTAAGTCCTTGTTATTTATGTGTTGAAATGAATGCATTTAAACGAGTTTCTTGTGTCTGTATACATGTATGCTGCACCCAGGAGAAGTTTGGGAACAAGGATTCGTTAAGAAATACATTGTGGAGAAGTGCTGAAATGGAGGTAATATAATTGAATTAAAGTAATATCACTGTAATAATGTAATTCAAACAATGTGAAATAAAATAATTTCTCTGTACCTCTATTAATTGAATATTTTATTAGCACCTTCTGTACAACCTGTAATAATCACAAATAGGCTACATGTATGCTCTAAACTCTAAACACTTTCAGTTGCTAATGCAACTATAACCTCTTATTTTATCTTAAAGAGTGTCAAAAGAAGCTTAGAAAGTAAAAAAATAACTAAAAATAATTTTCTTTAATAGCACTTAGTAAATCCCACGGTAAAACAGAATTGCATTCACTGGCACTTGTTAATTCCTAACAATTTAATAGCAGTTCAGTTTTTACTATTGTGCACAGTACAACAAAGAGTTTGTAATAAAACAGTTTAGTCATTAAAGTTCTCAGTGAGCAATCAATACGTGTATTTAAAATCCCAGTGACTTAAACGTACATAGGAGTACATACATTGTAAATATCTTGTTAAAAGGAAGAAAAATCCATCAAGGAAGAGCTTTTTCTTGCCAAAATCTCTTAAGCATACCATGAATACCATTGTTTGATACTGGACGTGAAAACAGGGAATAACTAAGGTCACAAAGACAGACTTACTGGTGATTCTAAACTAGAAAATGCTTTTGAAAAAGAGCAAAACATTGAACACCTATGATTTCCATGGCTCTGATTTGGCTTCAGTTCTACATGTATTTTGTCTTCTGTAAGTGCCAGGAGGAGAGAGAAATCTGCTATTCCATCCGCTCTGTACTTTTAAGGAAAGTTATTGTAAGCAGAGATAATGAATAAGAGTATGTGCCGGGGTGACATCACAGGTAGTTAAAAGCTCGATATATGAGAAGCTCAATTTTTTGTTAACTTCTGTACGGTCACGTAATTTGATGATCACTTTTGGTGAAGTGGTCCTCTCAGCTTTCAGCTCAAGTACCCAACCTTGGTAAAATTTGAAGGAGAGAGCAAATGGTGGAATAGCCCTTTTTCAGGGTTAGTTTTTCTCATTTGCATTACAATATAATCCAACGTGGATGCGAGGCAATTTCGGGCTAAAACTACAAAATAGCCGGAAATTGCATCATGTACATGCTAGATTTCATTGTAATGCAGATGAGCATGGTTAACTGTGAAAAGGGCTATTGTAACTCAATACAAATGCAACAAATCTGCTAGAAAACTACTGAGGTCATGTTTTCACGTGAGATGTTTACCTTGGTTTTATTTTTACTTTACTAAAGTGAAGTTTTTAGTCGTGTAAACACAGTAATAAACCTCGGTAAATGGCGGCAAAATCAAAAGTGAGCCAACCTAGGTCTGTCGACAGTTGAACACCTTATCAGGCATGGTTTAGCTCAGTAACTGACAGTAATCAAGGAAAAGCAGCTGTTGTCACGACATCTTGGCTGCCTACCCCAGAGAGAGAGAGAGAGAGAGAAAAAAAATCATCAAAGTCTATGGAGAAGAAATTAAATTGTCAGAGCTGCCCTGAATAAGAAGAAGTACTGTTAAACATTTACGTAGCCCGTGCTCCGCGGCAGATGCCATTTCATGTGTTTTGCGGGAAGAGGCTCGGCAAGATACCAAAATTTTCTTGCCACTATTCATCTGCAGAGCATTACATTAAAGGAGAGTTTGGGTTGACATCACCGCCTGCAAATTGACAATGACCTGCGTTCGGCATTGGAGTCAGAAAATTTTAATTTTCTAATAGTTTCTGTGCAACATTGCAGCTCTTGCTTTTCGAGAAAACCTCAAACCACCCGTTGTATGCAGCTTACTTTAGTTAATTAGGTCAGTGTAAGCAGTGTCTCTAATAACTGCAATTTAGTTAGGAATCTTCAGTAAGCAGTAACCATAGTAAACCTCTCTCGTGAAAACACGGCATGAGAATGCTAAAGAGACACCACTGGAGTTCAGGTAAGCAATTTTTATTAAAATTTTTTCACAATTTTTGGCTCTGTTTCTCTCCTTGTACAAAACTTTACATGTATAAATATCCAAATCACACAAAGCACATGACAGCATACAATGTAGAAGTCTACAAAAAATTGATCTTCTTGTATATCCTGCGTGGGCTACCTGTGGTGTCTAAATCATTTTCAACAGGAAGGCAAAACATTTTGAACTAAACTTCTTTACAAGAAAGAGTTTCCTCTAGAAAGTCTAACCAGGCGGGCAAAAATGTCCACACATCCTGTCAATTTACCCAGTGCCCAGCCCTTAGTACTGTGTATGGTCCATCTAAAAAAGTTTCCTCTCAAGTGCATTGAATAACACAATGGCATCATTTCCTGTTGTAATTATGTTACCATGTCCAGACATCCGCCACCATAGGTCTACAATCCACGACAAAAGTCTAGGCACACTTTCCCACTTTTGCAATATTTGTCAGGGAATTTATCAGGTCGTCCCCTTCCCCCCAGTTTAATGTTGCTTATCATGTTGTAGTTGTCATTGCTCGTTTGCAACTTTGTTGGGTATTGCCTATTCTAGTGATGTCATTAGATATTGTCCCAAAAATACCTTGTCAACATATTTTCGTAAAAGAATACTTGACCTGCCATCTTGGATTACTTTTTTTTCCAAAACCTCTTAAAACCATCTATGATGACTTAAAGTGCTACTGTGATCAAAAAATCATTTCCTTGTAGTTCATGATGTACTATATTTAGACAAGGATATTAAATTGTGTTAATAAAAACAAGAAAATTCCAAATTTGTGAAAACAGTCCTGTAAAAAATATGGTTGCCATGGAAATATCAAGTTCTTATTAGTATGACATGACGGGGAGAGCAACAAAGTTTTACAACTTAACATTAATAACAGTGGCAGATCCAGTCCTTGAGCTAAGGTGAAGGGATTGGTTTTGTTTTTCTTTCCCTCACTGATTTTCTTCCTCTCTGTGATTTTTTACTTTTTTACCTGAAATAAGGTGGGTGGGCCCCCATACCCCTCCCTTAGATCTGTCACAGGCAGCCTCCCATTCTAGTCTGAGTAGAGTTAAATGCATTTGATTATTTTAAGATTGACATTAAATAATAACCCACTGCCAAATATAGCTATTCCTACAATGTAATTGACTATTTTTTCTTAATCTGAGTGTATTATTTTATTAGTAAGTATTCATTGGTACTTAAATTATGGTCATGCGAAGGTGTTATCACATTGTGTTTCATCAACAAAAGCATTGTCTTTAAACCACTACTACTATTTTAGACAAAATTGTTTAAACCTAATCACTATAATACTTAGAACATGTTCACTTTATGAAGATCCAACATATATCATGTAGCGGGTTCCATCACTGATGAGAATTTTTTTCAGCTTTTACACTGAACATTCTCATGGCTTTAGAACTAACTTACACTGTAAGTGTTTGTAAAAACAAGTTATAAATTAAATGTAAACATTAAAGAAAAGTGAGAGTATATGACTCTATTCCGTGTCAAAATTTTTTATGAGATGTAACTTTGCATGGTGAACTCTGAAATAGTGATTGTGATAAACCAACATATATCATTTTCATAGACGTTTAATATAAAGCAGTGGGTTCCATCACTGATGAGAATTTTTTTCAACTACTATACTGAACATTGCTATGGCTTAAGAACTAACTTTGTAAAAATAAATTATAATGGAAACATTAACAAGAAAAATGAGAGTATATAACTCTGTTCCTTGCCAAAATGTTTTTATGACATGTAGCTTTGCATGGCAAACTCTGGGAAATAGTGATTATGATAAATTATTAGTCTTACTTTAGAAAGCAACAACTGTATATACAAGATTTCTTTCAGGTGCAGATGAAATTCTTTATTGTTGTAATTTAGGTTCACTGTTACAGTCACTTTCTACAGAAGTGGCATCAGCTTGATTCAGGAGCCAATTAATTTTGAGTGAATCTGGTGACATACGTGGATTTTCTTTAAATTTGCCTGATGATTGGGTATTCACGTTACATGTACATGTAGGTGTCCCAAATGAAATGCACAATGTACTATCGCTTGCATCTAAGCGTGTACATGTGATTCCAAAACATGCTTTAACTGGATGTCAAATGTGGCATGATTGCTCATCAAACATTTGAAGTTTAGCGAACCATGGACGTAACATTATTAGAATGTACGATGTACTACTAGTTAGAATATAGTTTGTTATGGTGATTGACACCTCCCCATTAAGGAACAATGTAAATCTGACTGTTAAGTAGGCTTTTTCAGAATTTTACTGTTAATTAATTGAGGCAAGTGATTTGAAATGCATTGTTTGCATGGTACTTTGGTGAATAAGGTGTTATGAGTTCAATTAACAGTTTGAAATATTTCCCTCCATGCTCGCTGTCTTTCCTAATGGTTTGATTAAGTTAGTAAGTTCAGAATTTCTCTAACCTTTTCTCTCCCAGAATCTCCATGTAAATGATGACCTTAGTGCCTTTGCAATGCCTTGCCTTGACTACACACAATCCACAGCTGACGGCTTACCACAGGAGCAGCAGTCGTCAAGGGAGTGGGTCTTGGAATGGAACAGAAAAAGCGACACAAGTGAAGTTGAACAGTATTTACATCAAATACAGCGGTCCCGCAGCTCGTCTCAACCAGATTATAATTCAGATTCTCCTACTGGGAGTTTTGCACGGAGTAGCTCGGAGCCAAGAAATGTAGTTTCAGGAGAAGAGCAGATGGAGAGTGAACCATTTGAAATCCAAGACTTGTCATCTTCACCTGGAAAGAAGTTTATGGAGCTGCGGCAGACCATTGGAGAGGTGACGTCTGATGAAGGTATTGCTGATGATGAACCAAGAGGAGATGAAAGGGTCTTTGTAAGTTTATTTTCATGGTATTAGACACTGTTTTGTTGTATATGTTAGTAAGATAAAGTCTGCATATGAGCCAAGTGGCTCATTAGACCAGAGCTTATCTAGGTTTCTGTAGCATGAAGTGACTGCAGGGTGTATTTCAACTCCCCCCTCGATGTGATGCTAGTTCATTGCAGAGTTGTTGCCAGGCAGTGAGAATTAAATTCACCAATACCCATTTAGACACACCTTGGGTGGAGAGAGGCACTATGAGAGTAGTGTCTTGCCCAAGAATACAACACAAATGTTCCCTGCCAGGGTTTGAACCTGGACTATGGGATGCACAGACAAGTGGACTTACCATGAGGCCACCCTGCCTCCCATCTGCATGTAAGTATTAGCATTGCATGTTGGGAGATGCAGTCAATTGAGTGGTCTGAGTGTGCGTCATGGTGGGCAACATTGTGTTGTGATATTGGTCAAGACACTTAACTCTCACAGTGCCTCTCTACCCAGGTGTTTAGTAATGCTGGGGGTTACTCTGCATCGCACTCAGGCATCCCATTCAAGCGGGATTAGGAAGACTTGTTGTTGCCTAGTGCTTTAAAAACCAGGGTATGAGGCAGATGTAAAGTGTGATCCGGACTTTACCGGCTGTTAATGATAGTTTGTGGTTATGTCACAGGTAAATAAAGTACAGTCTAATTTAGGGAATCACTCACAAAGTATGCACTGCACAATAACTTACATAGGTCAGTTGTTTTTTAACAGATGTTTTAAAACTACTTATAAATTGAAAACAAATCAAAACAGAATTTTTGAGGTAGAAGAATACCCAGTAAATGTATACAGAAAATTGTTTTTTTTCCTAAATGTGCCATGTAGATACTCTAAGGTTTCCTTCAGAAAACTGCAGTATCTATCGAAACCTTGCTGGTGTTATTTTAATCACTTTTTTTAATATCACTACAGGCACAACGATCAGACAGTGATGATATACTTTTGGATGATGCAATTACAGGTATGCTATGAACAGTCTGTTTGGAATGTTTTTAGAGGATTTTTGTTTTATCACCAGGTTTATTTAATACTCCTTTCCTCCAACAGATGAAGGGGAAAACTATATGTACACTAACTTCCTCAAGTCCAGAACATGCTACGACATCATGCCCAAAAGCTCCAAGATCGTGGTATTTGATACCAAGCTTAGGGTAAGGAATACCTCTTATGTCTATATTTTGCGACCAGTACCTGAAGTAATAATTTCACTGATTGGTACAATGTACTTTGTGTCTGTAACAAAAACTGCGTGATTGTTTTTAATGAATTCATATTTCTCGATTCAGGTGAAAAAAGCTTTCTTTGCATTGGTTGCGAATGGTGAGTACCGGTACCCAGGTGACATAACACTGTATAAGTTAATAACCTAATGTTATCATTCAAGTACTCCCTACTGGGCTCCTTGCAGTTGTTTGTATCCCAATTTCAGCATGCAAAAATAACACACAAACAGTATTATTTTAATTTGATACACTGGTCTGAAGTTCCTTGCAACTGTTGATCATCCCATGCCCCTTCAATATTCAGGACTGATTTTTTTGTAGCTTGATCTGAAACTCAATCGCTTATACTAATAAGGCAAATATTTAAAAAATGTTTTCCCCTGTATTTCCAAGCTATTTTCATTTTTACCATTTTCTTTTTATTACCTTATTTCTGTCTGCTGTTCTTGTTTTAGGTGTAAGATCAGCTCCACTTTGGGACAGTGAAAAACATACTTTTGTTGGTAAGCAAACCTGCAGTGTTTAGCTGAGTGCTGTTTTTTTTCCTCAAAGATTGTTTGAAGGGCAGGGGGGATCATTTAGAGGTCACAGCAATCTGTACAAGTAGTGTGTTGAGCCCAGTAGCATTGATATTTGACAAGTTGAAAATCAGAGAATTAAGCTCTTTAAGTAGCCTCCCAGTATTCCCCAATTATTATTAGCCCTCTCTAGAAAGAAAATTTGGAACCACACTAATGCAAGGCAGAGAAAAATTTGTCTTGTGGTCTCCAACCCTCCGTTTTATAAAAAGATGATGATAATGATGATTTTCATTTATCCTGTAGGAATGCTGACAATTTCGGACTTTATTAACATTCTTCGCTACTATTACAAGTCACCGCTGGTAAGGCTTGTGTTTAATTCAAAATTCTTGCATCGACCTTGTCAAAGCCTTGAAATAGTCATAACATTCCATGTAGTTGTTAAATTAATTTCATCATTCTCTTATTCTCAGGTCCAAATTGATGAGTTGGAGGAACATGATATCCAAGCTTTTCGAGGTAGGGAACAAAATAATGACATTAACATTGATTTAAAGGGGTGAATGATATTAACTCTGGTTACTCTGTACTTCACCGCATTAATTTCAAGGAAAAAACTTATTTATTTTCCTAAATTCTGCCAATAACCCCTTTACTTGTTGCAGGTGGTGATGACCATTGGTAAATATTATCTTTGTGGTCTGAATAACTTGTCATTTTGTATCGTTTTGTTTTGTTCTTTTAGAATATGAGCAATCTAATTTGAAAGCAGGCCTGGTTAAAATATCCCCAATTCAGAGGTATTATTTTCATTTAAGGAGTGAATACTCATAGTATATGTGTACAAATTCTCTTGTTGTGATCATGCCCCATTGGCTGAAAACTTGAAGTCAGTTTATTCCTTTTTAAGCACAGACTACTTGTCTTTTGTGGAAATCAGGTCATCTACTGACTGTACTAGCATTGTATAAGTGAAGCCTTAGAGCCAAGCCCGGCCCATAGCTGCTGAAGCTTATCCTGGTTTCTGTCGCATGAAGCGGCTGGAAGTATTTCTACTTCCCCTGGACAGGATGCTAGTCCATCACAGGTCACTCCCCTGCAATTTTGTCAGGCTTCCCTAACAATTTGCTGGTACCCATTTATACACCTGGATGGAGAGAGGCACTGTGAGAGTAAAGTGTCTTGCCCAAGAACACAACACAATGTCCCCGGCTAGGGCTCGAACCCGGACCGCTCGCTCTGGAGTCAAACGCACTAATCATGAGGCCACCACGCCTCCCTATTGTATAAAGGCCTGTCACTTTGCCTCTCCAGACTACTAGATGAAATCATATTAGATAATTATTACTTTTTGTCTCGAGCTGATTTTCCATTGTTTCAGTACCTTAAGTACATGAATACATGTACACTTAGAATAAAATAGACAAAATGTGTCATTGAGGGTTATTTTTTACCTTTTTTACATATTTCAGTGTGTAGCAAATAACTGCAAAAATTTGCATGACAGATCAGCCTTCAAATGCATTACTTTTTTCGACTTTTTTGCAGCCTCCTTGATGCTGTCAAGACTCTGGTAGAATACAAAATACATCGGCTTCCAGTAGTTGATCCATCCACAGGAAATGCTCTTTATATCCTCACTCACAAAAGAATTCTACGCTTCATGTTTTCATCCGTAAGTTCTAAAAACTAGTTACTTCCCAGCCATCAGTTGTTGTTTAAGGAGTTTAAACAATATAGCAATGGTGATGCAAGAAATACACATGTATATTTACAAATGTCAATTAACTAAATTATAGATTGCTGCCCATTCTTAGGAAAAAATGACCAATCCACAGTGTTAGGTGTTAGTATTAGGTGATTTACTACATATAATAAACCTTTTTTCTCTCTCGTTTTTTCACAGTTGACACAAACCAGTCCACCTGAATTCATGAGCAGCACTCTCCAAGAGCTAGGAATTGGAACATATCAAAATGTTGCTATGGTAAGGGAACATTGGAGTTGTGTTTCAGTAGTTATTGATTGTATGCATTCCTTTGACCCAGAATACATGTGAGTAGGCAAGAGGAGAAACCGCAACACAGAAACTGAGAACAAGCCACCTACTTTCTGTTGTACCTCGCTCCCTGCTAGTTATTTTATTCTCTGCTTCTACTCTAACTATGTACCATGAGATATTTGCAGTTTTAAATAAAGATAGTATTTTCTAGAATTAATAGTCCATCATGTAAAAGGTACCACTCGTAGGCTAGGTAAAAGAAAAGCAACCAACAGCTGGCAACTCAAGAAATTAAAAAGAAACCACCAAATCTAAACTGAGCCGGGCTACAGATACAGTTACCTCAACAAGCAGTTAAAGAATACTTACTATAGTGTTCTGTTTTTCTTGTGTGTGTAGATATCTCCCGAGACTCCACTGATAACAGCCTTTCACATGTTTGCTGAAAAGAGAGTTTCTGCTCTGCCCGTTGTAGATGATAATGGTATTAAATATTAGTGTTTTTTTTGTTTTTTGACCACCTTGTTTGCTGGTTTGTTTGAGAGAAGAATGATATCCTAATGTGAAAAAACTAAGAGATTGTATTTACTGTAACCTACTGTATGTGGTAATGGTCTCGACAGATAGGCCCTGACTGGTGTTTTTTGTTGTTGTTGTTGTAACAATTGTCGAAATGTTTGCTTTCATATAAGCTCTTCAAAGTGAATTTTTCTTTCAGGTGTTGTCGTTGATATTTATGCAAGATTTGACGTCATTGTAAGTACCTGATCAACCTTTCGAAGCAGAACTGAAGTGATTTTGACTAACGCTTGTGTCAGATTTTTTAAGCCTTGTGTTAAATAGCAAACATGCACCCTGATTCGGTACAAACAGAACTAGCACGAGCCGGCACAGTAATCAAAATTTCAGTTCTTTTCTCGCAGCATTTCTCGTTCGTTCTCCTAATGTATTCTATAACCCACAGATATATGAAGAAAATGTTTTATATTTCTTATTTATTACAGTGCACATATTAATAGCTCTACCCTTTCACATCAAAGTTTTCCTATGAAGAGCATTCCTTGTGTACAGATAAATGGTATTTTTCACCGTTTTATCTGATAGGGGGAGTGCAAAAAAAAATGACAAGAAGTCCTTACAAAAACATTCCACATTGTTTTTTGTATACAGAACTTGTCATACAAATTTAAAACCAGCATAAATTAAGGTTATAACAACAAAGCAATCGCAACAAACATATCTAACACATTGAACCAATCAGAGCCAATGCAGGAAAACGTGCAACCGTCTAAAAGCGCGGGAAAACGTGTGGGCATCCAATCCACCGTAAGGGAAAAGGTGGCGACTGGTACATTCACCTATAATGCTTTGCGCGCGAAAAGTCTAAAAGAGCATAATTATAAAAACACAAAGAAAAAAATTGTAAGTCATTGAAACTCGACAAGAGCAATGATGTTAGTGTAGGAACGACTGCTATTAAACCATACATGTATCTTTCTATATGCCCAGTGGGCTTAGTTTGGTTCGCAAGGTATTGTGGTAAAATGTACAGCCGCCATCTTTTTTCTTACGGTGGATAACAAATGGAGTTTGGTTTCTGATTGGTTGAAAGAAAGAGCCTGATGTTAATCTGATTGGTTAACATGTGCAATGCAAAACAAAAGCAGGCACACGTAAATCAACTCACGTAAATCCTGTTCGCAGCAAACTGAAAATCAGTTACGTGTTTCAATTGTGTAATAAGTCACCTGAATTTCGTTTTAGAATTTAGCTGCTGAGAAGACCTACAACAATCTGGATGTGACGGTAAAACAGGCCCTGCAACACAGATCAGAGGTATTTTAACCAGTCTAAGCAGTCTTCTTGGGTTCCGAAAGTTTTACACTAGCTTAGGGTTAATCTTTATGATACCAGTGTTAGAAGGACCTTGCTCTGTGATATATGTTGTGTCTTGAAAAATAACTTCCTCTAGCTTTTCAATGTTGTTGCGTGTCATTCCCCACAATCTTCCCTAGTCATCCAATCAGCCTAGTTTCTTTTCGGGTCGTAATTGCCTCGTAATGGAATATTTTTAATTTAGCAATCTTTGGAGCAGAAACAACGTGAGCCTTAGCTGGTTTTCATGCGGATCCTCTATTCTGGTCAAATTTTAAGGAATGTTGAAGAAGGAGGCCGGAAAACTGTAGTACCCTGAGAAAAAACCCGCTGAGCAAAGCTAGCCTCTTCCAGGCGTTGAGTTAGTTGGGGTGCAGCGCGAAAATCGACGTCTTTGGCGCTGTGCGCCAACTAACTAAAAGCTTGGAAGAGAAACAACAAACTCAAACTCAACCCACATGGCACTGGGCCGGAATCGAATCCAGGCCACATTGGTGGCAGGCTAGCAGCTTGCCATGGCGCCGTCCCTGTTCCCGTTTTTCTACGTGGCCAAACGGCTGGTTAACTCCAGTATTGTATTTTAGTTGTCATCAGAAGCTATATGGACTCCTTTGTTTGTGAATCTGCTACAAGTTTGTTTGTTGAGTTTCTTTTGATTTGTCTTCTTTCTATGATTTGAAGGGATTTGAAGGAGTGCACAAGTGTTACTTAGATGAAACTCTTCACACCATAATCGATAGATTAACTGATGCGGGGGTGAGAAACATTTTCTTAAGTTTTAATGTTATTTTAATAGCTGATATTTTCTTGAATTTCTGACATCTCGTTTGTTTAAATGGTCATCTCGGTTGGCAGGTTCATCGTCTAGTTATTGTTGACAAAGACAATCGTTGCATTGGAGTGTTGTCGCTGTCAGATATCCTCAAGTTTTTGGTCTTGCGGCCTCTGGGTAAGCGTTCTTTTGTTTGTTTGTAACGTTGTTGTGTTTGTTCTCAGGGGAACCGCTTGTCAAGGACGGCATATCAAAGAATTGGCCATTTTTTTCAAGTTTGAAGTTCGTATAAATCCTTCCAAATTGTCCTCATTCCTAACGATTCTTGTTTATTTTTGGTTCGTTATCACATCTTTAGAGTTTCCCTACCTTAGAAAACCTTCCTTTTCACGTTCCTTCTTTGTGAAAGTAACAGACCATGTCGAACAAGTTTCATTTGGTTGTACGGAGGGTAAGGTTAAGTTGAGTTGTTAATCATCGCCTTGTTTACTTTACAGCATCAAGTCACCTGGATCATTCTCATGATGCTATGCAAACTTCAGCGCAATAATCGATTGATCAGGAAATAAATACGATACTTGTGTCGCCATAACAGGGAGAATATGAAGACTCTCTTCTTCAAGAAGCGTAAATGTTTACAGGGAAGTAAGACTGAGCCGATGAAGCTTTTAGCTGACGTTGGCATTGTAAAGATAAAGGGTGAAAAAGTCTGTTTTCCTTTGGAACGAGAAGGCCGTCTTCAACAAGACGTTCCGTATTTGCAGGCTTCATTGCAGCATTTGTTTGCCTCGGAGACATTTTCTAAAAACACCATGATTCTCGTTAATCTGCAGGCTCGGCTTGTCGCGCATTCTTCCCCTATCGAGTGCAAGGGCGGAGAAATTGCGTGACGAGTCTAAAGAGCGTTTGTGTAGGAGGCTTGTTTTGCGTGACACGCACAGCTCCACGAATAAAGCTCATTTTAAACGCATACCTCCTGAATACGGGAAGTAATAAGTGCATTGTGGTGTTTTTAGGAAAGCGCTATGTAGAGAGCTTGTCATGGCATCACGATTTAGTCTTGCCCTCCTCCACGGGCATTTCTCAGGGAGTGTGAAAAAAAGAGAGGAAGCTGGGGAGGATTAAAATAGTTTGAGGATGGGTGGGGATCAGATGGGGTAATATGAAGGGGTTGTTGAGAATTTCTAAGGCGGGATGTCCGTTTAGAAATTGTCTGTGTATGGGGTTAAAAAATGAGTCGATTATAGAAACGTTTCGGTGATTCAATTTGAGCAACTTTCTGCAACTTGGGTTTTGGTGATTATTTTTGGCAAGGGAACCATCAGAACACCCCATCTTATCAAAGCCTTAAGTAACGAGGTCGTTGTTTCAGATTTCATAGACAGCAACCAGAGGTGTAATGTTTCGTTTTGCTTCTTCTCCTCAAGCATGTTATTCTGATGTTTATAGCTTGATAGAACGGATTTAGTGATGTTCAGAACTTCTTAAGTTCTGACTCGTTCCTTGAGGTTCCCCTCAGGAGGCACAAGTTATTAATGGTCGTTCCTCGTTTTCTTTTGTCCCAGTCATCTTTATTTCCCCGTTTTGGTTTTCGTCAGCGAGGACTGGGACGATTCAGCTTCTCTCTCGGATGAGTTGTCTGTGGAGGAGGTTAATTTAACTTTTTGTTTGGCCTCGTGTACAGAATAAGAAAATGTTTGGCCCATAGATTCAAAAGGCGTAGTATGAAATGCTGCAAAACAACGCTTGCCATATTGTAGTTGTAATAATTATAAGTTAAACTGACGAAAGGAGTTAATCGTTATTTACCTCGTCACAAGTAGAATACGATTTTGAAACTTGGGCATGTTGTAAGCTGGACCCAAATGTGTTTAGAGTGATTTGTAATCGGGCGATGCAAGTAAATACACAATTCCCGAGTTGCCTTTTATCTCTGTGTCAAAACCAGTCGGCCAGGTTCATTTTTATGCTAATCGTAACAACTAAAATTTCCTCAAATGTGATTGGTGCATAAACTGCAGCTGTATTGTGCTCTAATTAATCTGCAAAGTTGTAATCAGACAGTTGGCTGTAATCGGACAGTTACATGAGCCAATCATTTTAGGTTCTCTCCACTAAATCCACCAATCACAACATTGATTATAATCACTATAGTAACCAATTCAAGAGATTGACTTCGTAAAATTGTGGAGGTTTAGTCTCCGGTGACTGTTTTGAATTCAAATGAACTTAACAGCCATTTTGCAAACTATTCTCCATATTTTTAGTTATGATATGTAAAAATGACTGTTAAAAGCTCTTTTTCAAATGAAACTTTTACTTTTGTGGGAAGTCGTAATGGTTATGATTAATTGGCAACAAGACATCGTGTCATCCAATTCAGTCTAATCGTACTCGTGATTAACAAATCGAACTCCCGCTTCGTGGTCGTCCGATTTTGTTCAGTTATCACTCGTATGATCACTACACTCGGTCCTATTACCATTATAAATCAAACTTGTTTTGATGTGAAAGGTTTCGCACGAGGACTGGTTTTTAATTAGAGACACAAGGTAACTCGGAAATGGCATTTTACTGGTATGTTCTCT
>CM042752.1:5635874-5646315 GCA_022496165.2 Catalaphyllia jardinei
ATTTGTTAATTGTTGGGGGTTGAAGAAATGCGGCGCGCTGATTGGTTGATTTTCCAAGTCACGAGCAAATTTGTTGCATGACAAGTTGCGAGTTTAATGAAAAACAAGCAACAAAGCAAAAATTTCGCAAGTGAAGTATGATCCTCGAAGTAAATTTTCCAATTTAAGCAATTGGAAAGAAGAAGCCTGAAAAAAATCAGGGCCTCTAGGCCTCGTTGCTTGTGTCGGAGGAAGATTGCGTGACAAGGTAACTGACCCTCAAACAGCCATAAGGTGCATCTGTTCGGAATATTTTCTACTCTTAAGCTCATGAAATCCCTACCCTTTCATATCACTCTAGCCAAAAACAACTCTCTAAACAACACAAATTACTGCTTTTAACACTACTGGTCAAGGTTTATTCAATGAGTGAGCTAGGCCTTCAATTGGCTATTTTGACATTTGTTACAATACTTTGATACACTGTACTGTCACTGCAAGAAAGTCATTCTAATTGGTGATATCTTACACAAAATCATTTTAAAAATATTCATTTATGTAGATCTCAACTATTCTGTAAAAAGATACAATAATCATTATTTGAGGCTAAAGTGGGCAAACAGTTTGAGTAACAACTTTCCATCACTCATAACCACTTCAATTTTCCAAAACTCACGACTCTATCTGCTATGTTGACCACATTAATTTATTATAAACTATAAAAATAATTTAATTTGAATACCACTTCACTTCAATTCATCTTTTGCCTTTGTTTTTAAGAGCCGTTAAGGACACTCTTTGGAGAAAAACAATAGAAACTTAAGTTAGAGGGAAGGTTTTGTTCTCTGCGGGTCATAATAACACAGGTCACCTGATATCCCAAGGGAACTCCCAAAGAAAATTGACAGGGGTGCTCACTGGAAATTTTGAAAAGAACCCGTAAGAGATACCAAGATGCTGTTTTGTGGGCATGGCTTTAAATAATTTTTACCCTAAAGAGGAACCAAATGTATTCTAAAACAACACATTTATCTGTCATGTTGTTTTTCTAACTCAATACCCTTAAGGGCTGATCACCTGAAGAGGGACCTAAACCACCTTTTTAAACCCCTAAAAGGTACAACAAGCATCCTTGTTCTTTTCATGACAGTTCCCCCACCCCCAGCTTAATAGCTGTGGTTGTTCCCACATGTATAAAACAAGCCTATTATGCATACCAGTTCAAATTAATCACAAAACTATTAATCAAAAAATTATCTTCTCACAATCACAATCTAACTATGGTTCTCACTCAGTGGCAGATCCAAACCTTGAACTAAATTGGGGGGGGGGGGGGAGGGAGGGGAGGAGGGGTTGTTTTGCTTGGCTGGCAGCTTTTGATTTCTTTCATTACCCAAAATAAGAGGGCTGGACCTCCTCTAGATCTGCCACTGTCACTCTACAAAACATTACTCGGGTAATACAAAGTCCAAATATTCAATTAGTCCTCTAAGATGACCTTTCGAGTGTCATGCAATGCCATGCCATTAACATGTAGTTATAGTTACACTGCGGCCAGTGGAATGTGAAACATGTCCAAGACATTTTGAGGAAACTGCATAATTATTATGCAAAGAGGTGCCATAGTAGCAGGTAACTATAACGATGTAAAATTCAAGAACTATCATGATATGATACTTATAAAGCTTAGGAACCACAGGGTTTTACAGCTAGCACAATGGTTCTGCATGTACAATATAAAACTAGATGCTGTCCAATTCCTGCAAAAAATCCTTGGCACGTCATCCCCCAGTTTATGTTTACTTAGTCTTTTTACTGTGCACGTTATTGCCTTTACATGTCTTGAGAAACTATGAATAGGGAGTTAAAAGGACTGCACTGAGTCTATCAGCAAATACTGTATTACAATTTGCCATTAATGTACTATGACATCTGTCTCAGAGGCTACAAAGTTAGATTCTGTGTAGCATCTGTTCCAGGGGCTCTCCTAATGCAAGAACTCCTCCTCAACCTTGAGACTTTTGTAATCTTGACAAAGTGCCTCCTGATTGTAACTTACACAATCGTGTATTTTTTAAATATCAATTACAATGTATGACTTAATAAATATATTATCTTGGATGCCTTCAATCAAAACTGAACTGCCATTTTTGAGAGGCTGTGTCATCACAGATCTCCATCTTCACAGCAGATGATCTCACCGAGGCCATGCACAAACCAGATGCTGTGTTGTACAGCTGAAGAGTCTTCTGAAAAGAAAACAAGGCAGCTTGAAGAACAAATTAAATTTCCCCGTACCTTTCTATGCCTTTGCGAGAAGGGAGGGGTATACCATATAAAGGGTGTTTGAATCTTGGGGACTGGGGAAGTCAATATCATATTTTTCACCCAAACACCAGGGTTCTCCCAAAAATTTGAATAGATGGAGCGTGTCTTGGAGTAGGCAGCACTGAGCACTTTCAACGCCTTCCTGCCCCCCTCCTGAATGACGTGTTAACACTTACATTTAAATGGCAGAGTCCCATTTCGACCAGGATCTCAGTAACCTGTACCATATAGTGCTTAATTAATAGAATTGGCAAGCCAGTGGTACAAAGCATTGACTCAAAACCTGTAATTTTGATGATTGCTTGGGCCTTTAATTAATGTTAATGTTTAGAAGGCTACATTTTTACTGTACCTTATTATGTCGCCATTCCTGAGTTTCGCCTTGACCATGACATTTCATGACTTTTGGCACACTGCTATGTCTTGTGACTTCCAGACAAAGCAGACTATTGATCTTTAACTCGTTGTCTTGATTTAGAGACCAAAACTATGAATTTAAAACATTCTACATTAGCTAAGAATTTGCAAACTTGCCCCAACAAAAACTGGTGAGAACTGTTTAGACATTATAAATGAAACAACCTTACTGTCTATAAATTCAAATATTATAGTGTTTTATGTTCACTGCAGGGCAAGATATGTTACTATCACTGAATGTTTCTCCATTTGTCACCTCTCTAGCTTGATCCATAAACAATTCCCGTGTTTACAGACGATTCATTTTCCAAGTTGAATGGCTCATGGCCACTTTGATAAAGTTAAGGTGGTAGAACACAGTTTTCAAGTGCCTATGCCTAATTCACCATTACTTTTAAACTATTTATGCTTTGGTGCCCATTTTTTTGCAAGATTCAAGGTTAATTACAGAAGTATTTATTCTCGCATTTTGACTAGGGTGTATGCTGTTGCCATGGCAATGGGGTTGGTTAAAAACAAGGCTTAAATAATTATTGTTCTTGTTTAATTAAAAAATAGTTAGATTGTTTTCATCTTTTGCACACTACGAATTGACATTAAATACCTTCTGTCAACACTGTTTTAATAAAATTTTGACATTTTTCGAGCAACTGCACATACATTGCATTTAACTGGGTTCTTTTGGTAACAAACAAAAGCTGAGAAATTCTGGGTTCTCTGTATTGTTACCTTTTCTAACATATCTTTGTAATAAAAAAACTAACGCCATCAATAATACACTGCGTTCAATTATAGAGAAAAATAACACAGATATTGCAAGTGTTGAGTAAATAAAATGATCGCCCTATTGACAGCATGTTTGTTTTTTAAATCCTTGTACACGAGCTAAATTGCATCAGCAAAAGCGTGTGCGAAAACTGTTCGGCCACCTTAAATGGCTCTGTGTAAATATAAATTATTTAGCAAATAAGTTGAAGTCAGTAGCACCCACCTTTGCATTGGTTTCATGGCAACCATGTAGCAGAACAGATGCTTTCTTTTCACTTGAACGACCAGGTGTGTCAAGACACAAGGATAAGCTGCCTAAATTCAGAAGCTGTTGGGTCAAAGCAAGGGTGCAATGTCACAAAACTTATTAACACATGTGTACCAATAGTCCACAGGACTCAGTCACTGAATACAAGGTATTTTGTAGAGCTTTTCTACATGCCTAGCGATTGAAGGGTTTTTAAGCTAGAACTACACTGTTAACTTAAGTGTCCCCACCACATCTCAAAGTAATAAATTATTAAAATTCATTAATGAAAATTTGCTCGCTTTCAATTTTTCTTTGCTTCTCAATATTCCATTCTTGAATTCAATATCCCACTTTTAATCCAAACAGCAGGTCAATTCAAATGTGGAATATTGATTCAATTATTGTGAATAGCATGAAAGAGCTAGCTCACACAAAAGTTGTACAATTTCAACTGCAAGAGACACAAGAAAATATGTTCCCTGGTTGTTAGGCATAGTAAACTTCCAAATCTCTGCCGTTGTATAGAATTCCTTTTTGCAAGCGCTGTCATGAAATTGACAACTTTTATTGGCCAGGTGATTTAAATGCAAAAAATCCTCCAATAATACCCCTTGCAAATATAAACCCATGACTGAAATGCTTACTTACATTTCCCTTCCTTGTTATCACAGGGCTTTTTTGTGAGGTACGTTTCCAAGTGGCACCAGCCCCATCTCCGCCTTCTTGAGGAAGCATCAGTTCAGGGTAGACATTCTCCACGTACCACTTGAAACCCTTGCAGTTTAACCTCTTTCTTAATGCCACTCTAGAGCTCACATTCCCAAATGTTTTTCCTATCAAATTTTTCTTTGTTTGGTAGAAGTATTTCTTGTAGTCATCAAGCCAGACTTCAGCGACCCTCATGGAGTTATAAGACATGGTGTCACCTTGTGAGTCTGATCCATAAGGGCGCCACTTGCGGAACAGATGTCCGACTCTGGAGCATGGAATGATCTCAAGGGTCCCACCACACATCCAGATCTACACAATAGAATAGCAATTACCTTCAAAGTAGTTTCAACTGATAAGACAACCTCAGAAGCCCACATCTCTCTCAGTCTACACACTGAATTTTGCAGATTCCCCTTGACAGTGATGTTTGAGATGTGACTATAAAAATTCCAAACTGATGATGTCTCAAAACAGAGACCTCAAGGCACTTGGCCAACTCACCCTGAACGAGATCTCCAAATTTTCCCCACCCCAGATGTTCATTCCTTCATCATACTGACCAAGTTGGTTGAAATAATTCCGATCCATGGCAAACAAACCTCCGGCCATGGTTGGAGACCTGCAGAAATAATAAACAATACATCATTTTACTACTGTTAGTATTTCCACAGAAATGGACCCTGGATGGATCAACACAGTAGCTGTTTCTGAAACAGAGACCCAAAAAAAGGTACCTTGAAACATGGCTGATTATTTTTTTAACCCCTAAGGCCAGAGGAAGCACCGTAGACTCTACATGACACTTGTCAGCGTTACATCCAAGACCAAAAATATACTATCATGTCTACCCTTACTTGCTGTCCTGGACTAGGATTTTTCAAGTTTTAGATGTTGATTTATACTTTCTGTTTCATATCTTTATCATCTATAGGTAATACCTAAAATTTACAACATGACCAGCACCCTGTTGGCTTGCGTGGTCACAGTATTGCAGACGCCATAATGCTCTGAATCCTGTTCATGCATGCTATTTTTAGGTGCTAAAGTTGCATACATTTTTTAAACAAAAAACAGAAGATTTTATAACTTATTGGCCACAGTTCCTGCTCATTAACAGCTTAGCTCAATCATAGTTTTATTTACGGAGCTCCTTTTGCCTCTTCACCCAATCTCTAACTGACCTATGAAATAACTACATCTCACTGGAAAGCAGTTACATGTAATATTATTACTACCGGTAGATTGGACGCTCTACGCATTTGAAACAAAAAAAAAACAGGCTTTGATAAGAGCAAGAGTGTTAAGGTATCTTTAAGAAAAATGTGTTAAACTTATCGCCAATAAATGAGCTTGGGAACTGGTGCCTTATAGGTTGGCAAGGGACTTGAGTGCTTCAGGCACAGCAGGGAGGTTAGCAACACACACAAGGATAGCTATCCAGATAAATCATCTGCATAGATCAGCTGCAAAACGACAAAAGGTAAAGCTGGCCGCATTGGCTCATGTTTAACTTAAATTATATTTAACCACATAAATATCTCTTTTTTTGCTGCAAAAATTGAGAAAATTGAGATAAATATTTTGCAAATAGAATGTGGATATTTTTTTACCTTCTAAGATAGTCAGAAAAACTATTTTTGAATCTCATTAACCCCTTGCAGTGCAATGACACCTCAAATTAGAATTCACTGCAATGTCACATGCAATACGAATTCCAGTGTGATATTTTATTTGCAGACACAAACTGCTCTTGATTTTATTGTTTCATTGCAAGTTAGTTTTCGTTCTTGTTAAAGTTTCTTTATGTCAGTAATTTTGAGTTTAACTTACGATTAGCCTAAATTACATGTACATGATTTTTAGCCACATCCAAATTTATTTTCCTCACCTTATGGGCTGCACAAAGTCTTCAGGCTTAACAAGCAAATGTTTTGGCACTGGTTCCCATGAAAAATGAAGACCCCAGTTGAATCCTCCACGCACCAAAGGAGACGACTGATATTCAAATGTGTCAGAACTAATAATGTCAATTACTGGACAAACCACTGTCGTGGGATTTTCCTTTATTCTCTCCAGAAGAGGAGGAAGCCACTCCTTATTCACTTCACAATGACTATCCAAGAAGACCAACACCTCACCCATCGCATGCTGCGCTCCTATCATTCTCCCTCTAATAAGCCCCTCACGCTTGGATGTTCGCACTAGCTGAAGTTTAGGAAATTTAGCCACATAGTTTTCAAGTTCTTCTTTTAATTCCTCTAAAGTACTTAGATCATCAACCAGAATTATTTCATGCACTAGACGTTCTGATGTCCTATTAAGAATGCTCTGAATAGTTCTTAATAATGTTGACCACGCTTCATTGTGAAAGCAAATAATAATACTGGCTGTTGGCAAATTTGAAGAGTATGTCATCGACTTGCACCTGTAAAACAAAGGATATTAATAAATTATTATTAACTGTATATATCTTAGTAAACTCCTTAGCACAGAAGATATAGCAGTGTACGACTGTGCATCCATCAAATACATGTAGAGATATCAACATTCATGATCCCCGAGGCATCAGGAGCTTTTGAATGTTAGACTCCAGGGAATCCAACATCAGTAATCATTATTTGTCTCAGGAATTTAACACCATGTGGGATAGGGGTGAGAATTTGAACAAGCACCTTGTTGTCAAGGGACAACAATTTTAGTAATAAAAGTTAAAATTTTCTCTGCCTTTTTCAGATCCATCATTGTTGACCTTGAAGAAGCGGAGTTTTCACAATCAACCAAAACTTCTAATGTTTAAATGCCAGGAGAGTTGCCCATAAGGGGAATGTTGATATCTCTAACTGTTCAGTACATGTAAGATCATTAACAAGCCAAACTGTCCATTCTGGCCATGGCAGCTCCCAAGTTTAGGCAGGTTTTTGTTTTCATGTGAAACTGCAGCCAGATTGAAGTTTTCTCTCAGCCAGTGGAATTAGCTGGTAGCTCGCCTTTAACTTCATCCCTGTAAATGCTACCAACTATTTACACAGGTGGGCAAAATTCTTAAGGAAGAGGGGGTGAATCAACAACATCCCAGAAGATTCCACTTGTTTAAAAAACAAAGGTGCTTATTTCAAATTTGATACTGTAAGCTTAAGGGTAAATCAGCATGATCTTTTGCTGGAGAGCGTTTACCCCTGAGGGAGACAACAAGCGTGCAATCATTTTATGTGGAAATTCCCCCCTCCCCCAGGAAGATGACAAATTCTTGATTGAATAGTTAGCAAAGCTATGAACTACCCACAGCACGTACATAGCTGGGGGAGAAGGTTTCTGGGGTTGCCCATGACCCTGTTTTTTCACAGGCGGACTACTCTATGTGTTCATGGTTTAATATCATTTGTGTTTATATGAAACAAAGAGAATCTATGAGGGTTATGGATAAAGCTATGAAAATTGCACATCTAAATCAATATTCCAATAAAGTTAAATGAAACCTTAATCGACTCATGTATGGTGTTTTTTCGCCTTCTTGGGCCGTCTAAAGTGTCTTATAGCGAAATTACTTTTGGCCGGGGACAGTTAAGACATGAGAAGGAGACAAGGCTTGCAACTTAGCGGCCATCAGCCACGACCTCCTCCACTTCAAAGTGGAATTTAAGGAATGCAGGCCATTTCAAATCTACCAATCAGCGGGTTGGGATTTGAACCATGGCGGGCTGCCGCAGGAAGGCAAAACCTGCTGATTGGTTGATTTGAAATGGCCTGCATTCCTTGAATTCCTTTGGTCGCTGAGTTTGGCACCAATCATATTGTGAAAGCTATATTTGTGACTTCAGCATCGATTTTCTCAGAAATTGTTAGAGGGATGAAGCTCAAATTCGGCGAAGAGATAGAGAAAAAGCTCATCTATCAAGATCCGTCGCCATTCAGGTGAGATTTTCAGTATTTTTGCCTTAATTCCAGTTTGAAGTGGAGGTCGCAGCTGACGGCCACTAAGTTGCAAGCCTTGTCTCCTTCTCTTGTCTTAACCGTCACCAGTCAAAAGTAATTTCGATATAAGACACTTTAGACGGCCCAAGAAGGTGAAAAAACACCATACATGAGTCGATTAAGACTTCATTTAACTTTATTGGGATATTCAGACCGAGATGTGATTTAGATGTGCAATTTTCATAGCTTTATTCATAACCCTCATAGATTCTCTTCATTTCATATAAACGTACATTAAACCACGAACACATAGAGTGGTCTGCCTAAGGTTTTTTAAGCCTTTTTTTGAGCAAACAACCAAAAAAAGTAGCATGACAGTCCATACCCTCAGTGCCACCCCCTTCCCCCTTTTTAAAAAAATCCTGGCTATGCCCCTGCATAGCATAAAAGACAAAGCAATACTGAAGTACTTACAATTTGTCCCTTGTGTCTTGTATTTCACGATGAAACCCCAACCTGTTGCTAATCAGTTCATTGAAAGCATGCTTCTCATAACCGTTCTCTCTAACCTTCTGATCCTCGCTATTTCGAATTAACCCCAAAGTGCTAATATCCTTCTCCGGTCCCATATCTCTTTCAAAATTGTCCGTTCGACTGTCGTTCTGTAGATGTCTCCCATGGCCCCTGTTTCCATATAATTTGTCACTTGATCCCACATACATGAAAGACATGACATTGAGTAAAACCCAGAAAGAAAACGTCAAAAATGCACACAAAAGAAAATATCGTGTCGGCAACTTGAAACCCATAATGTATTACAGTATCCAAAGTTTCTACGACCGTGAAATTCGTCGCCTTTTACCCGGATAAAATTAATTTTATCGGATACGAATAACATATGCCGCTTCCATAACATCGCCTTGGGCACCCAGGTATCCGAGTTATATGTATGGTTATTTCAATGTAGTCCTCGTTAACACCACGTTGAAAATTGGTGGATACATGACAGCGGAACTGGTTAATTTCTGTTCTAAGCTGAGGTAACTTGACTGGAGACAAACTCTCGCTCAAACAGCGACAACTTGAAATTTTGCTCTCCAACTGAACTGTCGGATCATACGTCGCATCGAAGGTCAGCTATTAAATCTGTACTTCGCGCCATCGGCCACATCTGTAAAATAAAACAAAGAGATATTAAACGTGAAAACTGTGATATTAGCAGAGAACCATCTATACCGGGGAAGAAGCACGGAGATTTCTGGACAATAATTGCCCAAGAAGAAACCGACAATGTGCTTCAAGTTAATAAGCCTAAATACCGTCGAAATGCAGAAAAAAAGCCAATTCATGTGAAAAATCAGCTTGCTACAGCACTGCAATTGTAAACCAGTGTAAACATATCGATTTTACCACAAAGGATTCCATTCACCTTGGAAAAAATTTCAAGCGTTTCACTGAACTCTAAGCTCTGACCCCAAAATCATCGTAGCGATAAAATTAATTTTAAAGGCCAGTGCATTATCACGCGAAGAGGGAAAAACATTGGTCCACATCATGAACTCAATATTGACGAAATCTCTTCGCGCCAAATTTTGAAGATGCCCACTACACATGATATAAAATCAGAAAGGAACTCACATTCTTACAAGAATCGCTCTTCTTCCTTTTCCTCAACCAAAAGCAAACATAGCGGAAACCCGAAAATAATACAACCACTCCTGGCTTCAACATGAACAACGAAATTTTAAAATTGTTACTTGAATAATTGCGGCAGATCTTTTCATGACAAGGAAAGTGGAGTGTACTATTCTTATCGTGAATTCTATTGGTTAAAATTGAGATCTGATATTGATATCATGATCCAATCACGTGCATATGTCATGCCATGACACAAACAGAAGGCAGACTATCCGGAGACTATGAATGATGTAACAGAGAATTAACTATGAAGTGTAAATTTTAGTGCTAATTAAACCCATGAATAACCCACTGGGCGTTAGCCCTAGTAAAGGGAATCAGGGAGCCACACGAGGTAAAGAAAAAGTCTTTTGACCTCGGTGGGAATCGAACCCACGA
>CM042752.1:5646715-5670124 GCA_022496165.2 Catalaphyllia jardinei
TTTACGGTGGCTAATTCACATTATCAACTCAGTTGATAAAACCAAATTATCTTGTAATACTCCCACCGACGCAGCACCACAGTTTCTTTAGAAACTTACCCCCTCTACCGTTACTCTGCCGACAGAGAAAGTCGGGGTCGATTTAGATGGTGAATCGCGGCGAAGATAAAGTTGGGGTACATATGAATGTTGTGCCGCGTAGCACTATGAACACAAATGATGTAACAACGAATAAACTAATTCTCTGAGTTAATTCTCTGTTACATCATTTGTGTTCATAGTGCTACGAGGCACAACATTCATATCCGGAGACTATGCACGGGCTTCGAGTATGGCAGCCCTAGACTCGTTAATACTCGGAAATACTCGGGAATGATCGAAAACCATCCGCTGATCCCGGTCCGCTTTTCGTGAACAATCTTAGGTCACATGCTCACTGGCACCGCACACACCATTACTAGTATTCTCGGCCGCCATGTTGGTTCATGGTTTACGACGTGCGGCAAGAACCGCTTTTAAACCTAACCTTGTAGCGCGAACTTTAAGACAAACTCAACAGAGAACACTTCCAGCATGCTCGCAACTATGTAAGTACATCAAATATCAGAAAATATTTCTTTAATTTTGCTCTTGAAGTGGTTTCTTTCGGGAGGGCGCACGACAGAAGACACGTTGAGTTACGTTACTGACTTCTGTATTAGTCTCATGACTAGAAATTTGTAGCAAAACCCACTTAAAAGTGAATGAATTTAAATTTTACGTACATTGTGTACCTTGTCGAAAGTAACTTTATGCATCTGCTGTACTCTGTCGGTAAAAACGTGGCAATATTGTGTTACTCGCCAATATTTGCAAGTTTTGTCAAGACAAGGCTTCCTCGTTCTCTTCTCCAGATAACCGTCGCTATGTTTCAACCGACAAACCCGTCTCGGCAGCAGCTGCTGCCTCGGCTGCCGCACCGAAGACAACTTCAACCACGCCAGCAGGAGCACTTGCAGTTGGCAAAATTATCGCTGTTATCGGTGCTGTTGTAGATGTCCAATTTGATGAGGGTCTCCCTCCCATTTTGAATTCCTTGGAGGTCGAAGGTAGATCACCAAGGCTTATTCTAGAAGTCGCGCAGCATTTAGGTAAGAAATTATATTTTCCTTGAGAATGGTTTTGTAGTTAAATTTGTCTTACTCGAATTTTATCTTCAAAAATATTTTTCGAAATGGAAACACCTCCATGAGGGACCCATACTTGATCCATCTATACCCCTTCTTAAATGGAATGCAAAATTTATATCCCCTTTGCATGAAATTGAAGTGGGCTCTTGAAACCAGGTGATTTTTAGTCGTAAATCACATCGATCAATCAGAAATGAATTTTTGTTGTCTAAAAGGGTTTGAGATGGGAATTGCTTAATTCAATCCCTGGTCAGTTAGTTGGTCCCATTTTTACATAAACCTTCTGTGCACTGTTTTGGATCAAGATTTAGTATAGTTGGACAAATCATGCTCACCATCCTTTAGTTTGCATGGTGCCAGACATGCATGGAAATGACTGAGAAGAGTTGTTCACAGACCTGGAAATGTCTCCCAATATTGAAAGTTTGACAAAGACATGTACAGCATAAAAGCTGTGTATTAATATTGCATAACTTGTACAATTCTATTGTACTTCATCAGGTGAGAACACTGTGCGCACCATCGCTATGGATGGTACAGAAGGTCTTGTAAGAGGCCAGAAGTGCAAAGATACTGGTGGTCCCATCACAATTCCTGTAGGCCCAGAAACGCTAGGAAGAATTATCAATGTTATTGGAGAGCCTATTGATGAGAGAGGACCTGTTGACACAGACAAGTAAGTTATCACTTTTGTACCCACATGCAGGACTCGAAATTAACACACGCAAACTTGCAAAATGGGAGTTATTTCGATAATCTGTAAGCGACAAAAATATCCACTAGCAAACGCCTGCAAGTTAGAATCGTGCAGATCTCCCAAACATTAATTTTGGAAAGAATCCACTAGTGGTCTCACTAGTTTGCTGGTGGAAAAATTCTTACTTGCAAAGCTTTGCAAGTGGAGTAAAAAGTTAACTTTGAGCCCTGACATGTATGGAAAACTAGTTCTTCTAGAAGGGAAAGTGTACATTCAGGGATCGTACAGGTCCTGGGAAACCTGGAAAGTCCTGGAATTTTATTATGGCATTTTCCAGAACTGGAAAGTCCTGGAAAAAGGCCACTTGTCCTGGAAAGTTCTGGAAATCTGTTAAACTCAACTAAAAAATATCAATAATTGATATTTATTTATTGTATGGAAGGCAGTAAGGAGAATAGACCCTTCTCCAAAATGGCGGCCGAAAATTCAAATAAGTCAAAATTAGCTAAAATTGAAAATGCATACCAGTACTAGAAAGAACACCTTTACTTTAGTAACCCTGCAAAGTTTCAGCATTTTGGGTTTCCTATCAGTTTTAGAACATGTAGGTTGAAAATCGAGAAATTTACAGACGTTTGTATGACTGGGGGTATGCATTATACCCCTAGTCATACAAACGTCTGTAAATTTTTCAATTTTCAACTAACATTTTCTCAGCTGATATTACGCCTGAAGTGCTGAAACTTTGCAGGGTTACTAAAGTAACGGTGTTCTTTCTAGTGCTGGAAAACATTTTTAATTTTGACTTATTTGAATTTTCGGCAGCCATTTTGGAGAAGGGTTTATTAACATTGAGATCTTGGGAGTGTAGGGGTTAATGTGAATTTTGGAGCCCTTGAAAAATCAATCTGTGTCTTGGAAAAGTCCTGGAAATTGGTTTCTGAAAAAGAGTACGAACCCTGTTAACATGTAACTAAATGACTCTAAGGTGCAGGATTGCAGAAAAACATCTTGCATCTCATTTGCACCTCATTAAAAAAACAAAAGAGCTCATTGTATAATTCCCCGTTCTTTTGGAAACTGAATTAATTTTCCTCAATCCCGCACCTCGCTCCTAAATGAGATGTTTCGTCATTGTCAAGACAAAGTACCTCCTGACTCATTTGACCATTTTTTATATATGCCAGTTACGTTTTACTGCTAGTTCTTATTTATACCTTCTTTGCACCAATCAAATTTTGTACAGCGATTATTACCTTGAAACCACACGATGATTCTTTACTGAGAAGGCAGAAACCACGGTAATACATGGAAGAAACAGTAACTTGTAAAAGTTCTTCAAAAAGAAATAAAGTTTATTAGTTTGATTGGCTTGACTTGCTTGTGCATGCAAAATTTTATTTATTCCTTCTAACTTTTCAGACGATCAGCCATTCATGCAGAAGCCCCTGAATTTGTTGAAATGAGTACAGAACAGGAGATTCTTGTCACAGGAATCAAAGTGGTAGATCTGCTTGCACCGTATGCCAAGGGTGGAAAGATTGGTATGTTGCGCTGGCCTTTAACCAGTATTTCAGGAGTTGTTGTCCTAGGGTATTGTCTTTTCAGAAAATGTTACAAAAATAGTATTTATTTAAGAGTGAGGTGGATTCTGACTAAAAATTTGACCAGATTATTACAGAGAGACATGCCTATTCAAACTTGAATAGGCAGTGGCAGTGGGTTACACTCAAACATCTGGAAAAAAGTTGTGTGTCAAAGTTTCTAGGCTATGGATGGTGAATGTAAAGATGAATCTGCATGTACTACCTGGGTTGACGTTAAAGGCACATTGGGTTTAAGATGCATGGTTGTGTTCTTGGGCAAGACGTTTCACTCCTACTGTCCTAGATCACTGTGGGATAACTGGATAAAAAAGTGAAAGTATCTTGTTTCCAATGATAAAATACAAAAAAGTACAAGTAAAAAATTATTTTTAAGTGTAATATTACAACTGTGGTTTACCTCAGATGGACAAATAGCCTATCAGCGACAAGCAACATTATTTCAGATTGCTTCAGGTCAATGTTTCTTTATGGACTGTACAATGTATCTTTAACATTGGCTGCAACAATTTTTTACTAGGTCTTTTTGGTGGTGCTGGTGTTGGAAAGACTGTGCTTATCATGGAATTGATCAACAATGTAGCTAAAGCTCATGGTGGGTACTCTGTGTTTGCTGGTGTTGGTGAGAGAACGCGTGAAGGAAATGACTTGTACCATGAAATGATTGTGTCGGGTGTTATCAGCCTGAAGGATAAGACCTCCAAGGTAACGTTTGAACATATCATATCAACTTTGTTTTGTCAAATTATGGCTCAAGTTCTGTCTGGCACATATTAATTGTGTTTTTTTTTGTTAGGTGGCCCTGGTGTATGGTCAGATGAACGAACCTCCAGGTGCTCGTGCTCGTGTTGCCCTCACTGGTTTGACTGTTGCCGAGTACTTCCGTGATGAAGAGGGACAAGATGTTCTGCTTTTCATTGACAACATCTTCCGTTTCACTCAAGCTGGTTCTGAGGTAAGTACATTATAACACTGAAGTACAGTACCGCGTGGAGTCATATGCACATCAGTCGCGGGTTTCACGAGGTGGATGCATGAGCAGTGCACGAGGTTTGCCTGTGCGTCCTCCTCAGGAAGAACAAACGAAGCACGAGACAAAACCGAGATGAAACCTAGGGAATCGCGCGTTCTTCAATAACCGTGTCTTCATGCTCTTAATTGCCTTTGTTTTCGTCAGTATTGCCATGTATTGTTTAGTGTTAGACCACAATACTCAAGAGATTGTTATCGGAAACCTTTAGGAAAACACAGTGAGCACAATAAAATTATGCGATACGGCGTGCTGAAAGCGCTCATCGTTTTAAAAAAGGGTTCTGGTTTGTTATTATCATCAAAATATTACTTGGCATTTCTTGGGATGTAAATGCGCTATAAAATGAAGGAAAATGCAATCTTAAGCTTAAGCTAAGTGTATCATTTACGGAGAATTGACTCTGGAAAATTCATGAGAGCTGTTGACAGAGTCACGCTTCGGTTAATTGCATGTGGTTTGCCATTGAAGCCCGTCGTGGACAAATAAGCAAATTTCCTTCTTTAAAAAGACAAGAAAAATGTTAGCATTTTCAATTCGAATATCTTTTATTTCCAGTTTCCAAGTCGAGTCTCTTTATGTTCTAATAGTACATATTAAGTCGAGTCTCTTTATGTTCTAATAGTACGTATTAAGTAGTAAATTGACAGGAATAAATTGACAGGAATAAAAAAACTTGCTGATTTAAAAATACCAGAGCATGGTCAAATGTGTCAAGGTACTATCAAGTATCAAGTATAATTCAGATAGTTGACAAAGAAAGATGTATAAAGAACATATAGCTTTGGAACTACTTTATGTCTGAACTATTGCAGAACTAAAATTTTAGCTACATGTAAGGGTGTACTTTGTGATCATGAGTTGTCATCAGTTCACATTTAATAATCAATACTTTTAAAGTACTTTGATTTCTTTCCAAAAACATTTTTTCCTAAATATGAATTGCCAATCTTGGGGTGCTTGGGTTATCTCTGAGTGTAGCCTTTCCTGTGTTTACGGTATTCATTATGCTGTAGGAGAAAAGTTGAATGATTCCTTTGGTGTGGGTTTGGTTGCAGGTGTCAGCTCTGTTGGGACGTATTCCATCTGCTGTGGGATATCAGCCCACTTTGGCTACTGATATGGGTACTATGCAGGAAAGAATTACCACAACTAGAAAGGGCTCTATCACGTCAGTTCAGGTTAGTGTTAACTCATGTACAGGTCTTCCTGAAAACTACATGTAGTGGGATAAGACAAGTGACACATTCTGACATTTGTTTTGGCCAGGCTATCTATGTGCCGGCTGACGACTTGACAGATCCTGCACCTGCCACAACCTTTGCTCACTTGGACGCCACCACTGTGCTCTCCCGTGGCATTGCTGAGCTGGGAATCTACCCTGCTGTGGATCCTCTGGATTCTACCTCTCGTATAATGGACCCCAATGTTGTTGGACAAGAGCACTATGAAGTTGCTAGAGGTGTACAGAAGATCTTGCAGGTAAGGAAAACTTTTTTTATTGTACCGGTGACTTACTCTCTAGTTTTGTAGCTCACTCACTTTTGAATTACTGTAGTGTATACTTCATTCTGTTTTAAAATGTGTTTTTTAATCTCCAGTCTCGTGGCATGTAGAAACAATGCTACTGGATGATCTGCATTGCTTGCAAACATTCTATTATATAATTTGGAAACTACTTTTATCCTGTGAGAATTATCTGTAAAGTCTTTTGATAAAGAGAGTGCCACAAATGCATCTGTTATTTCAAAAGTGACAGGCAGTTAAAGGTACATCCTGACTCCATTATGTTCACAAGAGGGATAGAGCAAGTATTGCATGTGCATTTTATGGCAGTTACTACTGGATTATTGTGTTGACTTCATAGTTAACATCTGATTGTGATCATTTCAGGACCACAAATCTCTCCAAGACATCATCGCTATCCTGGGTATGGATGAACTGTCTGAAGACGACAAACTGACTGTAGCCCGTGCACGCAAGATCCAGAGATTCCTGTCACAACCTTTCCAAGTTGCTGAGGTGTTCACAGGTCATGATGGCAAGCTTGTCCCCTTGAAGGTAAATTCCTACAGCTCTTCATACAGTATTCTTGATTCGTCTGCAGTTGCACTATTTCAAGGGTGGCACTTTATTTAACAGATGATCAAAATCTGGTCATGTGTATGTATTGGCCATATGGATGAGGTTGTTGGTATAACTGAGCGTTAACCTGAGGCAAAATAAAGTGACCATACATGTAGTAAAAAGATGGTCATATTGTTGAAACTGTGTTTACTTTGTGTAATTTAATGGATTCTCAGTTACATGGATCCCAGCATTTTTTTCCTTTTTCTTGATAATGTGGATCAGATGGGTCATGCCTCTAGAAAATGTTTTGTTCTGTTAAGGGCTGTTTCCTTTTTTTTTCTGCTATCAACAGGATACCATCTCAGGATTCAAGAAAATCCTCCAAGGTATGTTTTATACATGGACTGCATCTATGATGATGTTCATTCTAACCTACTTGACCAACATAGTAAATTGTTTTAACCCAGAAGTGTCAGAGGTTCGTATTGTGTGATCATCCAGGTTAGGGTAGTTCTGGAAAGAACTGTTGTTAGTGACTGATGTTTCTACAACCTGAGCGGAAGTCATTTTCAAGTCAAGGGAATAGTGTTTGTCATTTGATGATGTTAACTGGTCAATTGCTTTCAACGGACCAGACTTATAACATCATCAACTGGCAAATGCTATTCACTTGACTCTGGAGATGACTTCTGTTCAGGTTGTCAAAATGTCAGTCACCAACAACAGTTCTTTTCAGATCTACCCTCACCCGGACAATCACACAATGCAAACCACCTGACCAAGTAGCACAAAACTACTGTTAGTGCTTGTGCTCAAGTTTCCCCTCTCTTGGTTTTGCTTGGCATGTTCTTCCTGGTATTGTACTATCTAGAGTGGACATTTTGCTGACTATTTCGTTTTCCCCACTAGGTGAATATGATCATCTTCCTGAAGTTGCATTCTACATGGTAGGCGACATCAGTGAGGCTGTAGCCAAGGCAGAGAGACTGGCAGAGGAAGTGCAGTAAACAGCTCCCTTCAGACTTGTAAATGTAATGTGTGTTCATCCAACTTGTATGCTGTTTTTTAAGTCGTTGAAAATTGAATAAATTGAAGTTTAACATCTGGTTCAAAGTATCTGGAATGCTTGTTCATTGTCTGTTTTTTGAAGTCTCATGATTAAAAACTTCAGGGCAAGATGTCTGAAACAGAAAAGGTAACGGTGACTAAGAGTAAGTTCTTCTGTAGGAGGGACGATGGAATGATTCAGAATTTGCAAGAGAAGCAGAACCAAACTCTGCTTTCAGTTTATACACCTGTCATAGCCTGGTCAACCAGTGCTTGTGGGTTAATTTGTGCAGCGCGGCAAAATAGCGCGGTATGGTACCCTTGAAGGAACGCCCAAGGGCAGTGGTGGTTCAGTGTTCATTTACTCTAGATAACATACCAAAGTCGATCTCAGCAGCTCGATTTCAGTGCATTCCAGACAGCGTCCTCTTGAAAGCCTCAGGAATTTGTTTCACTCCTAGCTCAGTAACTTGACCGTCATCCTTTTCTCGACAACAAGTGAACTGACCATGAAATCCCAGTTGCTTGGAGTGTCTGTTTTAACCATCACCTACATTTTTGGGTGGAACTCCAAATAAGTGCAGTGCGCGGGTGTTATCTACCTACAATTGTGGTTAAAAGTCTTTGGGACACTGATGCGTGATGCAACGAATTATCAGTGATAAAACATCTGAAGTTTGAAATAGCGCTGCTATTTTAACAACGCGTTGCTGTCCTCCGCACTTGATACAAACTCAAAGAAATTGCAGGCACTAGCCTTCACTATTGTTTGAGGGGTAGTGGGAGTAGGGGGGGGGGGGGTTAGGAAGGTGAAGTTGTATTTGCGGTTGGTGTGCGTGCTAAAGTGTACGTATGTCCCAAGACTTCATCCATGATTTTAGGTACTAGTCCCCGCAAACCCTACTGCCTAACTTATGAATGCAAGAACGCCGTGGGGACGAAAAAGATGGTTCCCAGGATCTCGCCCTCGGGGCCGCCTGTCCCTCTTAGGCGGCCTGGCCTTGAAGATAAATCTTTGATGGGCTACATTCTTGGACTGGGGCTGTGTTCACACTTGGTGCCAGGACACCGGTGAGACAGTGGATCCTCCAAGTACCTGAGTACTGCCATGGGCTCCTGTTACTATTTAGTGCCCGAGTAGACTGCAAGGCCAAGACCTTGTAAATTTTACCCTGGCTTGGGTATAAAGTCCAATTCTGCTGTGAGCAAATGGAAAAGTTCTCCTGTAAGCCCCGCCGGTTTTGGGAGACGGGCCGTTCTGGGGACGAAAATCGTTCACGGAGGGTACCTCTGAAGGATTACATGTGACGAGTAAAGGAGACAAAGCGTCGATCTTTGGTGATCGCATGGCAAACTTAGTTTAGCATGAGGCCATTTACTGTCGATTTTGATTTGTAAATGTTAGTCTTCTTCGCAGCCGCTTTTCAGAATGTCACGCAACGCTCTCCACACCATCCCAAAGAAACTTTTGGAGAGCGTTACGCGTCACGTTAAATCAACGAACTTCTCAAAATGATTGACATCCTTGCCGACCAGATCATGGAGGGGGAATAGGTCAAATCAGCTGCTGTGAATAAACAAGTTCTCAAAACTGGCACTAAAAGAAACGTATAGTACTCGGTGAGGAGAATTTCTTTTCCGGTCTTCCGACCTAAAGAATTCAGTGGTCTTAAATGTCTGAATCGTCTTTTCGTTATAATTTGTCCTTTACATTCAACGCCATCTGTGTTTCAAAATTAAAGAAAAAAACGGAAAATGGCCGTTTTTATGCTGGGGACGTTTAAGTTGTCCAGACACCTGGTATAAAAACGAGTCGCATTTAAGTATACGGCCTAACAAAAGTAACCTTATTTTTATAAAAAAGACTGGGTTCTATACTCGGGATACTGGAAGCGCGCCAACATACGAACAAATCTACTAGCTGATCTTAGCATGGCAGGCAGTTAAGAACGTCACGTTTTTATACTAGACAGGTTTAACGTCTCAAAGGTTAAAGGCGACTGATGAGAGCGTGGTTTAGACGCTCTTAAAAGAAGACGTTAAAGTAGACAGATGTTAAAAGCGTGTTCCTTATTTTCCGTTTTTATACTAGACGTTAAAGTCCTCTCGAGACAGCTTTAACGTCCGAGACGACATTAACGTCTCTAGCATAAAACCGCCAATCTTTCTTCCCCAATAAACAGTTGTTAGTTAAACTACTTCGCACAGCATGATAATTTTCCACCCGCCAAGAAAATTTGTTGTTATAATAATAATTATTGCTTTCCGTTTCGTAAAGATACTTTGTATAAATTAGTAATACGTCCCTCATACTGAGAGGCGGAAATCTGACTTATCTCCACAGATTTGTTCTTCTTTCAGTTTCCAAGCCAGTCGACTATGTGTATAGACGAGAAAGAAAGACCTAGAGGAAAAATGGCCGAGCGCGAAACTGGTCTAACACTGCGTAGTTATTGTACTGTCGTAAACGGAAACAAAAAAAACTAAACGATTTGTTAGGGTTGAAGGTGATAAGATTTCATTAGTTATTTAATAATCCGATTGTTTCGATTCCACGAAATGAACTGACACTGTAACTTTGAAGGGAGTGACGTCAAATAGCTTTGCCTTCAACCAATAAAAAAGCTCAAGAGTGTTTATTAACGAAATAGTTTCCTTGTGCCAATGAGAAAAGAGGGAATGTTTGTATAAAGATCCTATCATACTTAAAATCTTCAAGTGGTGTCCCGAGAGCGTATTTCATACGCAGCTAGGAAAGAATCAGGAATGGCAAGTTAAGACTGTAGGAAAAGGACCCGAGAATTTCCGAGAAAGAAGAATTAACAAGCCGTCAGATTGAGCAAGAGTAAACGATTCCTTTCGAGCAGAAAAGGTAGTTGTGCGTCAGAAAACATGAAAGATTTGCCTGTTTTCCCCGTGGTTTGTGCTGTGTTGCTGGTTTTGTTATTTGTCGAGGCAGGTTACGGAAAAACCCAGTCACAAGAGCAAGTCCTGGGATTGTAAGTAGCACAAAAATTTTGTGGTTACATTCTTGATCCCAACTTTTTTTGCACATTTTTCAGAAGAATATTGGATCTTTGTATAAGTTATAAAATGATCTTAGCGAGACCGCGGAACACGTCGTAGTAAACCTCAAATTTGGCCAAATCCAACGGTATTGCGACGCGCCTCCAAAATTCAACCTGTACCCCCGGAAAGTTGATTCAGGACTAATTTCTCATAGTGCTCTCGACGCTAGCTTAATGAGCACTGGAGAAAAAAATCGCGAAATAAAGTGCATGTACATTGTTCTGCATGTACATTGTTCTGCCAAAACGTGATTGAAAAATAGTTTCTTACTCACAGAGAGGGTTGGAAATCTGTACAAGTGAACTTTTTTGTATCTTATTCCAAGAATGCTGTGTTTGTTAAACTGTCTTTTTTTAAAATTTGATGTTTCAACCGCTTTACCAATTCTCTTCTGCAAGTGCTGAATCAAAAATCAGAATTTTAACCTGTTTTGGTTAACTAATCTATTAGAGAAGGAAAAAATAAACTGTTCATCCGGCTCCGAAAACGAAACAGGTGATCTTGTTAATTTAATCGTGGTTAACAGGACCATTGGCACGGTCCCATGAAAATATTTACCCAGACGCGACAAGTATTTACTAAAAGACTGATCCCCGTAAAAAATCTTTCCGCATATCAACTTATCTGACAAGTTACTATCAGCAGGTAGAGACATGTATTGAGCAAGTCGTAGGAATTTCCAGCTAGAAACGATACGTTTTAAAATGAAGAAACTATTCATGGGTTTCTTTGGGTCAGTCTATTTATGGAAAACGTTTTGTCTATATAGATACTTAAAAAAAAACGTTCATTCCTTTATGTAATTTTAGCTGTATAGAATTCACAGCAATGACTTCTGAGAATTGTCACCTGTCTATTACAACACTGATTTGACCTCAGTACTAAATAATGTTATCAACTGTTTCTTTCATCGAGTAGGGAGATAACAATGGTGCAGCTAAACGGGCGCCCGGGTCTCTGCCCCCCCCCCCTCCCTCCCTCCTCCACTCCTCTCCTCCGTCCCCCTCTTTCCCTGCGTTACGCACGCGTAAAAAAAACAACACCGCTCTCTTTTCTATGGACGTCGTTATTGCTTTGTTCCAAAGACTTTTTTTTCTGGTTCCCTGATTGTTCTAATTTTCTATTCCTCCAAAACCAACAAGTTTGATTCAGATATGCCCAGAAATGCAGGTTAATGAGATGCATGCTCTTTATGATAAGCATCACAAAGTGTCCTCTTTCCTATAAAGTCCCCAAAGCATTCATAATTCTGTCAAATATGAAGTAATATGAATATGACACTTTGTGATGCTTATTTAAAAAGAGCATAAAATTGTTCCTTCTTTTATATTGCAGTTTGGATGAATTAGACAGGCTTTCAGATCCGAATTTTGATCCACGCAACAAAGGTCATTTCTGCAAGTTCTACGAGCCTCGTTTAATGCGAAGTCCTCAAGAATACAAGAGAAAAACTGTGAAGAGCTTTCAAGTGCCCTGTGCGAGGGGTGACAGTATTAGACGGTGTAATAAATACAGGTAAAAGGGAGGCGGTGTCTTAATAGGATTTGATGCGGTTCTGAAATCTTGATTAAAAGGGCATCATCATGAACAGGACTTGTAGACTCATAACCCACAAAAAACATATTTTTGTTGATCAATGGAAACCGACTTAATGTAGTCTGGTTTTGTTAACATTTACTATACAGCATGCACTCACGGTCTGTAAAATGGCGACATGGACAAAATTGTGATGTGGGGTATACGTATTGACGTAGTGAAAACGTTTGGCAGACTTTTTCAAAGCCGCTTGTGACTTGGGAAAATGCTTAAATAACTGCTAACAGTTTACTCTCCCTTTAAATAATTCACTTATTTACATTTGGTGCAAAAATATTTTAGCACTGTTTCGACGTGCAACAAGCAGAAAAACCGCCTTGATAGTGGGGATATAGTTTCCCCAACGACGCTCAGAGTGTGCAATAATTTGTGATAATTTGTAAAACGAAAACCTCAGCTCAGACTGCAGACTGAGTGTTAAAGAACCTCTTTCATAATTTCGAAATAACTTTCAGTGCTCGTCTGTACAAACCAGCCTGTACAAACCGGCCTTGATTTTCATCTTGTGTACTAAATAATTCTTCGGGCCGGGGCAAAGTGGAACCCACTGGAAATATAACAGTCTCTGTCCTGGATTTTTAAGCCGCAGCGGATCGAAAGTGAATATAGTTTACAAATCAAAACTCAAGGTCAAGTGATCGTAGCGACTGCGAAATATTTAGGTCTGTTGAATCCAGATAACGAACAATTGATCTTAGAATTAGCCTGAGCCAGGCGAGAAAAAGGCGTCGATCATCCAGCGCATGGTCCATTCTCCCAAGGAAGACGTTTGAGAAGAAAACGTTGGTTAAAATGTAGCTCAACACAGGTCTCGTTGATTGGCTCGCACCCGGGTTAAACAATCAATCAAACGTTATATATACTGGCTTTTTAAAATTACGGTATCGATGATAATGAACTTTCCCGGATCGACTCTCAAGAGTAGGAAAAGAAACATAACGCGCAAATAAGAAGTTTTCAAAGTTTGTTTACTCAGGCGATATTGCAATTAAAAGCACGAAGATCTGCGTTGATTAATAACAGACCGGAAGATATCAACTTCAATGTTGGCAAATCCTAGACATCCGCTTTCAATGCTGAATTAGAACCTGTCCAGCGAGTTTGGGAGAACCAGAAGTCGCGAGAGTGTGACAGAACTTATCAAGGGGCTTTGATAAAAATTTCTACTGGACACAAGCGTATCGAAATCTAAAGCATGCCTTAGAACTTCATTTTTATCGATGTCAGAAAACATTTTTCAAGAATAATGACTTAAGTTTGTACAGAATTTAGCGTGAAGCTTATCGATCTTTTCACGGTTTCTGACGGTTGTATTTGGGGCAAACATGGCAAGAATTATAGTGAAAGTATGGGGGAAATGGCGAATCTAAAGTCTACTGTCTGAACAACTCACGGAAAATTTGATAAAAGATAGGAGGAAAAACAATTTACTGGTCGCATTTGAGGGAAACAGCCTGGCTGAGGGAGCCACAACCAAGATTTTCATTTTTCCATGCATTTGTCTGTAAAAACGAGTCCCATTTCGCGGTAAAATTTAGAGACATTTAATTTTTCGCCTCACAGTTCAAATTTGACCAAAACTCCTCGCCGGGTACAGTAAACACCCGCATGTAAGAACACATGAGTTCGGAGGTCAGGCTGATCGGGTTCTTATTTAACGGGCGCTTAGTGACAAATCAGCCTCAAAGTGTTCTTAAAATGTTCTTACATTTCTATATCAGTAGTACGGGTACTTCCCAAAAATGCCCCTAGATAAATGCCCCCCCCCCCCCTGTAGTAGTCAATTTTATATGTATTTACAGTAGAAAAATCAATTACAGTAGAAACATCGGTACAGTACTCAATACAAGAATATGACCACTTGACAGCTGATAGAGTCATGACTGCCAAAATAAAATCACTAGTTTTTTAGGAAATTATGACACCTTTTCCATTTTATAAGAACATGCTGAATTTTTCAGGCTGAACTTGTTCTTATAAAAATGGGGCTTTATTGGTCAAACTTTAGCCTGGTGTTCTTAATCCCTGTTCTTATATGCAGGTATTTACTGTATTTGTTCACTGAAACTCATAAAATACTTCTAATATAAAGTCTATTACGAGACGTGGTTAATTTTCCGTGCATCACACACATCTGTGTCGGGTTTCCAGCCTATTTTCAGGGCTAAGGACTAACAACTGAATTAACACTGTTCGTGACATGGAACTCTGAAAGGGGGTTTAATAGTTCATGATTTCTTTTCTTCAGCATCCGTTTCATTTCTTCCAAAAGAAAACCTTATCGTGTCATTGCCACTCTGAGAAACTACACTCAAGCACACAGTTTGATCGACTTCACAGATATTATATAAGATCTAGAATGACACGTGTTTTCCAGCTTTAGACGGGAAGACGGAATATGCAAAAGAGCTTGCATAATAAAATAAACCTGTTAAATGAAGGATTAACGCTGTATCTTAGTCTTCCTGCTTCATTGGGCTCCCTGGGGGTAGCTAGATCGTTAACTTTTGTAAGTCGATGTTTATTGATACAGCTAGCGTTATAACGGTGCCAAAAATGTTCCTCTGTTGATCTATGTTAAATATCCGGCGGAATTTTAATTCTTTCTGTAGCGATTATAACCTAACTGCGGCTCTGCTAGCCCGTGAAATAAAACCGGGGGACACCCTTATAAAAAGGACAGCGTACTCGACGTACCTTTAGGGGTTAAAAAGGCGGTTTGGTATATACCTCGGGGTTCAGCCTTTTAGGGTATTGAGCCAAAAAAAAAAATATGACAGGAGCCAGTAATGTGATAATGTGAGTGCCAATATTCTAACACGGCTCCGTGGCTTTTAGGACAAACTTCTGTAGTTAGAGTTTTCTTTGTATTCAAGTCCCTTTTGGGAATTGATAGACAAAAGAAACTTAAAAAATTACAATCCTGAGCCGAAAGCATCGGCGCAATGTTAGAATATCGATCTATCGAAGGTGGCCTATTAGTTAAAAAAAAAAAATCAATCCACGCCCAGAAAACAGCATCTTGGTGACTCTAAATGTTTCTTCTCAAAATTTCCGACGACCAACTCTTCTCTTTTTATATGGGGTTACCCCCCACCCCTCCCTCCTGGAAAATTAGTCTTTACACACTGTAATGATACAAAATCGCGGGTAACAGAAACTGAGAAGCATTTACTGACTGCCATACTTCAAAGCCTAGCTGAGTCGAGTTTCATTAAGCTGAAGTTTGGATCTCCAAATGGAAAACGTCGGTTAGATTTTCCAAATTCCGCCTGGCTGAAATCACCAAAAGCTTGTTAAACCTTACTGCCGTTAACAATTCGTTTAACATCTTTTTCCGTTCCGTCCCAAAATTAAGCAAAATCTTCATGATGATGGCTTTTAAGTAGGAGGTATAGATTTATTTAGGTTGCAATCGAAAATTATAAGTATTGGTCATCCAAGTTTCCTGTTACTAACAAGTGTGGATTTTAACAACAAGACGCCATTCATTATTCAATACTATACTTCGTTTAAAAGACCACTGAAATTAACACCGCCAGTTCTGAAGAAAACTACTGAGGCAGTTCCGATAGGACCAAATTCAGCCATAATTATACGCGATTTAGGCCCTTATCATCACTTCATCACCTAACCAATCCAACCCTGTAGCATACTATGTCGCGACATTTTTGAGTGAAGAGATTCAGTTGCGTTTTACGATCATCCGAAAGTCAACAGAAAACGAAATTCAAGTCTTCGTGACAAGACGTAAAAAAATTGAGCTGTGAATTCCCAGTCATTGAAAGTTCGCTTTTTGGAAAAGTGAAGATGTGCATACGTCCTCTTTTCAACACCTTGTGAATTAAGAAGCGTTTTGCATTGCAGGCAACATTCTATCCGACACCTAAGAGGCTTATAAATTGTAAAGCTTTAAGCCTAAAAAAAATTATAGGTAATCCTGAGATAAATACAAGCTATCTATTAACTGTTAGATTTCTTCTTCGGCCAAAACCACAGAAATTGTCATGCAAAGGAAATCATGGCAAGCGTAAACTTGAAGCAACCGTAAGAGTCGCTTCTTTGGTGGAATGCTATGAGGCTATAAAGTTTAACTCTCAATCAGAGAAGGAGAAAAGGAGAAAGACCAACCTTTGATTCGCCAACGAGCCGTCGTATTTTTGATCGCCCATACAGGGCTCAAACCACGTTAGGAGACTTGTGTCGAGCCAGGTCATAAAAAACCCACAAAACTGACATAAGAGCTGATTGTTTTTTAGATCAACAATTTTATTTGTTGCCGAGAAACGCTTCTTAATTCACAAGGTGTTGAAAAGAGGACGTATGCATATCGTCACTTTTCCAAAAAACGACAATTTTAATTGTTGAACTAAATGGTTTGAAGTTTAAAATAATATTTTGAGAGTAGCAAACATGTAGCGGGGTATCAGACTCGTTTGGTCTCGCCATGAGTATTTTGGCTCGCCTACCTAGACGTCGATCTCGCCAAAATACCGACCATGGCTCAACCAAACTCGCCCGGTATCTCGCCGAAGCGGACCAAAAAGGTACGATCAGGTGTAAAACCACTTATGGACGGTGTCGAAGTCTTCTCAAATTATAACTCGAAAATACTCAGACTGGCAAATTGTCCTAACATCCTCTTCCCTTCCGCGCCCGAGGGAAATCCCTTAAGACACGTGTCGTACTTTGTCTTACAAGCAGAACACATTTTAACTGCCAGTTGTCACTGATTTAAGGATCCTTTTATCTAATTCCAAACCAGTTGAAGATAAACCGACGTTTTGCCTTCAGTTTAGTGGTCTTTGTTTATTGCATTATTTATTGAGTTGAATGAGTTTATTGCATTATTTATTGTTTTAGTTTTCAAAACTTCCGCCCTGATCTGTGTATCATTACTTTCAGACTGGTATTTGAGCCAACGGTTCGTGAGAAGACCAAAACCGTACTGAGGAGGGTACGGAGGTGTTGTAAAGGCTGGAGAGGCACCAACTGCAATCAGCGTATGTTCAGTATCTTTTGTGATAGCAAAAGACCTGAGAGAGAAACCAGTGATTAAATTGGTGCATTTTCTCTTTTCTTTTGTAGGTGATGAGGACTATTCCATCAACGAGAAGAGACAGTTTGTCGGGTCAAACTCATCCAGTAAGTTTACAACAGAGGGGGGAACATCTCTCCTAAAAACCAAACGTCTTAAACGTTTTCTTTGAAAGGAATTCTCGACTGAAAAACTCTCTTTTTGTGAATTGCTTTTGAGTCCGTTTTGGTTTAAAACTGTACTTATTAGAGGTTTGAAGTCCATAACGATTCCCCTGGTTTTAACATTAGTGGGCGTTTTGTTTCCTTTTTAATTTTTTGCATTCAAATCTCCCTTAGGCAACCATGTTAATTGGGGATTGTGGTGGGGGGTGGGGGGGAGGGGGGGGGGCACGGTGGCCTCATGGATAGTTGCCCTCAACTCCAGATCGAGCGGTCTGGATTCAAGCCTTGGTCAGTGAGATTCCAGTTGATGGGTGTTGGCAAATTCAATGCTGGGGGTAACCCTGTAATGAATTAATATCCCATCCATCCTGGTTTCATGGCTGTGAAACCGGAGATAGACGCCGGTCTGTTAATCTAGTGGGCTCGTAAGATGCATACTTAACCGTTTTATTCTTCTCTTACTGAGAGATTTTGGTGTCTGCGGGTGATCATGGGTTTTCGATGGAAACTGAGCAGCCTTCTGTTAAGTACTTACGTACTTCTTACATTACGCATGGTACTACACAAGACAAAAGCCTGTTCAAATATTAAATCAATCATCGTCTCACACGTTTTGAAATTATTTGGTGATTGCTTTATAATGAATTGTTATTTTCTACAAAAGCTCCAATCGAAGAAGAGAACAAGTGTTGGAAAATCAACGTTACCATTGAATATGGAAATACTTCAGTCAGCAACGTCAGCACAACTCGAAACCAGGCTATTGGTGTGATGAAGAAAATTGCCGGTACGGCCAAAGCTGGGCTCTACTTATGTCGAGATGTAACGGTGAAATTGCGTGACGTGCAAGTCACACGTGGAATCAACGTGACATACATAATGGGAGTAATTCATCTTGTACCAAAAGTAGCCACATCCAAATCTCTGTCAAGCAGTGCTATTAACTGTGTCAAAGGAGCTGAAATTTTCAAGGATTTGAAAACTCAACCTGGACGTAATGCACCAAAATTATTTGGCGCACATCCCGCAACTAGAGCCGTCGTGACTTATTACATGAAGGGATTGTGCTGCGCTGACGGACTGGTGGAGAGTAATGGCATATGTGGTGAGTGATTACATGAAGAACCTAATCGCACCTCCATTACCTTTCTTTGTTCTGGTCAGAGGCAAAGAACAGAAGGGGGTCTGTCGCTTCTTAATAAAGGGTTTATTGCAGCATCTGCTGTCTAAATTATGCCCCTGCGAGTTGTGTATCCATATAAATATTCTTTCCTATCCGAATTGTGCGGGACTGGAATAGTCTTCCAGGGCCTATTGCTGAGGCTGGCGGGAGCCGGATCCGTTTTAAGAGTGCGCTAATTATAAAGCGCTTCTTGAATTTACATTAATTGTTCGTCAGTGACCTGATTCATATTTTTGTAAATAGTGATTTGATTTTTTTATTTTATATGTTTCATTGCAATTAGTTTTATCATTTTCATTTAGAGAAACGCATAGGATCGATCTCTTGTTTTCCTTTTCATGATGCATTTTTATTGAATTCTTATCTCCCATCATCTTGAATAAATCACTTTGTCATCTTGTCATCTTTTCATCGTGTACAGAAGTCACAAAGGAAACCCATTCTAAAGCCAATGGGCTCTTTGCAGATACCATGTAGCATGTTTTGAAAATCGCGAGGAAACAAAAATCGACGTGAAAAGTTGCCAATTTTGATACCACTGAAGTTAAAGCATGAGATTTGTGGAGGTTTCACAAAATGAAAAATTATCTGGAAACAGAAGATCTGTCTTCTTCTGTGTGTATAGTTCCTTGTGCAGCTGGCTCATATCATGACGTGCACATAGAGCAGTGTATTGGATGCAAGCAGGATACTTATCAGACAAACGATGGGCAGACATCTTGTTTGGCGTGTCCTAATGGCACTATTGCCGAAGGAATGAACGCAACCAAGTGTACAAGTGAGTGTTCATACATGAAGTACCATGCACACGTACCTTTAACCAGGAGCCAATCACACCAATATGGGGTAGTTGCAGGCTCCTAGTGAAGGCTCCTGCTCAAATCTCCTAAGATTAGCGAGTGTTCCCTGTAGCTCAGTGATCGAGGATGTGATCTGATCAAGCATCTGGACTGGAAAACAGAACGTCTTAAGGTTGACTTCTAACTGGGAAACTGACAGAAAACTTCATCTTTCTCATGAAGTACCACTGATCTAATGGAATCACGTATAATACTTAAGTTTTTCATTTCATTCTATAGTTTGAGCAATCTTTTACCAAGTACGAGACTTGAAAACGTGTGGAGCATCATCAATTCAAATTTGCTGTCAGTCTAAAGGATCTCTCGTCGCATTTCAACTATTCATATAAACAAAACCGTTTTTAAATTTACGTCGCTTGGAGCTTTTGTAGTCAACATCTTTAACATTGTTTTCTAATTGTTGTGCTTTGCTTATGATAGAGACATGTTCACCCTCTTGCCAAAATAACGGTTTATGTTCGGACGGCGTGTGTTTCTGCTCGTCTGGTTACACAGGGAAGGCTTGCGAACAAGGTGGGTTGGTTTGATTCATCTATCCGTTTACAAGAGAGATGGGCATCTTATCTCTCCTTACTTTCTTAATACATTTTCTAGGGGACAGATGATGAGAATAAAGAAATCCATCGATAAGAGGATTTTTTGTATGTACTAAAGAAAAGTAACGGTCAAAGTAAATCCATTTTAGAAGCCTGACCTGTAAGGGTTGAAACATTGTATAAAGACGTCATTGGTGTTTTTTTTAGAACTTATTTTCCTGTCATAATAGATATTTCAGTGTAAATTGTTTTCGATTTTAGCGCTCATAAAGCACGCCCTTTACTTCTCAGTTAAAAACCATTTATCACCAAATGTTTAACGCTTTGATTGCTCAGAGTAAGATATTTCAAGTATTCAGTTTTCAATATTGTTTTTTTCATTTCAAGCTGTTTGTGTTCCAAGCTGTTTGAATGGAGGTCTTTGTATAAAACCCAACCAGTGCTCATGTCTGAGTGGGTGGACTGGAGTGAGATGCAGCAAACGTAAGTGATGTCGTTTATGTGGCATTTATTTTCGTCATCAGCGTTTCGTGATGCTTTTGTACTCCGATTTTGTGTGTGTTATCCACAAGTCACGTCCCTTTTGGTCGCAAAGCATACCGACCGATGGGCGATTCCTGTCTACAAGGATCGAGATCTCTGGAACTGTGGCTGCCATCTAACAAAATAAAAAGCAACAGTATCTGACAGTGAAAATTGCTTTTTACCAAGTTTTAATCCTGGAGCTTCTTTCGCTTTGTTTGATAAGTTCTTTTTTTCAGCTCTGTGTTCAAGTCCCTGTGAAAACGGTGGCACCTGTACAGCGCCTGACACATGCATGTGCAGGCCTGGTTACTCTGGAGTCACGTGCAAAACAGGTCAGTGATTTCCGTCGCTGCGTTAAGAAAAATTTCAATCAAAAGCTGTGCACGTAAATTTCAGTTTAGAAAAGTGGTAGCTACAATCGTGGACAAAAGTCCTTGGGAGACTTATTACTGAATTTTGAAAACAGCCCTGATTTCCTTTACAAAACGTGTTTCTGATCCCTCTCCCCATCCAACACAATGTTAAAAATCGGAAGAAGTTGTTGACAGTAGCTTTTAACATTGTATGAGGAATGGGGTAGAGGTTAGGCAGTTGATGTTGTATTCGCGTCTGGCGTGTGCACAATACTACCAAAAGTGCAAATTTGTCCCAAGACTTTTGTCCATGAATGTAGTTCTCTAGGTGACCCCAATACTCCTTGTATAAATTCCATCAAGACCTATAAAGACTTTAACCTAACCCGTATTTTAAATTTGTGATTCTAACGTACCACGGTACTAGATTAAACACGTGAATCAATAAATTCACTTTACTATTTGAAAGGACCAGAAGAAAAAGGTGTGTTAATGATCCGGGAACTCAAAGTAATTTGTATACGGGCTGGTAAAAGAACTTGAGTGACGCATTTAGGGAAGTTAAAATGGTAGTTCCTTATGGTTTTACTGTCAACAAATTAATTCGTGCTTGTTTGTTCAAAGCGTGGATAACACTATTCGGCGGCGGCAGACTCGCACCCAGTCTTTGGGGGATTAAGACGCGCGTGGTGAAATGGTAAAGGCTGTTTCTGTGAAGCCTCGTTTTTGCTACCGACGCAACACAAGCACAAACGCGAACATAAACGCGGGCAATAGGGATGGCCCACGTGAAAACGAAATTCAGCGCAAACACAAGTACAATCAAAAACGACCTAACCTTTCGACACTTTAGAAAACTGTTTAGGAGCGAGGTGATCTGGATCCAGTGTTTTCATTGGCCAAACATTTCATTGTTTGCGCGTGCGCTTGCCTCGCGAGTGAAAACCAGGTCTCTCCGCGCGCCCCACTCGATCCAGACTGCTTTCTCTTCGAAACAGCCCAATCTGAGCCGTAAATAACATCTGGGTACGAGTCTGATGGAGTGGATAAATTCCTAACAAAACATACAACATGATCCACCAAATAGGGATCTTTCCATGCTGTGGATAGCGTCATCCAACCTTTGAACCACTTCGGCCAGCATCATGAACATTTCTTGAATTTTCCTTGTTTTGCAGCAAAATCCTTCTGTTCTGGTTTACCCAATGGTAACTACAAAGATCCAAACAACTGCTATGGATTCATATCATGTTCTAACGGTTTAACTTACCACATGGACTGCCCAGCTGGCCTGAGGTATAATTACACCATCAACCAATGTGATTGGCCGGCTAATGTACCATGTGATCAGGGTATGTGTTGTACAATAACACCATTATACTATCAGGAAATTCTTGCCTCTCTGCATGCGCATGACCTTCGCGAGGAAACTGCTGGACAGGCGAAGCCAGTGCTAGGGGGCTCAGCTGTGCTCGCGTCTCGTACCATTGTTTGACTAGAGTTTTGATCCAGCTTAAAATGATGGCCTCACTTTTTAGTGCGCTTGTCTTCGGATCGAGCGGTCTAGGTTCGAGCCCTGTCTGCAGGACATTCTGCTCTCCACTACGTGAATCGACCCAGGTGCGTAAATGGGCACCGGGGAACGTCATGCTAAGGGTAACCCTGCGATGGGCTAGCATCCCATCAAAGGAGGAGTAGAAAAACTCCTAGTGGCTTTATGATGGAGAAACCGGGAATGAGCCACTTGTCTCTTATGCAGACTTAACCATATCTTTACCTAATGTAGATTAAGGATAAACAAAATAGTATTCACAACAAAAACATATGCTGATGCCATGACGCTCTGTCAGTAGACTAATGTTTCAAAAGCTTTTTCGTTAGATTTGTTGTAAGAAGTTGAATTTAATATTAATTTTATCACATTTTTGCTCAACCTCACAAGCTACTGAACTTTAATTTTAATCGGGGTTAAATAAAGGTTGTGTCTGTCTGTCTGTCTGAAAGTACTGTACAAAGTAAGAATGATCTTACCGCTATGCAGTATTCTTTCACTGGGCTACATTTGCTTCATGTGCAGACAGAGACGCATATGGTATCTACCTTCTATTTTATTATTTGATGATTTCAAATTTTCCATGCAAAAAAACAAAACAGAATCGATATTTAACATTTCAATCTTGATGTTGACATAAAAATACAGCGCAATGTAATACCATCCCAATGATCACTAACAAGTCCACGTGTTTTTGTCACTTTTGCTGTTTCAGATATCGTAACGATTGAGACAAGAACAGTTCTGTCCACTGCTAGTAAGTATTAAGCCGCTTTTTCATGTCTAATGCTATTAAATGTGATTAAAACAAAAATATTTATATCGTATCAGTTATTCTCACGTAGTATGGTTTTACGCTTTTTAAAATGTGCTTTTCTTACATCATTTATTTTATTCTTGAATTCCTTAGTTCCTC